>VXBT01012251.1:365977-437783 GCA_013400235.1 Oriolus oriolus | reverse complement strand
AAAAAAAAATTAATTCGTCCTTTTCCCTTCTTTTCTTTCACTTTCACATTTCTTAACCAAAACAACACGGGGCCATTCCAGTCCTTCTCAAGCCAGAGAAGAAGCACACTGGGTTTGTCTCTCTGGTGCTACACCCAGGAGTCAGGAGAGCCTGGGTACTGTTCTGCTCGGTAAGAAGATCGTCTGGTGGAATAAAAGTCTACATAATTGGTGGTTGATTTTAGTCCATACTGTGTTGTGTAGTCTGAAGTAGCAGGAAAGTGAACTCGATCGTCAAAGTAAGGGTCCTCGTAGCTGTGTGGGGACTGCAGGTACAAGCGGTAGGCATCGTAGTTTTTCCTGGTGGTGTCTTCTTGGCTGTAGTACAGTTGCTGATGCTGCTGGCAAAACGATAGCAAAATAAACTTCCAAAAATATAATTAGGAGAGAAAATACTTTTCCCAAGTGCAGCTCTACCCATGAGAGTAATGCAGGTTTCAAACCTCCATGAAATGTACCCAAGGAAATGGAGGAAATGCTCCTGAGCCTGCTGCATGTCTCCTCCTACATCACTGGGAAGGGAGTAAGTCTCCAAAAGTGCATGGCTTTAGAGCTCAAGTACAGTAAGTACAGAACCTGGCCATACCTACCAAAACCAGCCCAAACCCAGATCAAGCCAGAAAAGAGGTCTTAGATCCCACTGTAAGAAGATGCTAAAACATGTGACTCATATGGAACCAGCCAGGCTCCAGCAGCCCTGAGGCCCTGCCAGCTCAGGGCACTGACCCAGCGCCCGTGAGCTGTTCCAAGTGCTGGAACAGGGCATGTGCCCAGAGCCCCAGGCTCCCTTAACCCCTGCTGAGCCTGGGCAGCAGCACTACCAAAACACAGCTCTGGGCTCACCTGCAGCCGTCGGTTCTGTTCTCTCGCTGGTGAGGAATAGGAACTGATGTAAATTGGTGAAGCTTTGCTGGAACCTGGGAGAAAAAAGTTTAATGCATAAACTTCAGTCTTGATTCATTCAGCCGTAAGTCTAATGGTTTTTATCTTGCCTTTTATGTAGCACCCATACTATTAAATCTGCAGATGTCAGTACCTACTGATGATATAATGTAATAACAGAATGAAGGCAGATGTTGTCCCTCAGCAGCAGTTACAGTGAAGCCAAGAGACTTATGTTGCTGTTTCTCATTTTACAGACTCAAAATCTTTAAAACAAGGAATTTCCTTCTCTAGTCACTGTCATCTATTGGTTTGCTACTTGTGTGACATAGTAAGAAGGAAAAGAGAGACCAGAGAAAAGATGAAATCTTGGTATAGTTTAGTAATATAATAATATACAACTGCACATTAAAATTTATAACATCATCATCATATAATGTGCATAATAATACAATTTTCTGTACAATTATTCTAAATAAAAATTCCAACTGCCTCTCACCTCCCAGTACAGAAAAGGATCTGTGCTTACTCTGGTACTGGGCAGTTTTACAGAGAACAGCAGAGCCAGGTGACACCCTGCCCTGTGCCCCAGGCAGGGAATACAAGGAATGGAAATAGAAAGCAACAGTCAGCAGCGACCAGCCCGCTAATGCAGTTGTCTGTGTGTGACTGTGAACTCTTCACACAAGGAACATTTCCCTGTTCCAGTTCAAAGATGCTCAGCTGGTCTCTTACCAGTGTAGATGTCTTTATGTGCAATGACATCGCCCTGGCTGCTGTAATACTGCATAGAAGGGTGCGTCCTGTCATACTCGGAGCGAGGCTCTCTGATTCCCAACAAAGCCGGGGATGAGGACGTGCTGCCAACTGACGGGAAAAGAGAGGTTCTCAGGATAGACAACAAAAGCCTTTTGCACACCCAGCCTTCCTCACCACCTCCTGCTCCAAGGGTTCACAACCAGGGGGTGGGTAAGGATAGAACAGTTGGAGCTATTCCTGGGTGAACACCCCAGAGCTGCTAGCAAAGTTCCAGAGACTGCAAGGGGCAGTCACTGCTCTGTGGTGCTCACAGGCAGATGCAGGACTTTTGTGATGCTCACAGCCCAGATATGGGACCTTACCGTGCCTAGGACATCACCTGTGTGGAGGCAGAAGATGATACTCCGCTAACGGTGATGATTTATCTGAGTTATACTTAAACACAATACTAAAGTCCACCCTGTCACTTGTCCAGCCTGCCTGGTCTCAGTGACCCCTGTATACACAGGTGCGTCCTGGGCACGGTGTGCTCCAGGAGGCCAATGGCCATGGGGGATCCCAACAAGGGATCACTTCGTGTTGCTCAACAAGCAGCTGAATCTCAACTGCAGTCATAAGAAGTTTGTTCTGCTAAATCCTTCTTGGTCTACAGACCACTCGGGCTTTGTTGGCTCAGAAAGATTCCAGCAACAGGAGAAAAATACTTAAAACAATTTCTAGAAATTTTGCTTCAAAATATTAATTCAGTGATAATCCTCTTCCACTGATGTGTCCATTACATCCTAGGTCACAATTCTGTGTTATTATGGATAGTTTAATTACGGGTATTTTTCTGCCATATTCATGGCTAAATATGCCATGTTGTTAAAATTCTGACATGGGTCAACATAATAATGTGTGTTTTTATAATGAAGTGACTGAAACAACAACAACAGCTGTTTCAGGCCAAGCATATCTGTTCCAACAGGCATCTGCTGTGCCCAGCATGGTGCTCCACAGCCCCTCTGGGGATGTGGGCCTTGCACCGACTTCCACTGACTCCCCTGGGCTTGGTTCTGCTCTGGAGTAGGAAAGCAGACACTTCCTATTAGGAATTTTTACTAAATCCTCTTTGAAGTACAACATCCTCTGAATATTAAGTTAGAGCTGCTCATCTACTTCCTACTTGTCATCAGAGAACTGGAGTAACACAGTTGTTCTGCTGGTATATCCTGGGAGAGAAAGCACCGAGATAGAAATTTGACAGTCAGAATATCCTTTTACACTTTGGTAGAATCCAGTAATTCCCTGAGCCTAAGCTGTACTTGCTTCCTTGGTGGGTGAGAGGAACTCTGGCACAAAAGCCACAACACGTTTACTTCTTGTAGGAAAATAATTCCCTGGTGGAGTCCTTGTTTTTCAAGTCAACCATGTCATAAAGGAATGTGTGGGGGTTGTTACTTTTATGTAAAGAAGGAGTTAAACAAGAGTGTTGTAGGAACTTGTCACTAATTTTAGCAGTCACAGTAGGTAGGTATTTCTCAGTATTAACAGAGATCTGCTCTAGAAGTTTCTAGAAGAGTAAATTGGGTAAAATAAAATGCCAAATGAAGACAAAATAGAAGGCTTCAGGTAGGTTTTGTATCAGCCCTCTTGAAGATCTAAATCCTAGCACTGAAGACATTAAAGGAACAAAGGTGAGAAATAAATGAGGACGAGCCAGAAAAGTAAGATTTTTGGGTTTGGTTGCTCATCCTAATGGAACGTCACATAGCTGGGAATGAAAACGGGCTCCTCGCTGTGGGTCTGTTGCTGTTTATGCTGCCAGGCCCCCATGTTCCATGAGGCCACATCCACAATTCCCACACAGCGCAGGAGGAGCGGCTTTGAAGAGGGCAGTGGTTGGTAACAACATCCAGCTCTATTCATTGAGGATTTCACTTTGCAGGAACAGCTCAGGGAGCACTCAGAGCACGTGAAGTACTTTGCTCAAACACCAAGGAGCAACAGCCTGACCTCTGTGTTTTAAATGGGATTAGTAGCAAACTGAGAGGCTGTTTGAGTTAAAAACATGGGACAGCAGGTGCCTTTCACCCTCCCTGACTGACCTGACTGCATGACAGGTGACATCTGCTGATTGGCTGTGGATAGAGAAGGATGGGATTTGAATCTCTCTCGTTCCAGTGTTGATACTGGTGTAATAAAGTGACTTTGATTCCATCCATCCTGCGGAGTGGCAAAAAAGAAAAACACATCAGAATAAATTGCAAGTTATAAATAAATGAGGAGTTTTTGTGGCACCATTTTCCAGTGTAAGCTAATTTTATAATTTACCTTTTTATAAATGCTCCGGAGGTCTCGGTACTGCCACAGCGTGTTCAGTACCTGGGCTGCCGCCTTGACAACCTTCAGTGAAGACCTGGGGAAGTGAAGAATATGGCAGTGATAGAAAGCCACTGAATTCCACTTCAAAAGAACACTGTTCCTGAGCTTCAGAACAGCCTGAACCTGCTGCTGTGGGGCAAACCAGACCCTGCATCACCAGTGTGAGCACAGCCAAGCCAGCAGCCTCACCACAAGATGGGGCACAACCTGATCAATCTGACAATCACTTCCCTTTCCAGTCTGGAATGTTCTCTTCAGGTCACCCACATGAGGAATACAGAGAGAACAGTTGAAATAGCTACTTGTCAGTGTCTGCAAAAATTAAAAATCATTTAAAGAAACGTTCTATTTGATGCATTTCATAAAAATAGAGACTTCAGACTTTAAACCACAGTACAAAACCCCTAACTGCAGGAAAAGAATAAGAAATAAAAGCAAGCTGCTATTAAAAGCCTCCAGACATCCTCATAGTGAGTCCTGGTTCTCAGTTCTGTGTTGCACTACAGAAAACTTTGGTTGGGAAAACACTTTTCTACTCTCAAGAGCAAGACAATGAAAGTTGCTCCAAATATTAAAAATAAAATCATGTCATCTTTTCATAGAGAAATGGAGTAAGCTGGGAGTAGTACTTCAGTAGTGACTGGATGTTAAATGTCCACAGCATGGACATCTGTGTTAAACAAGCTTTTTCTGTCAATGTGAGGATTCATCCAAATAGTTTTTGTATGAAAACACTGAAAAAATGCAGTTGATAGAGTTAATCAGTGAGTGAACACTCTTAATATGCTCACAAGATTTAGTTCAGTGTACTCTGAACAAATTACCCATAAATGTAAGTTCAGATGCAACTTCACATGATGTCTCAACAGAGCAACAAGGTTATAGAACAGATCACTGCATCCACACTTTCAGCTGGAATGAGCCTGTGTCTCTTGGACATAGAAAGTGATATAAACCATGGATACTCAAAACACAGCCCAGCTCCTTGTGAGCCACAGACTGTGCTAAAAATGTGGTGTGGTTAATTCACACTGCCCCATATCTCTGAGAAGAGATCCCTTCCTCTCCTTTAGCATCAGATCCAACCTGGGAACAGCATGCAGGGCTGACTGTACCACCAGCATCCCGCTATCCGTGGGAAGATCGGTGACAGCCTGGTCTGTACAGGAGGCCTTGCTGAGATGGTTTGTGTCAGCCCTGCTGTGGAGGAGAGCAGTGATGCTGAGCATGGCCACAGGGCCCCCGGGCTGGGCTCCTGCTACCCCATCCCACAGCCACAGGGTCCTGGGGCCTCCTGCTGCTGACCAATCACATGCTCCTGTTCCTGACCCACCACACGCTCACAGGTTTCATTTCCACCAGACAACCACAATGCCAGCAGAGAACTCGGCTGACAGCCTCCCTGGAGCCCTGGCACGGTGGGCAGGACCAGCTCCCCTCAGCCAGCACTTGCTTGGCAATGCTGTTCGAGGGGATCCCCCTGGCCACGTTCTCCTTCCACTGTCCAAAGGGCTGCACTAGGTACAATTCACAGTTGCTGGGATACATCCTGACAAAGGTGCCCACACAGTCTGACTTGGAAAAGCTCCAAATATCCTATTAATCTTGTAGGTGTTTAAGAGGTGACTATTTAACTCATTTAACCTGAACAGGTCCCATGACCATGGTCACTGTGAGCAGCTGTACAAGCCTCCAGAAGCCTGGGACAGAGAACACTGCAGAAGACAGCGGTACCGGCACCTCCTCCCTCACAGGAAGATTCCAGCTGCCAGCTCCTCACACCCAGACTGCAACGGCAGATCTTTTTTCACTCAAAAAAACATTTCCCACATTCTTAAGCATTTTAAATGGACACAAACAGCTCAGGTACGACCTTTGCTGCCTACTTGCCTGTCACCTCTTCCCTTTGTTATGTTGACCAGCTTCTCTATCCCACCGGTGTCAGCGAGGGCCTTGGCATTCTCCATGTTCTTGCTGGTGACCTCGTGCAGGGCGCAGCAGATCGCGGCCACCGTCTCGTCCGACAGGATGCTTGGGCCGTTGCCCCCTGGGAGCCGATTAACCAGGTCTCGCATCGCATATTTACCTGAAAACACACACCCACAGAACCAGGTCAAAACCAGTTTGGTCCTTCATATTGGAAATTGCAGGACTCAGCACAAAACTGCAGCTGAAGGCAGTGAGAAGCACAGCATCAAAACCTGCCAAGAATTCACGTTTTACACAGAGTCAAGAGAGACCACATATCAATTTTTGAATTTTTTTTCCTTTTAGCTTAAAAGTGTGAGAAGCTGAATTTTGCACTAAAAGAGGAACAATTTTAAACAAGAATTATTTGGAGAAAGCAGAATTGTTCACGGAAAAAGGTTAGGCTACTTAATATGATTGACAGAGCAGTGCACATTGCTGGGCTTCATCTATGGGAGGATTAAAGGAATCCTTACAGTAACTGGGAATTCTTTCTTCTGGATGTTCTGTTCACCTTGTTTGCTACCTGTCAGCGCTCAGCTCTGTCAGGCTCCAGTTGCTGACTGATGCCACAGATAAGCTGCACACAAGGGACAGTAACTAAGATAAGGTCGAGGTTTTTTCCTGCTTAGGCTGTACTGTTAATTGAATGATTAATTGATTTTATAGCAGACGTGCATTTGTACATAACAGTGAATAATGAAGGACCTTTGCACAAAACCATTTGCTATCTATTTGCATAATGTGCCTGAGAGAGAAAAAAAAAACAAAAAGGAATTCTGCAGGCAAAAGGAAACTCAGTGGAAAACTACCCCCACAATCTGTCTGCAGCAATATCCCACCATTGCCAACCCTTTAGCAAGCTCAGCCACATGCTGCATGTTCCAACATATATTGCGATTTGTTGGAGTCCTCATCTCTCATTTCCTTCAGTGCGACCCTGTGAGCCCATTGTTCCTTTCCCACACTGGCAGAGAAGCTCCTAAAGAGGATCTCTAGCGTGGGGTAGTGCACAACTCGCTTTGCGTCTTGCAATGCTTTATACAATGATCTGTTTCAGAGTATATCTGAGGCCAGAAATGCTTTCAGAGGTACAGCTTTGACAGGGAGAGGGAGCAGATGGAGGACCATTCCTGAACTGAAGAGTTTTGCCAGGAATGGAAGAAACATCCTGACAAGAGAATATGACCTGAGTCTGACCTGCACAGGGCTGGTGCTATAGAACAGGATTCTATCTATGAACTTCTCATGTGTGTAACACCTGCACTGCAGGAAAACACGCTCTGAATGTCCCAGATGGAGAAGCTTCAGAAACAAAGTTCCATTCACCTGGATTTCTCTTTTTGAGAATAATGATCCTCCCATCTCTATGAACAGTTGTTATATCCTTGACCCCACAAGTCTACACACTGAAAATGCTTTTGTAACAAAAATGAGACTTTTAAAATATTTTTTATACCACGCCATTGTTAGCAGGATTCACTGAAGCCACAGCAGCCTGAGGCTGAGGCATATTCAACACTAACGGACTGAGAAACCTCAGGGCAGGAAAGGCAGGGAAGTTGTTTGTTGTTTTGTTGTTGTTTTTTTTTTAAATGTTAGGTGAGAAAGGCACAGATGAATGCTTAAAGGGTTAAATATTAGAATTGACAAGACAGTAAGTTTTTCTAGCAAGCATCCCTGTGGATGACTTAGTTCAGCAAAGACACAGATGCTGCTCTATATCTGTGTTTTCCTGGAAAGATTTCTTCCCTCTCTTCCTGTCCAAAATTGTTAACCAAAGCACTGCTGTAGTGGCAGCAGAGCTGTTCCATCCCCCGGGGAACGCATGAGAGACCTGCACCCCCAAGTAGGTGAGCACTGAGCTCCAAGCAAGCGGAGCTGTGTTTCCATCCCATTTGGCATTGAGGGTTTTCTGTCTGGTTTGGCTGAGCCAAGGTGTCTCCCATCCATGAAAGGTGGCCAGCAGCAAACTAACACAGCAATATTGCTCTGGAAAGCTGATGCTGTCAAAAGGACTCATTTATGTGACACAACTGATGTGACACAGAAACATCCAGTGTGCTGTTCCCGTTAGTGGAATCTCTCCTTGGATTTTCCCACCCAAGGTCCGACATCTCGGTGCTGGTGCTCACTTGAGGACAGTCTGTACGTACCGATAAGCTCCTTGTTCCGGACATCTAAGGCCATGTTCCTTAAGGCAGTTGCCACAGATGACACCACTCTGTCATTGTCCATCCTCAGCAGCTCCACGAGGATGGGCAGCCCCTTCTCCTTCCTCACGGCAGCACGGATGTAGGCTGCGAACTGACGCAGAACCTCCATTACCCACAAATCCACCACAGCACTGCAACTGAAACAGCCTCGGGCTGGACTGGAATTCTCAAGCATGTTTGGGTCATTTCCAATAAAAGATGACATGTCTGATGTATGCTTTTTCTATGATTATAAAGGGCTGGCTCTTTGCCATTTTTCACTCATTCCTCTTAAAAAGAGAAAGTGTCTGAACAGATGACGATTATCAAGAAGGGAGCAGGGGGTTTGGGTTTTGTTTGTTGTATTTTTTTTTTTACATATCACTTTCATAATGGTCAAACTGAAAAAGGCTTAGCTGGCTTGCTGCAAGCAAAGGAAGCAATTAATGTTTGCTGTGTTTTTTAATTTTTCCATGACAAATACATGACACAATAAAGTGTTCTCATGTGCTGCTTTTGTGGCACATTGTATGCAACGGCCAGAACGTATGGAAATAAATAACGGAATATGGAAATAAGGTAAATTTATTTGTCCTGGTCTTATTTCAACAGCACCTTCTCACCAGAATTCACAGCTAGACGATGCCAGAAGGTTGTTTTGATCTGATATGCACTGGAAGAAGCCTTTTCTGTTTATTTAAAATAAAGGCCAGTTTCCATAAGGCTCTTGCTGCCCCTGCTCTTTGCCAAGGCCTTTTCACTGTGGAAACATGACTGCAGCACATGAGCACTAATGCACAGACAAGAGGGGAATGCTCAGATGCACACAAGAAAATGACATGTCCCCCCCAAACACATTCCAAGGTCTTACTAGAAAAAACACCTGGAGTACAATGAGAGGAGGAGGAGGAGGAGCAGAAATTCCCATACCTTCCAATTGCCTGCAGAAAGGTTCTGGAGTGATCCCGCAGAGCCCTCCAGAGTGGCTGGGTTGGAGCTCTCTGCCAGGAGTGTCAGGTATGGCTTCACCACCGATGGGTGCCAGAGCATCTCCACCCCTTTAGGAGACTTGGAAAATCCTGGGATAGGGCCAACTCCATCCCACTGAGAAAGGAATGCAGATTTGTAATCAGACAAAACCTCTATATTTTCATTCAATGTAGGATCACTTTCATCAAGATACGTGCTCCCCTACCACGGGCCAAACACCATCTGAGGTGTTTGCAGTACATGGAAAATACAAACCTGATCCTCCTGGGAAGTTTTTTTTTTCTTCTTCTTTTTTTTCCCCCAGCAGCTTGGCTCTGAGTCTTTGCTGGGTGACTCTTTTCCCAACAAGTCATCCAGTTCATTGATTCCCAGCAGCCGTGCCTGAGGTACCTCCAGTTCCAAGCGGTAGGAAAGGTTCCTCAAGGTGCACACACAATTCTCCACTGTCTGAACCAAACCAGAGAGATACCATGTCACCAGTTCTTCCTCACGCAGAGACAAACCAAACCAAATCAGTTCAGCAGAGGAGAAGAGGCGCTGGGAAGACAAGCGCTAAACTCTAATGCTGGGCCTTGGGCTGTGTTTTGGCTGCTTCTCTGGGAAAATGCAATCTCTCTCAAATCTGACAATATTTATAAGAGTGACCTCTCCTATAGTGGCTTATTCTTTAGTATTCTGAAAATGAAAAGTGTAAGAGCTTATTACTCTCATACAGAAATGGATACTGCAGCACTTCTGAAAACAAGAGGTGACCATGTTATGCAGCTGAGTTCGGCTGTGCCTCAGTGACCTAGGGTTGGGAGCGATGCCAGCTGAGCTAAGGACACCACCATGCTCAGCTGAGCTATACAAAGCCCCAAGATCAGACACACAGGTTAGCACTAAAATATCTGTAGATGAGACATGCACACACCTTGCTGTCATAATCTGAGGTGTTCACACAGGTGTGGATCACATAGAGCAGTGAATCGACCAGCCCTTCGCAGGATCTCATCTGCTTTCGCGCCTCTTCCCCAGCAGAGCTCAGGTTCCTGAAGGTTGGAACGACAAAGGAACATGGTGTATGCAAGCACAGATAATCATTTATTCGACAGTTTGCAGAAGGTTTTTATGCAGCTTATTGGTAATTGTTTAGCAACTCTTAGTCACTAACTTAGTAATTTTCAAATGTTTCTATTAGGAAAAAAAAGGACAATTGGAAAAGCTGACAACACAATGGAACTCTGTAATTTATAGACTAAAACAATTCCTTTGTCTTTAAAATTACAATACAAGAAAGACCTGTTGGATAACATGATTACTCTTTAAAAAGGAGCATTCTAGAAGAGCAAATACCTCAGGCATCCTGTTGTATTGCGCAGAACGAGGGAAGTCTGAAATTTCATTTTATGATCGTCATCAAAGGAGGAGCTGTTCCATCCTGAGTGGGGCACTATCACAGTGTTTGTCAGCGTGGACAGAGCGTCTCTAATGATTGTCATCTTCACGGCATCACATGAAGACAAGTTCCAGAGAACCCCTTAGAAGACATTTCCAGTGCAGTAACGTCAGCAGAGACTTGGCAAACAAACATGAAGCAACACTGACAACTTAAAAGACATTACTTTAAACATGTGATGTGATCCTAGAGCAGGCAGAATGTGGAGCGCCAGCATCCAAAAAGGAGGAAAGCAAAGTGAACAAGGTGAACAGTGGAGGAGGGCTTAGTTTGGTTTTTTTTCCAATGATAAGGATGGCCTGCCCTGGCATTCCTGCTACCTCGCACCATATACCGGGGATATCAGGTACTGAGGAGCAGAGCTGAACATATAAGAAGGGATGTAAAAATCCTACAGAAACCTTCTTCCTGGAAACAACAGCAACAAGTCCAGAGCATGTTCCATCCATCCATCAGCCGCATGGAACTGCTATCCATCTTTTATCCTCGGACAGAAATCCCTAGTCCCCTGTCCTGCAAAGTCTCCATACATGACATTCAGATACAGAATCTGACGTATGAAATCTGACATAAATTACCAGCAGAACTGTATATACAAATAACATGCTGAACACAGCGTTGAATCTTCTTTTTCATCATGAAACACAGCTTAAAGTTCATCTGAAGTCACACCAGGTATTCATTCAAAGTATTTTCCTCACATACGATGTTTTACTGACCGTGCAGTTGCACGGCTGCACACACGCGGCAAACCCAAGGGCAGGAACTCCTCAGCAGCCCCACAACATCACTGCTATAAACCCTTGGGTTTCCCTTGGACTGGACCTTGAACATTCATTTAGTCAGAAATAAATTATGAGGGGACCAGACAGCAAATGTTACAAGAGGTAACAAAAATGAAAGTTAGTGAGACAGAAAAAGTTTTTTACACAGCCCCACAAAAACAAGACAGACAAATTTTTGCATGAGACACCTTTTCTTCTTCTCATTAGGAAAATAATTAAGAGGCCCAATGGGGGGATACAGACATGAGGAGATTTATTGACTGACTTTATCTTGATTTCTATTTACAGGCAACGGAAGTTTTTCCCATGTCCCACAAAGAATTTACCTGGATGTTGGCCTCTAAAGTGACAAGGAGCACAAATTTTTAGCAAACACAAATATGCACGTCCAAAGTTTTAGCCAGTCATTTAAATTGACTAGAACATAAGAATAAAAATGAAAACAATATTTAAGGAATCTGTCTGCCTTTTCCAAATAGAAGAAACTTTCTAGGGCATATTTAATATTACCTAGAACAGAAAAACCCTGGATGTATGGCTCTTGAATGAAATACTCTAGCACAAGTATGAAAAAATAATGTAGACATGTCACCCCAATTTAACTGTAGATAAAATGCTTTTAAATAGCTGAGCTGTACATCCAAGGCACGTAAACCATGAGCACTCAGACCAAGACCTGCAAAGCTCTTTCATTGTACTGATGCAGCTGGATGAACTCAGGGAAGCTTTCCTCTTCCAATGCATTCCTAAGACCAACTTTTAAAGACCTTTTTTAAGAAAAAGTATTGCTTCATTTCTGTGCAATGATTATGAAAAGTGATTTAGCACATTTTATTTTCTGAATATTCTATAACCATTAACAAGATTAGTTGCTTTCCTCTTACACATCCCTGCAATTACACCTTCTGTAGTTTTAATGTAACTTTCTATCCAGTTCCCACTTCTTTCTCTCTCTGCATTTCAGTCTTGTCATTTCAGTTACTGTTAATTAAATATAGATCCCAGTATTCCCACTGCTTCTAACTCCTCTAAAACATGTTTGTGCAATTGGACCCTCCCTCCAGTATGCTTGCTTTTTAAACTTCCCACAGTTAATCTTTAGAGCACTTTCCCAAATAATTTCTGAAGTAAAAAGATTGCTTTTGACTAAACAATTCCTCACTAATTTTATATAAATGAATTAATGTGAAAAATATCTTTAGAGATTGCAAGAAGTTTGTTATTCTAATTCCTCTTATCTGGAATAATCAAGTTTTCATCTATCTAACTGCATTTTAAAGCAAACTGGATGAATTTCCCTAGCAGTGACTCCTGGTCCACCTGTTACCTCTCAAAGGCAATTGATACTGCTAATAATGAAAGTATGACTCAGTCACCGAGCAAGGAAGACCATCCTCAGGAAACTGAAGAGCACTGTACTTCACTGAGAAGTGTGACACTGGAAAATCCATTTTATATGAACAAATATGAATAAACTACAACAGTAATGAATAGTGCCAATTTTAACCTAGAAATTCCACGTAGTGATTCCAGTGGTGCAGACTGGTAGTGATTTCTCTGTACTTACGTTACCTTAATCTGGGCACACAGCAAACAGAGTGTGCTTTGCTGGTTCAGATCTCACATAGGTGGAGTTCTCATCTATTAATCAAATAATCTCTGGATCTCTTCCACTTCTTTGTATTGCGATTTAAAGAAAGCATTTTACAGTCCCTGAGCTCTGACAGCCTGCTGTGGATTCTGCTCAAGCATTTGGCACTGAGTTACACCTAACAGAGGGCGATGGCATGGCCTTAACCAGGAGGGATCAGGGCAAAACTTTCCATTGTGTTGTGGCTGGTTAAAAACCTAAAAATACGTGTGTCAAAAAGTGTGTCTTTTTCTGAAGTAGCCATTCTTGATTATAATTCAGATTAAATAACATACACATTTACATAGTTTAGATCCATCTTACAAATTCTGCAAGATCTTATTTAAAACTGTTGTCAAGAAAAGATAAAAAAAGCCCATAATAAAACAATTATTCAGAATCAATAAACACCTGTCCAAGACCTGCTGCATGTGCAGGGGACTCATTTCAGGGAAAAGCCACCCTAAGTGGAGCTTTAGTGCAACTACCTCAGCATTCACTTCTCCCAGTGACTCTACACTCTGCGCTGTTTTAACTGATCAAGATAAGTGTCCAGAAAAATAACTTGCATTATAGCTCTCTGCTAGTTTCCCTTCCAAGCTTACCTGTCACCAGCTCTTTGACCTCGGCATCAACAGACTTCCTCAGCAGCCGCAGAAGGGCCGGTATCCCTCCCACATTCTTCATGGCTATTTTGTTCTCATCAGTGGACTTCCCGTAAACGAGGTTCCTCAGTGCACCACAGGCATTCTTCTGAACCTCCAGGACTCTGTGATCCAGGAGATCCACCAGGTGCTTGATACCTCCTAGCCTACAGACCTGCAAAATGGAATGTCAGGACCATCAGCACCTACTGATCTCACCCACCTCACTCCACAGATGTAAAAGGCTTTTGTTTTTATGAGAAAGAGTACTACCCATTCTACTTCCAGAAGAAACAGCTGCTGAACCTTATTGACTTGATCACTACATGGGACTGAAATCCTCATGAACCTCCCCACTCCACTGAAATGGCTGAGGGTCATTTTCAGACACTTGCTGTGTTCAGAGGAAATTGGTATTGCAACAGTTTTGTTTCTAGTTTTAAAAGCAAATTCCTATACCCCACAATATTTTTTTAGGGAATATTGGAAATAAGAGCTGATTATTACTGTCATCATCACCAGAACACCAAAACCACCACCACCTTTTCATCTCCCAGCAACACTGAATTGCATTGGGTTATCTTCTTACAAAAGTTGCACCAACATTTTAGTAACATAAATAAAATTTTTACTGAAAATAACATATAACACACACACAGGATGCAAATGAGAAAGCAAATTCCCTCAAATCAACAGCTCACAGCTGCTTTGCAAAAAGAGAAGCTCTTCAAATGCAAAGTTTCAAGAAATTTCAACAATAATCTGAATCTTCACTCAGATGTGTCCTGCCCCCACATCACAGTGACATAAACAGTGTCCTCCATGTTTCTCTAGGGTTGGGCTCCTTTCCTTTGCCTGACAGCTCACTCATTCCCTACAACGCATTAAAACACCTTGATTAAAACCAGTGAAAGTGCTCCAGAGCATCTGGTTGTTCTAGTCTCCAGTCATCAACAGGTTACATAAAGCCAGGCTCTGGCAAACCTACTTTACAGTTCTGCTGGATGACACAACTTCAAGGTAAAAGATTTCCATAGAATTTCCATGCAGCTCTTACAACAGGAAGAATCGGAGTGTGTGTGTAATAACACACTCCCAGGTACTTCAATATTAGCATCCATCTGGTATGCACAGGAACACAAGAGGGTCACAGAGACTGTGTTATGATGAAAAAAATGGGAAGAGGCAAGAGGCCTAGTTTGCCTGCTACCGTTGCCCTGGAAGAGAAGCACAAGCAGCACCTACCTCTGTTTTCACTTTGTTATCCCCAAAGCAGAGGTGCTGCAGATAGGCAGCTGCGTTTGCCTGCACTGACGGGAACTGGTGCTGGAGCATGTGAATGACCTCAGGCAGCTCTGGATCTCGCCACGCAAACTCCCTTCATTGGACAACACATGGAGAAAAGGCATTACTCCCAAACATATGGGAATTTACTAAGTACAAGTACTGGAGCATCTTAAGGGCTTTCCAATAATTTCAGTTTTGTTCTGGAGTAAGAGGGCTAGAAGGAAAACCAGGTATCATGGGATAACAATGGGTCACATCACCTTTTGGTCTTCCAGCTGGAAAAGGACGCTATATCCAATGTGCTTCAGTTGGCTTATGGAGCACACAAATACAAAGAAACACTGAAGTTACACTGGCTCAAACACTTCAACCTACAAAAAATCTCCCAAAAGTTAAATATATAATGCAGAAAATACCCCCTCCACAGTGCTGCTCAGGGGCATTGTTTCCACACATTTTTCTCTCAGTGCTTAATGTTCTCCCGAGGCAGAAGCCAATTATACCTCAACGCCTGAAAACCCTGAAGTGTTATTGTCAGAATCAGATACAGGAAGTTTGCTTGATTTGAGTTATTCAGGGATTGTAAATTTAAAATAATTAAATAAAATCTCCTTCATTAAATCACAACGATTTTGCACAGACCAATCCCAGAAATGTCATGAAACATGCCCAATTTGCAGATTAAGGAACATAGTCATTAGTATTTGCTGGCCTATCTGCCTTCTGTAAAGGAGGACTGAGGGGGAATAAAGTAGTATCTTAAGTTTTCCCAGGCTCAAAAATCCAAGTAAACAAAAAACCGAAAAAACAAACCAAACCCAAAACCAACCCCCAACAAACAACCAACCAACCCTCCCCCGCCCCCCTCCACCCCAAAAAACCCAACCAAAAACCAAAGCCAAAATAAACTTTAAAAAGAGCAAAGTATGTTCCAAGAACAGTAGCTAGGGAGTTGTTCCTAGGCTAATGCTGGCCTTGCCAGTCAAGTCTCCCCAGGACTCACAGTCACATGAAGGGGAAGCTCAGTTCTGTGCCCACTTTGAACTGCTCAACAACACAGAGGTTTATTTTTCCATACTAATGATAGGAAAACCCTAGGGAAAACTGCCTTTCTAGTAAAACTAGTCGCTTTCACTCTCATTCCAGGGTGGTGCTTCCTAACAGCCCACTCTGAGGCTGTGTAACACGCTCCCCTGACCCCTGCCACAGCATGATATGCACATCAGAAACTGGAAGAGATTAAATGTAACGTAAAAACTATTCCACTGTGAGATTACAAACTAAAAAGGTGCATCAGCAGTGACAACTGAGTCAGAGATTCTTTAGATTTCCTTGCTATGAATGCGAAGCATCCCTGCTATAAGTAACTCTTCTTGCCACCATACCACAGCAGGCAGCCTCCAAGCTTTACTACGTAGAGCTAAGATTGTCCTATTAACATCATTTGGATGAATGTACCATTCAGTTTAATGAAATTAATTCAGTCTCTCCATATCTATTAAAAAAAGTTTAAATATAGCAATTTCCACTAATAAATAGAATAACAAAACCCATTAAAGCAGCGTTTTCATTGCTGAGATGATAGGACAGGCCCAGACTAGAGTAACTGCCTGGTGCTACGAGCCTGCTGTAGACAGGACCAGGGGAACGCAGTGTGTGGCTCCTGATGCCTCAGGATTTTAGCTTTTATATTTTTCATATCCTGCAATGCTTTAGTGTGTAACTCTGAGACTCCATATAGCCTGTTAGCTACTGTTCTCCCATTCTGGTCAGACAAAACAAATCGTCTCTAGGCCTGAACTTCAAGGACACCTTCCTGTCTCAGGCCCTGAAATACATAAACAAAGTGGATTAAGTGGGAGCAAACTGGGGGTAAATGACTTCATTACCTGAAATTGTAATTGGAGGATTAACCCCCAATATGCAAATGAACCAAACTTATAAAATACAGAAACCCATGACTCGGTGGTCCATTTTGGGTGTAGCCCTAGGGCTCTGATTGCCCAAAGTGTACCCTGAAGGCCCTTCAATAAATATACTCGCTTTTATTCTCTTAATTTTGTCTAGCCTCTGTTTTTAGGTAGCCCCATCAAGGCATCACTCCAGTCTCACCATCTCTGCTCAAGGTTTCCTTGGTGCCCAGCATGTCCCTCGGACAGCTCTCGAGGCATGGCTGAGCCCAGCTCCTCCAGGATGAGCTGGTTCCTCAGTGAACCAGCAATCTAAGTAGGGACTGGAATTCCTAACAATTCCAACTCCACACTGAACATACACATAAATCCCTCCAAGCTGTGCACAGCCTGGGCTTTGATACTCCCAGATTAAATACAAGGTTTCAGTGCACAGTGTCTATAGTAAATGACAATGATGGTACTACACTTGTCACAGGCCCACACTGTGCACAGACATTTACAAAATCAAACCAGTAATTATTGCAAAAATATGTGTGTTCACTTTCAAAATCGCACATTTATAAATAGTTTTAACACTTACTTTGTTTTGAAATTTAAGCAGGCTGTTCATAAAAAATTCATTCAAATAAATTAGGTCTGTACTTTTGAATTTTCAAGCCCAGATTCCCATTCATATAAAGACAAACCTCAATACAATGTTACAGGTTACCAAAAAAGTATTTGCAATAATCCAGTCAAATCTCAACAAAGTTGTGTTTCCTGTAATAACTTCTCCAGAGAAACAAACATGAAAGAAAAATTAATAATAAAATACATAACAGCTGCTTTTTCTTACTGCAAGAAGCAGCCTGTGTTTACTATTTTGGCAATAAAGGTAGAGATCCTAATATTTAAATGAGTCATGACTGATTAAGCCACAGAAGATGGGATCACTTGCCACAGGTGTGCAAGGAACGTGTTAAGCCCTTGCTGTAGCCACGTGTGAGCCCTGGAGCGGAGACTTGCCTGGGGTCCTTGTGGATGCTGTCGATGGAAGGCGAGCGCGTGGTGCCGCCGTCGGGCGCGGGGTGCAGGCGGCCGTAGCCGGGCTCGGGCAGCCGGAACGGCACCGCCCGCAGCGGCTCCACCAGCGCGGCCGCCGTGGGCAGCCCGTAGTTGTTTCTTTGGTATGTGAGGGTGCTACGCTGGCTGGAGGATCGCTGCAGGTTACCCATGCCTAGGATAAAACAGTGTCAAAACCAACCAGGTAACAAGTGCCTGCTGAAGAGAAGGGGCGACACCTACTTAATAATGCAAGCAAAAAAACCATCAGTCTTGAAAATGTGTACTGTGCTCCATGTTGGAAGCTGATGTCAGATTTCAGAGAGCAATTCCCCAGTGTCCCATGGAAGATGGAGAGGTTAGATACAGAATAAAGGTTTGGTGGGATCAGACTAGTGCCTCAGCTTCCCTCAACAAGTATTAAAAGTAGGAAAAGCATCCCATGCCTACAAGCAGAAATCTGGCTGCAAAGTATTTTCTAAGTTCGTAATATCAATTCACCAACTGTACCAAAAGGGAAAAACGAGTAAACAAAAATTCATATTGTCTATATGATATTTTGCTTTTCCTAACTACATGTACATTTTCCCTGACAAAAGGTAATACGTGGATCATTGCCAAGATGAAGCTGGGTGGTTTGGGAACAAGAACATGCATCTTCCTGTCTGAACAGAGCTTTTGTGGTGGCTCTTGCTCTTCCAAGGTAGGTGGTACTAAGCAGACAAGTAAACAAAGAATTCCAGTTTCTAGTTGTATGTCTTCATTGGCACATCCTGACAAACTCCATTTATTCTAGGTTGTGGAAGGCAGGAGAATTGCAAAAACTGGTGCCTCCTTCCACACTCTGTTCTCTTGGTATTGCAGTTACATTAGCAAACATTAAAAAGGCATTTTCAGGTGTGTGAAAACATGACGTATGCATCAGACAGTTCTCTATAAATACTTCTAGAGAGTTACTTAACTAAATCACTCTAATATCTTCAGAGTTTTTGGAAACCACTATACAATTACTAATCAACCTTAAAAAACAAACTGCATTGCAACATGCATTACATTTCTCTCTACAGAAGATAAATCCTAATACTAAACTAGTGTCTATGCTCTTCACAATACATGAGTAGCACTTCTATGAGATACTAGGGGATTATTTCAGTTCCAATAGACAATCCTCAGCTGTAGCATTTACCATTATGCTTTGCTGAGAAGTTGGGTAAAACAGTATTTTTACTGTAAAAGATGTGGTAGATAATTTTAGTGGCAAGCTCTTGTTTTACTGTATTGATGAATAACAAAAACCCATGAACCAACTCAATTAATAAGAGAGTGATGCACAGAGAATGCAAGAGAGGAAGCAGTAAATTCTGTGTGTCATGAAATACACTTATCTGGGACATACTCGCATGTGTGCTACCAAACAGAAAACACTCTGACCACAGGCTGACTGTGATATATAGCCCCAAGCATTCCCTGCAAACACCAAAAGAGCCTTTTAATTCCCTCAGGTTATTTCAAGTCTTTCAAACCTAGCTTCTGTCTCCATTAATTGA
This sequence comes from Oriolus oriolus, assembly GCA_013400235.1. Lineage (NCBI taxonomy): Eukaryota > Metazoa > Chordata > Aves > Passeriformes > Corvidae > Oriolus > Oriolus oriolus. The sequence continues at coordinate 418,301 of VXBT01012251.1, read as the reverse complement.
TACCCTCTAGTTCTTCCTTCTGCACTAGCATTCCATATATCCCCCCTGCTCTCTATGCCCCATGCCCCGGAAGAGCCGGCTCAGACAGAGCCCGAGCCCGTCACCCACCGGAGCCAGTGCGGAACAGGGCGGCCTGGGAGCCGTGGTGCAGCTCGACAGCGCCGTGGTTGGGGCTGCGGTACACGGGGCTGTAGAACGTCCTGCCCTCGTAGATGGGGGTGATGTGCATGTCCGGGGACACTGCTGAGCGCAGCTCCTGCCCCAGCTGGCTGTGCTGGCTCGCGTACGAACTCCTCAGGCCTGCAACCAAGCACACGGAAATGTCTACGTGGCCCATCTTCAGCAAAGCAACAGAGCTGTCAGGATTGAATCTTCCTTTAGACAAGAAAAGGTGTTGGTTAAATCTACAGTTACAAAGACTTATTCATTAAATGGCCCATACTGAAAGGCTTACTGACAAAGCAGCATTTCCTTGACCAAAAGTTTTGTCCATACACTGACAACTTGAAGTTTTCTGACTTAATTTTTTTTGTCATTTACAGTCTAAACCACAGAGAATAAAAGCTTAGTCAGCATGTGCAGTACACCAATTCAGCAATGACAGGGTAAGTATGGACAGAAATCCTGTTGTGACAGAGGACACAGTCTAAAGGGGGTTGTAATACTGAAACTGAAACGGTCTGTAGCAGTAAGATCAAACATCTGCTTGATAGTGGCAGCAGAAATGTAAGCACATGGAAAAAAATCTTCATAAAGGTTTAAATAGACCATGATGTGAGTATATAAAAATAGCTATGCTGCAGCTGGATGAGATTTTTTTTCACCTTGCTATATATTAATATTTCAGATAAAACGTATACAATTTTCTCGACTTTGGCATTACCACTGCAGGCACTAAAGCTTTGGCAGTTATCAAAGCAACAGAATATGTGAAGTAAGCTGTGCAAGGATGATGGAGATTACGGAACAACTTCAAAAGCACAATGGAGTAGTGATGTTTAACCAAATGTATCCTACATCTGAGTATTTTCCCTCCCCCCCAAAATCCCAGACCTACTCTGCCACAGTGTCTGCAAAGAAACCTTTAGGCCATCACTAAGAAAACACATCTACAGGTGGTGAGAACAGAAGGGCTTGAGCAGGCAAAGAGGGCAGCAGGGCCCACACCTCCAGGTGACAATGCCATCTCCTGGGAAGACAGTCATGTCCAACATTTCCGTTCTCCCAGAACATGCAGCCCATGGACATGGAGACTGTAAGCACAGAAGAGTAGCTGATCATACATCCACTCTCTCCTCGTGCTAGCAGCAGGGACTAGCTCTGGATTATACTGAAGGCTGCCACAGTACCCTAAACCTTTCCCACATCCAAACTTTCCTCCCAGAAAACTGATGACATACAAATTTGAGTTTCAGATTTCAGGTGTTATCTTGAGCTGCTTCCTCTAAAGACAAATGAAAATTTATTTATACTAGAAAATGTAAGAGCTTTTTTAACAATACTGAGGAATTCTTAGTTTGTAACATCAAGCACAGGGAAGTTAGAGCACTTCAAGTTTCCTGGAAAGGTTACAGTTCAGACAGCTATAAAATAAGATGCTCTCTCAGCTTGGACTACACCATGTTGCTAATTTCTTCTTTCACTCTAAAAGCATTAACCTTAAAGTGTCTGTTTCTGAATCACTGATTCACTATCCCAATAACTATTTTTCTCTAAAGATATATCAGTTCACCTGTTTAGACAAGGTGATATTTCCAAGCAGTGCTAAAGTACCTTACTAATATTTTAAGAGGGCAAGACTGCTGTTTTACCACAAAAGGCCTGCACACATTTACACTTCTGAACAGCCTTTTCCATCAAACTCGTTCCCAATCCCCTATCAAGCTAGCATATTATTAAGTCTTGCAAACAGAGGTGAGAGAGAAGACACATTAGACCTTTTGCTGAGGAATGAGAGCATTTTGGAGTTTCCTGCACTATAATGGTTCAAAAGAAAAACCAGAAATTGCCATCTGTTCCACAGGGCACATGGTCTAATCGGAAAATCACCTTGTCTGTGCTCATTCAGATGAAGGTCAGAACAAAATCAGTAACACACAAAACTTAAAATGTAAAGTAACTGCATGTTAATAAGAACTGCCTCTCAGATTAATAGATTCTACCTTTTAGGGCTCTATTTTAAGCTAGTATAAAAATGGTTACCCTATATTTAACTTGAAGGATGAGATAGTCTAGAAATATTAGTGTAAAAAACCCATATTATTCAGTGGTACTAAGTTATATATTTTCAGAAAGAACTGGACATAAAATTAGTTCCAGGCTAGTATATTTTACTTTATGTTTAGCCTGCACACACATTTAAATGTACTTTTATCTTTGAAAATGTTGACATGCCTCTGTAAGACTTAGAATTTCATTCAGCAACTTAAATCATAGGATTTAATTCAATGCATGGCCAGCAATTAGTAATCATAGAGAAAGCCAGTATTCACGAGGAACTTGTGATTGATACGGAGTGTTTGACATCAGTATTTACAACTGACCTGACACATCCACCGCAATTATGTCTCAGCGCTACAACGTTTCATCCACAACACCATGACTGCATTCTGGGTTTTCAACAACTGTGGTTTGTGCTGTGCTTTATCCGTGTCTGTGCCCGTTACTCACCTGTGAGGCTATCTGGCCGTGGGGGGACCATCCTCTCATAGATATCATACTGCTGTCCATATTGTTCCATGTCATGAACTGTCCTCTGCAGCGTTGTTCCCAAGTGCTGCGGAACTGCCGTCATGCCAGAACGCTTCGGGGAAGAGGATCCCAGCTGAGTTTGGGATGGAGACCCCACTCTGGTTTGCACGTCAGTAAGGGCAAGAGGAGAGCCAACTCTGCCTGCTGTCTGGTACTGGGCAGTGCTGCTGCTGGGGTTTGCCTGCCGGGAGGTGAGCGAGCCGACGCGCCGCACGGCCGCGGGGGAGGCAGGTCGGTGCACAGCGTACGGGGACCCCGCCCGCTGCACGGGCAGGGTGGTGGATGAGTACGCGTGGGAAGCCAGGGATCTGTGCTCGGCAATGCCGGGAGAACCATACCCGCTCCCCAGAGACGTCCGCAGTGACCCCCGCGATGGGGAGACGCCGGTGCTGACCATGTAGGAGGGAGACTGTGCTCTGGATGGCACTGAACTGACCCGTCTCATGACTCGGTTGGTAGCAGTATTTGCTGAAGGCTGTTGAAAATCAAAAACATCTATGAGTTTTATCATTTAGGTCACACAGTGGATATTGTTCTCCTGTAAGACAGAAGTCAGCAGGAAATGCACACAACTTAATGGTGTATACAGGCAGCTGGCATGTAGCTTTTACCCTAAACCTAATTCCTTCAAGTTTCTCTGTAACTTTTTTCTAATCAGTGCTTCCTAGTATATAAAATGACAATTTAACATTAAAAAACCACCTGTTTCTCATTTTCATTTGGCTTGCTATGTTAATCTGCATCTATGTTTTCCTTCCTCACTACTCAACCACTCTGGAAATTCAGGAACAGTAACGCAAAGAGTTCTAGCATAATCTAGAAATGTTCTGACAATTACTATCTTACTACCATTCCATTTACTGAAAAAGGAGAGAAAAGCTAGAAACCGTAGGAATGTATGGGAACACAAATAGCATCTTCCTTTAAGAACTGTGTTTACATACAGGCTAACTTCTAAGACGTTTTCCCCCATTTCACAACGAATTTTGAGTGAGTGATACTTTCTTGATATGATAAGTAGCAGTGTACCATGCAGTCAGGAGTGCTACTTCACTTCAGCTCCTGTGAATGACCCAGATCACATGTGTACTGATGCCAGAAAAAGAGCCTCTGCTGCAAGCCATTCTGGCTTTTTAACCAGTGAAAGTATTAAATAAAAACTGTAATTTTGTAACATTAACCCCATACAGCTACTGTCTCTAAACCCTGCTGGAGCCTGTGCACAGCCAGAGGTGCAGTGCACTGGTCAGAGTACCTGGACTGACGTCTGCCCTTCGGCGCGCGAGCTCCTCACCACATGGTTGTTGGGGGGTCCACCAAGGGAATGCTGCTGTCTGATCTCTGACTTGTTCAAGTTTTGGCTGTTATGGAAACTGCTTATTTCCTGGTAACCACTGTCAGAATAAGAATTCATTTGTGTTGAACTTCTTGAGTTACCTACAGACCCTGTAGATATGAAGCCAGCATAAGAATAAAAGCATCAAACAAGTTCACAAAGTATTATATAACTTTGTTATTTGTTACATTAATAACTGTATTGTTTTTATACTGTCAATACAGAAATATATTCTAATATTTAAAATGCACACAACAGACCCTCACTTTCATGAAGAGATGTCTGCTCTGGTGAGTAGAGAGTCCCTTGCTCTGCTTCTGTCCTAATATCATAGGCATTGGTGTGAACACCCTCTGACACCTGGGGTTTGCTTACACTGGTGGGCGGAGGATCTGAAAGAATAAATTATTTAGATAAATCCAGTGTTTCGCATGCAAGTTTCCTGCAAACTCAATAATAGTCATTTTCTCATACATTCTAATGAAGGACTTATACCAAACAGAATCAGCTTACTGGCAGACAGGTATCATTTCCCAAACACAATGAACAGAATGTTAATACAAATTTCTGAGTATTTTGTTTCCTGAAAGTTCTGATGTAGTTCTACAAACCTAATTTTCCAAATATATGTTCTAATCTATTTCAATGAAAAATTAATTGATTACCTAGTATACTCTGAAGAATAGAAACATTGTGCAACTGTGCAGCAGTGCCCAGCAGACAGCTACCCTTGTCTTAAGGGTCTGTAATCAGCACCTCCAGATGTAAAAGGCTGAGCTGAATTTCATCCCTGTTTGTGTACTATGAACAGCAGTTGCTGCAAATTTCTGTACTTTTTTTTTTTACTTAGTAAACTACTATCTAAATGTTTGCCTCTTAAGCTAACTTCAGTTCCAAGAGTGTCAGCTGAACTGTACAGACAAATGACAGTGTTGTAAGGAAAGGCAAAGGAGGCACAGCAATGCACCTATGAAGAAAGGAAAAAGTTAAACAGTCTGGAAAAAAAAGGACAAAGATGAGGATACTGAATCAACACTATTTTAACAGAAATATTAAGCATTAAATTATCATGTTATGCAGGCAGCAGAGATGCAGTACAGAATCACAGAACAGTTCAGGTCGGAAAAGCCCTCTGAGACCATCGAGCCCAACTGTTCCCCCAGCACAAGGCCACCACTGACCCATGTCCCCGAAGTGCCACATCCACACGGCTTTAAAATCCCTCCAGGGATGGGGACTCCACCCTGCCCTGGGCAGCTGTGCCAGGTCTGGACAGTCCTTTCCATGAAGAATTTTCCCTAATATCCAAGCTAAACCTCCTTGAGGAAGCAGAGTAGGCAGTGGAGGTTATGTTTAAAGGTAGCACCTGAAACATAAATTCTTGCTGCAGAAAGCCATGAATGAGCCCAGAGTGAACCCAAAGGGAACACACCAAAGATCACCAGCCTAGTCCCAAGGACTGCTCGGTGCCAGGAGCTGTGGGCTCTGGGCAGCGATGCCTGCTGCATGGAATTACTCTGGCTTTTACCAGTGGCTGGACACAAAATGCTGGTGTGTCACTACCTGCATAATGAGCCATAACGGAACATACATACTAAAAATGTTACTCAGCAATTGCTATTATGAAGAATGCTTGAACACTAGTCAGATTTTAAAAAATCAATAAATCTTAGAAATCCCAGGCAGTCAGCAGTTATTTATCAGTAGTACATCCATAGGTCAAAACTAGCTTGTAAAATTTGATGCTAGTTAATTTACTAGAATAGGCGTTTCATGACCAAATTTAATTAAGATTTAATAAGAAGTGTTACTACACTTCCATTAGTTTAATCATCAGTATGCCTAGAAATGATCCAGAGAATCAACACTGCAAGAACTCATTTCACAGCCTGTTACACCAGCTCAACACCAGATGGTAACAGCCACCAGTGGGTGTTCCATGTTCTTTGGAATAAAACACTTGGAGGACTTGGACATTTACATTAGGATTGCATTCAACTTCAATACTTTAATCTTCAATCTTTTTGTTTATTTAATACAAGGCCCGGTTATCTCAGTTACTGGATATTACATGATACTAAATCTATGTCAAACTGACAATCAGCTTGGGGAGAGACACACAGAAAGAACAAGGTCCAATTGTGCTGTTTGGTGCAGATGTTCCTAGGACAGAGATTTGAGCCCAACCTCGCTCCCATCACACACCACCCACCAGGCCAAAGCCTTCACAGGGCTAAAAAATAAAGATTGTTTAGGCTGTTTAACAAAGGCAAGAATGCACAATAAAATGAATTGTTGTCTTTCTATCTGACTCCACTGCCACAAAACAGGAGGAATGCCCTGAATAAAATAATAGCCTTCTTATAAATGGCTGATCTAATATTCTATCTATAAGCATCTGCAAAACAACATCACTTTATATTTCTGTGAAAAATTCTGTATAATTCTACCCTTGCAGAAAGCAATTACAGCTACAGTCACATCTTATCATCCACTGATGCTTTTGATGTAAACCACTACCTACAGTCATAAAAAAGGTGATTTAAGGCAGTGTTTTTATCCATCTTTAACTTCAGTATTTTCAGATTACAGTTCATGAAGCAGCATCTAGTGACACTTCTACAAAACAAAGATCCATGGTGAATTGGGGAGTAAAACCTATAATAATGCCACAATCACAACATAAATGTAAACAGGAAAGGAAACGTAGATCAGGAAATTATAAGCAAGAAATATGGGGTTTTTTCCAACATGCCCACTTCTGAGCAATTTTCTGCAGGAAAGGCTACTTTGAATATAGAGATGTGAGAAATACACATCTAGGTTTGCATTAACACATACAGCATTGAAACAGAAGTAGAATTTTTGCCGTATGTCAAGTGACTGCTTAGCAGAGATGTGCACAGGAGATTTCTAAAGAAAAACACACAAATGTGAGGAGAGAATTAAAGGATAAAATAAAAACATGAGAAGAAAAAAGAAAAGGAAGGAAGGAAGGAAGGAAGGAAGGAAGGAGGGAAGGAAGGAAGGAAGGAAGGAAGGAAGGAAGGAAGGAAGGAAGGAAGGAAGGAGAAAGAAAAGAAAAGAAAGAAAAGAAAGAAAAGAAAGAAAAGAAAGAAAAGAAAGAAAAGAAAGAAAAGAAAGAAAAGAAAGAAAAGAAAGAAAAACTAACAGAAGGTTAAGGAGAAAAGTGAGTAAGTTATAGGAAAATCAGAAGAGGAAATAAAGCAATGGAACACAATTGGCTGAAAGAAATACGTAAAACAGCACTTGAGAGCTCTCAGAAGGAAGCTGTATCAGTTGTGAAATGTCATTGGGACATTATAGAACAAGGGGAAACAATGTGATTTAAAAAATCGCCAACAAACAAAACCCACAAAACCAACATTCACATTGAAAAAATATGTAAGACTGGTTTCTCAATGACTTGAAAAAACAAATTTGACTTCTGTTTAAAACCACTGCCAAAAGAATACCTGAAAAGCATGACCATGATTAGCAAAAGTAAATGGCAGGACAAGTAGGCTGTTGAGAACATCAGCTTTAAAGGAAAGGAAAAAAGCTAAAGTGTGCCTCACCTCAGCTGCAGCAACAGAAACCATGAAAATACAATTATGAACAAGTTTAAGAGCTTAATCTCCAAATAAAACAAACACTAGGAATTGGATATAAAATAATCTCAATTACAGTAATTATGAATATGTTTGATTGAACAAGCAGCAGCAGCAGGCAGGGCCCCTGTGCAGCAGCCAGCACAGCTCTGAGGACAGACAGCACCCTATACGAGCGGGACAGGAACGCTCTGCAGAACGGGGTTCATGCAACTCTCACCCTACAATGCCAACTGCATTGGGATTGCGGTGGGCCACTTTTGGCCAGCATGACAAGAGTACCCGGTCATCCAGCACAACAAGTGACTTGCAGGAGCCATTGTCCGTGCCTGTCCCACGGTGGCTCCTGCACATGCCCCCGTCACTCCAGAGCCCATGGAGTTCACAGAGTCACTCGGCAGTGTTAAACACCATAACTGATGCACACAACCTGTCAGAGCTCCATGCTCTGACCTGTCAGGGGCAGGAGGGATTATTCCAACAGACCAGAGAATGCCACCTTGAAGATACAGTCCTACCCTCTCCCCCAGTATAGTCAGGAGCAGATGTAGCAGTACAAGAAAAATGCTTCTTTTGGAAAGAAAGTTCACACTATCCTGAGATACAAAAGTAGAAAAAGCACTCTCAGAAAAACTTTCACTTATTGGAGACTTTCTCAGTTAAGTAAGAACATCTGTAAAAAGAAAAAAGAAATCCAGTTTTCAGGCTTAAAACATGCAGTATTTTTTCATGCTCCTTACCTGCCAGGGGGAAAACTCACAAGTAAATTTTAGTTAATTGCAAAGAAGACCCAATACATGACAAGCCTTGTGTTACAGTCACAGCTCACACAGAAATGCAAAAGCACATAAAGATACAAGAAAAGTAGTTGCAATTACCTGTAAGCTCAAGCACCTTTTATGGTAACACAGGAACACACATGTGTCCCATGTGTGACAAAGAAGACATTAATGTCATACTTTAGAAAAGATGCTTGAAAAAGATATGTAGCATTGCTGCTAAATGTTCCATTTGTGTCAAAACAAGCAATGAATGCCAAGGAAATAAATATACTTGGACTTAAAGCAAATTGTACATAAAAGATGATACCTGAGGATCTCCAAGGAAATGACTTCTCAGTAGAGCTGCAGAAAGAAAAAAAATTATGACACAAATGAACCATGTGGTTAGTTTGGACTTTTTACTGTATTTTTAATTAATCATAGAAAACTGTACAAAACCCCCCAGCAGATAAAATTTCAATAGTCCATGTAGATACCACTCTGCAGTGCTTTACACCTGACAACTGAACCATTGGTTATTGAGTTCAATTTTCTGTTAGTCAGTGGGAATTATTCACTGTAACTTCCTGTACGTCACAGCACCAAGCAGTGTAACCTGTCTGCAACAGGACAGGTGACAGCATAACTTATGACACACAATTCCTGTTTAAGGTGTCATGATGTCAATAACAGCCCACACCAGTGTGTGCCACCAGCAGCACAGCACAAGCAGCGTACACAGCCCACAGACACCTGGGTACCACCAGCCCCAAACATTCTGTTCAGACAGCCACTGCACATGACAGAGTCCAGCAAAGGAGGTTTGGGGATCACCACTCTAGAGTATCTGGCTTCTACATGTAAAGTAGCTCAAAAATCATAGGTCTGTTTCTGCTCATTTTTTTCACTGTTTCTTCAGTTTCCAGTTTTCCAGAGAGAATTCCGATCCTTCGTACAGAACAAGTCAAACCACCTGACACACAGCCACAACTCTGAGAGTGAGGAGGTGACAGATGTCACACTGTCCAGGTCAGTGAGATGCCTTCAGAGCCAATTACTGCACAGACCAAGCAGGTGTCTGATATCAGTGTAAAACCCAACCTCCTCCTGCATTTTTCCAGTAATGACTTTTTATCAAACTATCTTCACCCTTTTGTCCTTCCACTGAGCCATGTGCTTTCCTGTGCTGACAGTAGTATTGTTGCATGACCACCTTTGCAGACAAGTGCAGAATTCATCCATGTGTTATTAACATTAGATATTCTAAATATTTTTATGTGAAAATGTACTTCCTCACTCCAAATATAAAATACCAAACTTTGAATAATACGTCATTTTTTGCAGTGATTATAAGCTATTTTCCAAACAAAAAACTCTTTAAAGGAAAAACAGGCAAGTCCATCAGATTTTATTGTGTCTAAATATCAGCATGAGACTGTGATTTTGGGTAAGATGTAGCAATTTCTAAATGATTTTTTATTCTACTTCTTTCCACCACAGCTACTGATTACAAAAAACTAGCTTGGCAACATGAACAGCATGAGATACTTATTTTCTAAAATGAACAACCATTTAGGAACCTTTCTGGAAACAAAATATTTGTGTAAGAGTGCTACAGACACATGCTAGCACAAACTGAACTCGAGTTACAATGAGACTTCAAGAAAAAGGAGAATTCTAACGTATGCTTCAAGTGTCTGAAAGTCAGCCTCTGGCCCCAGAATTCTCATGCTACCTAAATACCAAGTTTTCCACTCTTGCCCTTTTACTCTATTCCTCAGACTTTCTGGAAACTCAGTTCCTTACACTGAGGCAACATGGCTCAGCGTTGCTGGCAATGGTAACACACACTGAATACACACAAATACTTTATTGTCACACACACGAGACCATAACCTGGAGCACATCCCTGCCCAACATACCTGACCATTTGAACTTCCCTTACAGGTACAGAATGTAGGAATGAAAAAGGCTGCTCTGACTGCGGGCCACATGAAGAAAGCTGCTTCATCAATACTTCAACTGGTTAAGCATTTAACTCAACTCCTATTAAATGATTTCGGAACAAGTCCAGCATACATCACCTACTGACATCACCACCTGATTTTGTCACCTAGCTGCAATGTTTTGAAGATAGCAAATCCTTCAGCTTTGAGCAGTAAGTCCAGTGCATTTCATTCCACTGTTTAAAAGCCACTGTGGTGACATACTGCAGTGCCCATGACGAGCTGCTGCTGGAATCAGTCGCAATGCTGTCTCTTCCCGACAGTGGCATGTAAGATATCCAAAGAGAGCCTACGTGGAGAGCTGCACTTTGGAAAATGCTAAATTTTAGCCCACTACTATCCTTGAAAAAGAATTAGGTTAGTAGAGTAGACACGCAGAAATATTCCTCTATCAGCAATGTCATAACAGCTTGGTATGATGTACAGTTTTCAATTAGAGAAGATAGAGACAAATATGACAGTAACACAAATATTTGGTAACTGAAGATGGAGCATGCATACAAACTGTGCTGAAATCCATCTATGCCTTTTTATTTTTTTTTTTTTGACCCTATTGATTTTTTTCATTGCTTGTATTTTTTAGGATCTGGATTGTTTCGGGGTTTTTTTGTTTGAGGTTTTGATTAATTTGATTTTTTGTTGTTTGGTAGTTTTTTAGCTTTGCCCCTTTCTTAATTTCACACCTTTTCTTTGCCATTTCACTGCTTTAGTTAAAAGTTATCTTAGACACAAAATTGAACCAGCTGCCAATCTGGAAAAAAAAAATCTGATAAATGGAAAAGGTTTTGCATTAAGTCATTTAGAGACAAAACACATTAAGGACCACCAGCACTACTTTACATTTTCATATGGCAGCTCTCAAACACTTTCCAGCTTTGAATTTCCAGGTTAAAGCAGGGGCCAGCATCCCTCTCAGTGAGGCGGCTGTGCCACTCTGCTAAGGTAAAAGGGGCTGGTGGAGGTCCTAGCCAGCACCTCTGCACAGGACAGCAAGGCTTCAGGAACAACACTGACACTTAGGGAAATTGCAGATTGCTGATTTTGTGCTATTTTTTAAAAAATGATGTAAACACAATTATGATCTCCAGTTCCTAGATGAGACAGGTCAATTCCTAGTGCATCTTCCACAGGTTTTGCATGACATTAAACAGTTCAAGCCTCCTATCTTTGCAAGTATTCCATAAGGTGAAAAGTATTTCTGATTTAAACAGCACCACTTGAGAAAAAAGCAGTGATTTCCATCGCCTACCTTCCTGCTTGGCTATACTGCTGTTGTCATCAAAAAAAGGCAACGGATGAAAAAATTAAGTATTATTTATTAAATATTTATTAAATGGTGAAAAGCTGTAAAAAGCTAAAAATATAATTTTGTTTAAAATGTATGTACTTCACACGTATTCCTGTAGTATTTCAGTTCACTACTTGGCTACGCCTCCATCGTTGGAATACATCTGTGCTGTGAGTTAGCAGCAGCAGCAATGGGCTGTTCCCAGCGATCCGGGCGTGTTGCTCAGGTGGAGCTGCCAGCCAGACTCAAGTGCCCCCACAGACTGAATATGTTGTTTTACTTGTTCTTTAGCTTCCATTTTAAATATCTTCATCAACAAAACATTTACAACTATATGCACTATACATAAAACTTTGTGTAACTTAAAATTCTTACTATAGGGGGATTTCTCTAATAAAATGCCATATAAACTAAACTCCATAAACTTGTATTACACTTTACAAGCAATTGGAAACCAGAAAAATCAGTATTTTGCTTTTCTTGTTGAGACAGAGAAGCAGACATTTTCACAAATATTTAAAGTAAATGCAGTAATTTTCAGTCTTCAACTTTTCTAACAGCTATCTTCTTGAATTCACCAATACAGCTGATTCTTCTACCCACTCTGCCAGACCCTGTGCCAGGAACCTAAGCAATCCCATGTTCCCCCACAACAAATTAACCAGCACTGCCACCAGAACCAGGTAGTCCTGGGACTCGCTGGCTGTTTCCAGGGGACCCTGGAAAGCACTGATTCTCGGGGTGTGAATTCAGAAAGTGTCTGGAATACTGCATCTGGACATGGTCCCTCATACTGATGGATGCTACTTCATTTTGCAACCCAGTGCCAAGGAGCAACTGAGACTCCCAAGCCAGCAGGGCAGCAGCCAGCCTGACCAGCTGGGCATGGGAACACAGCACTGGGGGCAGCAGAACACTCCTGGCAACTCCAGCCTCACGCACAGCCAGAGCTGAGACTGTACCAGCACTGAAAACACACATAACAACAGACAGTGTTTCAGAAAAGCTGAACGAAATTGGATAGTTAATTTAGAAAAATTTAGAAAAAAAAAAATTGGATTACTGCATTTAACTAGCACTGTTACTTTGATTTAAATATGTGTAAGTCTACTGTGTTTCTCCTGGGATGAATCTAAAAGGTAAAATTCAACACATTTAAAGATAAATTAAAGCTTTACATACACTCCATTGAAAATGTAATCATTAGAGAGGCCTCTTGAAACTGTCCCATAACTCTTTACAGCAAATTTGCATTTTTTTAATCCTATAGATATTAATAGAGGTGAATAGCTATCAGTGAAAATATATGTATAGAGGACATAAGCACCACTAAAAAGCCTTTAATTTATGGGACAAATGAAAGTAAAGTCATCAGGACCTGTACCTTGTGCTGGCGATACTTGGTGACTCTGCTCCAAGCCTACATCTCTCTAGCTGATTAGCCACAATTTGCCTTTCCACTTCCAGTTCTCTGGTAAGTCTTTGAAATTGAAGCTCCTGAAATTTCAAAATAAAAAGAAAAGCATTCTTGATGTTAAAAAATGGGTGTGGATTAACTCTGAAACAATCACTGATTCATCACAGTTGTGTTTTGACTCTTCCTTAGGGGAATAAACTATAAAAGTGGAAATTTAATGGTTCTTTAAATCAGTGATTCATGCAAATATTGATTTATCACCTGTTACAGAAAGAAAAACATGTTTAAGCATTCTTGGGTTTTATTCCTCCTGCAATTAAAATTTTTGTGTCTTCTTATGTTACCACAGTCTAACAAAATCAGTGCCTATAAAGTCAGTCTTCAATTTCATCCGTAAACAAGGAAACCAGAAAATATTGTATCCTAACCTTTCCAATCACAAACCTTCAAATCCTAAGGTATCCTACATTCTGACTGTAGTTGGAAACCTTAAGATTTATAAATTCAAACTGGCTGAGTGTAGAGATGTACTATTTCACCTTTTCTGAGTTCAGCTTTTTTTCTATTTCTTGTTCAAGGGTACCAAACTTCTTCAGCCTTTGTAACAGGCTTTTGGAACGTAATGCTGCAAGGAAGATGTGGGAAATACCAGTGCTGCACAGGATGGGTGTTACTGAAATGTGGACCATTTTCTATAGCACTCTGAAATCCAGACTATGTCACATCAAAGGATATTGAGGGTGTTTTTCTCCTTAGTTAGCTTTTATTGACCAGAGAAAAGGGTTCTATTGAGCAATTGCATTATTTTTCAAACTGATACTGTAAACCCTCTGAAGCTTAGGTAAACTATATAAAAATAGGTGCCCACAAATATTTAGTAATCAGACGAAGCACAAAGCAAGTATTATATACAGGTCAAGTGCAACACAGAGCACTCCTTTGACTTGAAAGCTCAAACTACTGATGAGGCTTCTCTCGTGTGTGACTCGAGTAATGGTATTGCCCAGCAGCTGCATTCGAGCCAGGGGTAACAGCTCCTGCAAACTGCTCCTTCACACCTTACATCACATGGAATGGGGCTGAACCACTTCCCTTTCACAAACCACTCTCCACTCCCTGCAGCTTGCGTCCCTTTTCAGTAAGATGAAGGGTGCTTCAGCAGTGTCCCACGGCTCCCAGCATTCCGCAGGGGCCTCTGCTCCCTGCTCCAGCCCCGAAAGCTTCCACAGCGCACAGGAGACTTGGACTGACAATAGCAGGCTCAGAGTAAGTGTAGGCTAAAGGTATTCTAAGAAGTTGAGATAAAGATTTTTCTACCAACAACCCAATGAGATCTCCAAGAACACCTCAAAAGAAGGCTAATTAGTACCTATGCCATCAGGCAGGCAGCTGAGGCCCAGGGCAAACAGCAGCTGCCCTGCTGCCAAAATGCCCAGATTAGACGACAAAACTGAAAAAGCTACTTCTGAAGGTCTCATCTGAGCACCCTACACTGAACTGGCTGTTACACCTGCACAGCTGACTGCCCTTCCCAGAGGATACAAGGGATTGTGGACACTTCCAAACATTTCTGAGAACTCACTAACCAAACTGAATAAACACCCTAGCATCCCAAATTTTGGCCAGCAAAAGTGGGTTTGCATCCAGGACATGGAGCTCTCCCACCACTGCCCCAGGACACAAACACCCACAGAGCTTTTCTACTATTGCTCTACTCAGAGAACAAAGCAGAATATGCTGAAGTTATGGGAAGGAGCTGTGGCCCTCAGCCTCCTCCTGGACACCCCTTCCATGATGGCTGGCATTGCTGTCAAGCCTCAGCATTAGAAAAGCTTGGCACAGTGGATGCTCAGATACGAAAGAGCATTTTGGACATATGTTTTAAACTTGTATTTTATTAAAATCTGCTTTTAGACCAAATTCCACAGCTAAATTGTTTTAATCCCGCAACCTGAAATGAAGAGTCTCATGAAGACAATAACCCACGGACCACCACGAACCTCACAGGCCTGTGTCTGGACAAGAAAGCCTGGATAACACCCAAAGGTTTGTACGACACAGAGACCCAGTTGTCACAGTATGACATCAGGGCTTGGCTCGATTCAGCTCCGTGTTATGCCACGACAGTACACATGCACCCAGTCAGCTCATTTGGACAGTTTGTCCTTTGGAGAGAAAATACTAAAATGTCTATTAAGTGAAAAAAAGTCTAAGAAATTTATAATGTAAAGAAAGTCAAAGAAGTTTATAAATGATAACTTATTTTCCAGTTCCAGATAATACATCCATCTAAAAGTTGATTCTCCAGATGGTCATTCACATGTTAGTGGGGAATGCTGTGATTTCAAAAAAAAAAAACATTCCGTTCAGATGCTGAAGTTCTGCAAGTTTTGAAACAAATGTCAGCCAGACAAGCTTCTTCACAAGTAAATGATGCTGTATTATACAGCATGTAAGAAATACAAACGTGCAAAATAAGCAATACTGTGCTCCTTGTTTGCAGAAATAATATAAAACATTTAGCACATATTTAAAGCTGTTTTGTGTTCTTTACTATTAAACCAATATTTAAAGAGCAATGTCATGGATGCAAACTGCAAATCTGAATCTATTGTTATTTACTGATCTTTTAATTAGATGAATAAAATAAAACATGCTAGCCATTAATTGCTTCCATTCAACCAATCTCTATTAATTTCCCCTTTCATTACAGATAGAGGCATTAATGAACACACTATTCTAGAAAACATCTTGCTGCATAACATCTCAAGTAATAAATTGCCCATTTAAATAAAAATTCCTATTTTTTGCTCCACACTACAAAAATTCAAAGGCAGTTAAAACAGAAGAACTATACTTCTACTTTTCTTGAGAGCAGAAGAGGTGAACGACATAAGTGGACAACAGAGCAATAAATTTTGCTTCATTTATTTAAACTACATTTAAAAGCAAAATTCACTTGCATTCTATCAGAAAAACTGAGATAAGGAGAAAAAAAGAGAAAAAGCCACCAAGCCTCATTTGGCCACTTCAGAGGCACTTGCACTGCTGAGTTGGGAACAACACCATGATCTGTCTATTTACATTGTTCTTCTCTTTATTTTGGTGTTGACCAGAAAGCCAAAAACTGCACAGTGCACTGAATGGCAGAGGGGTAAGAGGCCTGCAACTCATCTGCCAGTTTTAAATCACTCTGATGCTTAGGAAGATCTAACGTGCTTTTGCAAGTGCAAGCATAGTAAGAAAAAAAAAATCCAGCTCTATTTCCTAGTCTGAGTACATTCTGGCGTGCACAGCCTGGGAGTCCAATGAAGCAGCAGTTTACAAACTTTGAAACAATGAGTGCTGACTTTTGTATGTGCCTTCTTAAATTTGATATCTGCAGCAGGTGATATGTCTTAAATACCTGCATAAATACACAAGGTAGATAGTTTTAGAGCTACCATCTTTTTTACAGCTGGAATACCTCATGCTTTAAAACTTTTTTCTTTTAGCTTAAATCATAGTACTATTATTATAGTAAACTAAGTCCTAACCAACCCTAAACTGATCACCTTTCTAGTTTATGCTTCCTTATAATGAAATTTTATACCACTCTGAGTGGACATACCCCCACAACGTGTATCTATCAGACAGCACATTAGTTTTGGCAGGAATCTATTGGAATTTGTTTCCCTATCCAGCTTCTCTGGGAGCAGTGGGAGAGCTCACTCCTCGAACAGGATGCTCCCAGCACAGAGGAGCTGCTGCCCTCAGCACAAATCACAACTCACTGACTCCTACAGCACTGACTACTGACAAAATGGCATCGTAGGACTCAAATACAACTTTTCATAAGCTTATTAGCATTAGCAGCAGAACATCTATGTGGCAAGCACATAGTAAAATTACAGACACAAAATTACAGAACATGCTGCCATACTGCATCCCAAGGAACAAACAAACCTTCTCAGACAGACTTGGCCAGAACCACTTTTATTCAAAATTATTCAACATACATTGAGAGGGAAAAAGCAACCTGTAATTCTATAAACCTCTTTAGCAGCAACTACCTAATCACCTTATCAAACTGGAGGTTTTACGTTCATAACCTAAAATTCCACTGCAAAGCCACAGACCAAAATTCTTAATACAAAACTACAATAAAAGACAGCTTTAACCACAATTCCAGCTCTGGATCAGGAAGCACACACACGGGGCAAGAAAGCCGCTCACTTTGGAAAGCAGTTGTACCGACTGTAGGCAGACAGGCTGCCATGAGTGAAAACCAGAGCCCAGAACATTTTAGTGCTGTGTAATTTCCTTTTGGAGGCTGAAGCTTTTGGAAGAGGGCCAAACCCTGTGTTGATGTTGTAGTGCTCACACCAGGTGACCAACCACTCTTCCTTGGCGAGCTCCACACGTGCAGCAGAAATCTCACTCGAGATGACACTTCACTGCACCAAGGTACAGGCAAGGCCAGTTAGACCAATCTCAACAGCTGAATACTCCAATTTCCATGTGAAAGCTGAGTATCTCTGAGAGCCTGGTGGCTCTGGGGCAAGGCCAACAGCCACCAACACACTGTGCTGGGCTCTTGCCAGCAAGTATTTGAAAACAAGTAAGCAATGGGAATGCTGTTTGCACAACTGACCATGAAGACTGCCATTCTCCTGTTGCAGGCTTTGGATAATAAAAGAGGATTTAAGGTAAATTCTGTGCCTTCTATCTGCATCC
Source organism: Oriolus oriolus (assembly GCA_013400235.1). Lineage (NCBI taxonomy): Eukaryota > Metazoa > Chordata > Aves > Passeriformes > Corvidae > Oriolus > Oriolus oriolus. The sequence goes on along the minus strand of VXBT01012251.1, from coordinate 400,415 downwards.
TATCATGATACCACGTTGCAGATTCACCTTTTTCATTTATGTTAACAAGGAACTTTTATCCCTCAGTAACATGGAAGAGAATGAGGAATCTACATTCAACACACTGAAAAATAAAAATTTCTTCCTGCCCTGTAGTGATTTGAACATCTCTGGAAAAACACAGACAACTTTAAACAAACAGTGGTCCAGGTGGCTAGCAACAGGTTTTCTAGTGACAGCTCTGCAAGAACCAGCAGCAATCGCACAAGCAGCGAAGAGAAGTCACAGATTCCTTTTGAATGGTGCCTGGCTAGCCAGACCCAGATCGGGCAGCTGGACATCAGAGGCAGATAATGACTCTAGCAAACAAAGGCATCTCTTGCAGCTTCTTGACTTGACCAGCTCTCAGTGGCTGCTGCAGCAGAAGACTGGGCTAGGATGGGCTGGTACTCCCAGCTGTGGTAACACCGGGATATGCTAAGTTGCTTCAAATGCCAAATGTCACTGTCTGTGAAATATTATGAAGGTAATTGTAAGCTGAACTATGAAATGTGTTCTAATCACAAAAGTGTTGTCTGTTGAACAATTGAGCTGAGCCTGTTTCAACAGCTCAAGTTGCTCATCTAAGAAAGTGCAGCCTACATTTGAGAGGACTATTTTTACCTCACATTTACTATTTCTTGTTCAGCTGCAACCACAGTGCAGAGCCACACAACTTCCATCACCTGTGAAAGTTCACACAGTGCTACAGAAAAGACTATTATACTTTGGATATTTTCATGATAAAAACGTGCAACAAAGAAGAGGATAAACAAAATAGATGTTGATTTATACCTTCCTTCACCTTCCTCTTGCACTGATCTACACAGAGTTCTCTGTTTCCAACTGCTATAATTCAGAGCTAGATCAAGCAATTGACTACTTAAACCCACATTGAATACTGTATTTTCCAAAATTGATGTCATACTGTAGTGACCCAATATTTAAATTCTCTACCAGAATCTATTGTAGAAAAAGCCTGTACTTCTAACTAACCATATTAGAGCAATTTTAATGTTTTCTGTAAAAATTAAGTTTACTCACGCACACAACTGCATTTGAATGCTTTCAGTATCTCAGTGTCTTCCAAAATAGAAGACAAAAGATAAAAAATCGGACAGTGTGGAGAGAATCACAGATTACAGGATGTGAGATGACACAGCTACAATTATTGGCTGATCACACTTACTCTGTATTCAACAGCAGCAGACCATTAAAGCTCTTAATACTTTTATGCATGCATTGTTCACTAGTCTGGTACAACAGTTTAGTGCTGCTCTAGCTGATGAGGGATCAAAATTTCAGCATTTTATAGAAAGCTTACTGTTGCCAGTGGCAGGAGGGAAGAATGGCACTGGAGGCATTCCCGGACTGCCTCTCACACATCCCTCTGGAAGCTTTGTGACAACGCTCAGGCAGCTTAAGTCAGTGCTGGAGCTGAGGATACTGCTCTGCCAGCTGGGGACCAGGGCTCAGTGGCTGCTGAGCAGACAAGCTGATAATCTAAACTATGTGTGCTACAAAAGGTGTCAATAATCCAGCACATTTCAGAGGCACCCACAGTTAAGCTCTTTTTCAAGGGGAGTTTCTCCTCTGAAGCCTAACAGCATACAGAAGAAAGGAAAATTAACTTCTAGGTCATCATATGGGTAAAGGAGTACAGAGAATTTTGATTAAGGAACTGAGCTAGCTATTTCACCTGAGACAGGAGTGGCATTTATTTTGTCCTAAAATAAGATCTTTAGGAAGTTGACATCTCAGACTGGACTCACTGAAACTAAAAATGCTGCTGAACAGCAGAAACTCTAAACCTCAAAGTTCTGGGATTAAATAGACAAGAGTGACCTATGAAATTGAACACAATATTAAGAGAGTTGGAAAAAACCCCCAGTTCTTCCAGCCATTCACAAAATGTTGACCAAGACTTTTGATTCACTCATGCCAAACATGGGAGTCCATTTAACAAAAAGCACTGCCTTCAATTCAGAACTGCCACACATTTATCACCTAACTGATCACTAGGTGCATGCAAATCAGAATTTCAAAGTGAGACTGTGAAGAATTTGTGCCCAGTTACCAGAAGTGCATTTAGTAAATCTCTTTTCAAGTATCTCCATGAAGTGACATGCCTACACAGTACTGAATGTACAGCACTACATATCTAAACTGTAAGGAAATCTCTAAGACTTAATACCAATAGTTCTCATTCTAGTAAAGATGTTTTAACATGCAATAAAACATAGGCAAAATGCATTCTTCCTTCCATTTCCATCTGAAAAACGTAGAGGTTTGCTCCTTGCTCCCAAACCCTATAAAAAACATCTCAAAAATGAGGTAAAAAATTTGTACTTACACAATAATGAAGGAACAAAGCAAAGTGCACATTCTCTATTTATATGATACAGTTCAATACATTTATACAAAAGGAAAAGATTTTGCTGAAGTCTTGAACAAACACTTCCAGAAAAACACATAGGGAAACCCAAGAGATGTATTATTATCCATCTGAAAGCATATCCAATCGTTCTTATTCTGTCACCTTTTTACTAAAGGGAAGGTGAAAAGTTGCCCATCTCTAAGTGTCACAAACAGCTAGACCAAAGAACAAACTAAAAAACCAGCCATTGCTGCAAATACTTCTGTCTCAGCAAAGACATTAAAATCAGCATATTCCAGTTACTTTTGAAAACTGCATTGATGAGTGGCTTTTCCTGCAAGACCTTTTCTCAGCCCAACCACTGAAAACTAATGTGCTAAGCATGAAATTCACAATTCCAAATGATCCCATTTAATCGTGTCAATTCAGCAGCAGTTCATTCAAAATCCAGCAGTATTCAGCTTGCACACAGAAAATAGCAATGACTCCACAAACATACAAGGAGCAGTTGGCAATTAGCTGCCCTAAATTCCAACCCCCCCAAAAGTTACTGCTACCGTGCTGCCCCTACAATTTTAAACAAGTCATTATTTTAGTACGAAAATACTCAATTTACTTTTAACATCGATAAGAGACTCCCTACAGAACTCAACTAAACTTCTATGCAGGATTCAGAACTCCCCAGGAGTCAGAAGTATAGATATGTTTTAATGCTTTACTTTTATTTAAAACTTGTTTCAGCAATTCCTAAGATACTTCTATCCATGATAGTGTGGAAGCCTTGTAACATTTTAGAAGTGAAATTCACATTTTGAGGGGAAAAAATCCCAACCCACCTCTAAACACATAGAAAACAATCCCCTCCCCAAACAAAAAATAAAAAAAGAACCACAACAAACCCAAAGTACTCACAATCCATCATCAAATCCACTAAAAGGCAAAAAATATGAAAATGTTTCGGCCTGGGATTTTCCTGCATTCAAAAAGGAATTTCTCTATTAGAATCACAAAATCATTGAGGTTGGAAAAGACCTCCCAGACCAATGAGTCCAACCGGTTTCCAATCCCCATCTTGTCACCAGCCCAGAGCATTGAGTGCCACATCCAGGAATTCCTTGCACACCTCCAGGGATGGGACTCCACCACCTCCCTGGACAGCCCCTGCCAACACCTACCCGCCCCTTCCACGAGGAAATTCCTCCTGATGTCCAACAGGACCTTCCCTTGGCACAGCTTGAGGCCATTCCCTCTCATCCTGTCCCTGTTCCCTGGGACCAGGGTNCAGTCTCTGGACTTGCTCCAGCCCCTCAGCGTCCTCCTTTTCCTGATGGACCCAGAACTGGGCACAGCACCCGAGTTGCCTCAGCAGTGCCAGCTACATGTCATTGCCCCGGTCCTGCTGCCACACTAGGGCTGATACAGGCCAGGTGCCCTTGGCTGTCTTGCCCACCTGGGCACACCTGGGCTCATGCACAGCCACTTTCACCAGCACCCCCAGGGCCTTTTCCAGCTTACTAGCCACTCTGCCCCCAGCCTGGAGCACTGCAGGGGGTTGTTGTGATCCAAATGCAGGACCCAGCACTTCACGTTATTGAACCTCATTTAGCTGTCCCTGGCCCATCAATCCAGCCTGCCCAGACCCCTCTGCACAGCCTTCCTAACCTTCCTACCCGCAAGCAGATCAACAATCCCGCCCAACTTGGTGTCATCTGCAAATTTACTGAGGGTGCACTCAATCCCCTCATCCCGATCACTGATAAAGATATTGAACAGGACTGGCCCCAACACTGAGCCCTGGGGACACCACTGGTGGCCAACCCCAGCCGGAAGTAATTCCATTCACCACCACCCTCTGGGCCTGGCCATGCAGCCAGTTCTGAACCCAGCAAAGAGTGCACCTGTCCAAGCCATGGGCTGCCTCTTTCTCCAGGAGAATGTTGTGGGAGACAGTATCAACGGCTCTCCCGAAGTCCAGGCGGACACATCCGCAGCCTTCCCCTCATCTGCTGAGTGGGTTCACCTCATCATAGCAGGAGATCAGGTTGCTCAAGCAGGACCTGCCTTTCCTAAACCCATTCTGGCTAGGCCCTATCCCCTGGCTGTCCTGTATGTGCTGTGTGACCGCACTCAAGACGATCTGTTCCATAACCTTCCTGGGCACTGAGGTCAGGCTGACAGGCCCATAATTCCCTACATCCTCCTTTGAACTCTTCCTGGAAGAGCATGGGTGGGCATCACACTGGCACCTTCAGTCATCTGGAACCTCCCAGTGTGCCAGAACTGATGACAAATAACGGAGAGTGGTTGGGTGAGCTATTCTGCAGCTCCCTCAGTGCCCTCAGGGAATGCCATCTGGCCTCATGGACTAGAGAGTGTCTCAGTGGCTCAGCAGGCCACCAACTAGAGCTATAACTTCTCCCAGTACTAGTCAGTGTCCCTCCCTGATTATGATCCAAGATCACACACACCTGTGCTCCCACAAACAGAGCAGCTCAGCCGCGTGACAGAATTGTCCCCCTGCCCAGCCAAAACCAGTGGCAGTTGTGGTGGCACTGCTGGGATTTATACTAATGAAAAATATTTTCACTTTAAAACAGACCTTGAGCTTTGTCAGAAAAGTACAAAGCTGTAGTGATCTAAATTTCTTCACAGGTTACACCTGTTCTGCTTGTGTTATTTTACAACACTATGTGTGAATCAAAATGTTCCTTTCCTAAAATATGACCAAGGGAGATTGACCCAGCTGACTGACACCCGACTCAATGAGAGACGGATCAGAATTTAGAGGACACACTCCAGTTTGGTAAAATAATTGCTTTAAACTGATTTGCTGTCCTAGGAAAAGGAAACAAGTGGAAACAAATGGAAAGTTTATTTAGAAGCAGCTTGCAGGGCTCATAGGCTAATTAGTGCAACTTTTTATATAATCGTAACTATTGTCTCATGGCTATGGCAGAAAGCTTAAAGTAATTCAGGACATTTACCTATCTTAGAACTACTGTAGTATTTTTTAAAGTTTTTATTAAGTTAAAATCTTGCCCAGTATGACAAGTAATAATAAAGGCTTTTCTTGATTGTGTTTCCACTGCAGTGTTTCTGAAGCACTCGGATCAGGGTGTGGCAGCTTTATTTTACAAACACTGACCTGCTGCACCTCGCAGCAATTCCTGTACCAAAGGAAACCGCAAACAGTGTAGCAGTTTCTGTTCAAGCTTAATAAAGTAAAGAACTTCACTGGAAAATATTCTGTTCTGGGCTTTCTGCCACACAGGAAGGGTGTTGAACATGTCAGTGTCCATAATTATTATCAACAGAAAAAATACCAGAAAGCAACAGTTCAGCTCTTTATTCTTTCATATTATCACTTCCAAGAGTGAAGGACAATTTACATCTTCCTCTCCTCACACTTATTTTATGTGTCTGCACATTTCACAGTTCTGAAGTTTGTGTAACGCTAATAATTAATGACAATTTAAATTTTTTTAGCTTTCATCAGAATTTAGTTATTTAATAGCCCACATATTTAATAGTCTTTTTATAAATGGAAAGAGGAAGAGGTTTTAGCCTCCTTTTCAAAAGAAAGACATATTCCATCATCATTTTTTCTCTAGGACTAATAAAAAGATAAAAACATTGCTTGGACAGGCAAAGGAACACTAACAAATGCCTGTACTGCATACTCATGTACAAAGCTGTTTCAGACAGTGCTGCCCTAACCGCTCGCTCAGTGTGATCCACCACGGCTGCAGAGGCAGCACGGAGCCATCCTGGGCCGTGGGATCCCTGCCTGGAGATCCCAGCTCTGACACTGCCACTCTGTGCACCAGCTCAGCCACTACCATGAGCAAGCTCTTTGTGCACTGCAACATAAAATGGACCAACTTAAAGGCACCACAAATGTACTTTAAGCAAATGAGTCCTAATGGCCACTTGTGACAGACTAAGATGGTACCAGGCAAACTGCTGTTTGGTGAGAGGGGTCTGAAGGTACCTCTAACTCTTGGTTGACTTCTCACACTGCAATAGCCTCTGGCATTGATACCCTGCACACTGCAAATGTGAATATTAATTTTAACATTGCTAAGAAATTTTTAGGATTGCTATTGTCACCTTAAACTACTTTTGAAACTATAAATCTAGGCATGAAAATTAAGATTCAAATTTCATCATCCTGCAGAAAATTTTTGTTTAACAAAAGGTATTATGAGTATGAAAACTGTTGATACCAAGAAAATATAACCTAATTCTCACCTTCTTTTAAAATATTAATACAGGACAACATAAGAACTAATATATCAAGTGTTTGCATTCAGAGCTACCATCTTGAATCACGTCCTGATTCATCTTAAAGGACGTTCCAAAACAGAGGCAGCAAAGCAGATTTATTCTTAAGTTCAGATGTTAGTTTGTGTATTAAGTCAATAAAGATGAACATTCTTTCTCAGTATGTTACAATGAAAGCCAAAGTATCACTTCTCCCTTTGTGTTCTTTAAATTTAAAAAGAAAAAACAACAAAAACTTTAACTAGAATGTTTCCTTGTAGAACTGAAGTTTTTCCCACTTCAATGATCTTTACAAATTAAGGCTGAATTTGATTGCAAACACAATTTTATTTTTCCTACAGAAATTATCACTTTAGATACACACCCATAAATGTGCTGCAGATTTAAAATGTATTAGTACCTTGGTATCGCTAACTGAAACCAAACTCAGAGTTTAAAGCCCATTTTTTAATAAAGTACAATTAATCATAGCCAATCTGTATGTGCAGGACTTTGCAGCACTGAACACTTTGCTTTGCAGGACTTAAAAGGACTGATTCCAATGTTGCATCAATTCTACACTAGCTTTTCTTCTTTCAACACTAAACCTGCATTTCCAGTCTTACAACAGCAGTGCAGACATTCCAAGGGATACAGAATACCAGAACGATGCTTCTGTTTAATGCAGGTAACTGAACCCCTTATACTCAGATTCTAAAACTGATACATGAAATATACTATAGTGACACTGGGTCACATGCTACAGAAACAAACAATAATGGTTGTTCCAGCAGTGTAAGAGACAGCGGTTAACTCCACACACATTCTGAACTGATGAATTGCTGAAAATGAGGCAGATACCTGTTCCTTTACAGAAGCTAAAATAGTCGTGGCAGTAGTCTCTGGTTCCATGCCTGGGCCTGTGGAAGTCTCCTGCGCTGTCTGCGGCAGCCCCTCCTCCACCATTGGGGTCTGCTCAGGGGCTGGCATTTTGCCTGCAATAACAAGATTTTAAGATAGTTTACATTTGCAGCCAGTGATGTTTAAAATCCAAGTTTTCAGGATTATAAATTATATTTTTTTTTCTAAAAGCTTTCCAAACTTAAATAAATTAGCAGAGAATTTTGCATTACTCATCTCAATCTGTGCTGTATGACTGTATTTCACCTTCGCACATGGAGACCAGAATCACCTATACAACTCGAGGGTTGGGCAGGAGCAAGTAGGCAGCATGATGCTTCAAGATTATTTTTAAAAAACACTATTTTGTGGTGGTTAACAAAACCAGCAAAACTCAAGATGCATGAAAAATATTAGTGATAACTATAAGGAAAACACCCAGGATCAGTACAAGTTTACCACATACAGTTTTCAGCAAAGAATGACACATAACAGCAGAATGCTCTGCTGTCAAGAACAAACTATGGAAGAGACTAATTATGGTAATAAAAGCTTAATGGGAGCAACACTTCTAACGCTCTTTTTGCAAAAGAGGAAATTAAAATGCTAAAGTTAAAGCAATTGCCCTGGGCTATGGATAGTGTGGAACGGACTGACAGGATTAGCGTCCAATAATCCCAAGTTGTGTTACTGCACAGGCAGCACACTAACAATTCCAATCCATGGAAAAAAAGCAATTAATTTGTTCAATTATCAACTAATATTACAGAGATAGTTACAAAGCGTGTTTAACTCTTTGAAACAGCAAGTAGGTGGCATTCACAAAGCTTCTACACAGATACCATGCTTTAATTTCCTTCAGAAAATAAAGCTTGTGAGGTCTAATGTTAGGAGTAGTCCATATTTCATTTTAGATTTTCAGAACAAACTCACTCAATATTCCTAGGGCAGACAAACAGGAACAGATTCCTTCCCTGTTCCATCCGTTACTCAAAGGGCGAGGAGATACTCAGTTTGCAAATGGGCTCCAAGGCCGGGAATGGACCCGTGAGATCCCTCAGTCCGGAGCTCTATTAGTCATGAACACCTGAATGAGCACAGGGCAGTCCAAAGGATCAGTGCACACCTGTGCTGCAGAGCTGCATGTTTCTGATGGGGTTGAAAGGGGACTTGAGTTGACTCTGGAGGGATCTCTCCTGGGATCGCCGGCCTCTTGGGAGGTTTCTGCCCTTGCGCTTGTACGCAGAGCCCAGGCAAAGGCAGAGCACTGTGTTGTCAGAGGAGTGCTGTGCTGCTATGGGTAGAGGTGAGGTGATGATGTAAGAACAAGGGCTTTCATTCTGCTCTGTGTACAGCAGCATATGGGCTGTGAGAGGAATGGCTCCCGTTCAGGCCCATGAACTCTCCAAAGCTAGCACGGGGTCTTTATTAACCACTGTGTTCTGGTCTGCTGAAAGAGCTGGTGACATGGTTCAGGTGCAGTTTCACATCAGCCGCTGAGGGAATCAAACAGTTTCAGGGAAACTCAAGGGAGATGAGTGATGAGAGATGGTGGAGCAGTCATGGGGGCAACCTGTGGTGCAGAACCCTGGTCACCCACCAGCTTCTACTGCTGCAAACGGAGAAAGAAAAGCTGCTTCCCAAACACATCAGAGAAGGAGCCCAACTCAGACTCAGCAGGGCAGACTTTTCTGCTTCAGCACCTTGCAGGTGAAGCACAGGGAGGCTGCCCCATACCCTGAAATGAGCCTGCATGAACAGCCCATTCTTACCATACACCCACACCACACTTACCTTCTGGAATGCGGAAAAAGAAACCGTGCAAACTCAACCCTGCCAGGTTTCTGGTGTCAGGACTGTGCAAGGACACCTGAGCATGCTAGCCCAGCCTAACCAAGAGCCACTCCACTGCCTTCTCCTCTTCCCACAGATACAGATCTCCCCTCACCTTCCCTCCCCACAGACACGGGTCTCCCCTCACCTCCCCTCACCACAGACATGGGTCTCCCCTCACCTCCCCTCACCACAGACACGGGTCTCCCCTCACCTCCCATCACCACAGACATGGGTCTCCCCTCACCTCCCGTCACCACAGATGTGGGTCTCCCCTCACCTTCCCTCACCACAGACACGGGTCTCCCCTCACCTTCCCTCACCAGACACGGGTCTCCCCTCACCTCCCGTCACCACAGATGTGGGTCTCCCCTCACCTCAGACATGGGTCTCCCCTCACTCCCGATATGGCACTGTAAGGACCACACCGCAATGTCCTCCTCATCTCCAAGTCCTGCGGCCCACGGTGAGCATTCCTTCCTCTCCTAGCACAGTCAGGGCACCCCACGGCAGGGCGAGGCCCTCCCTAATCACCCAAGGCGGCTCTTGCAGGTATTCCTCATGCTCAGCCTGAGCTCCAGGCCCGTGGGTGTGCATAGCTGTGCAAGACCACAGTGCACTCAGCAACTGGGACAGAACTTACTCTTGACAAATAAAGCAACATTGAATGCTACTTGACTTCCAAGGTGCCACGAATGAATAACCAGACATATCTGGCTATTTCTGAAACACTATTTTTACTGGTTTCAGCTTGCAGATACAAAGGCTGCCACATCTGCTGTGTGAGCCTGTCACAAGCTGCACGTCAGGTGGGAGCACACCTAAAGCTTCAAGGACTGTTTCTACAGAACCCATTAAACAGCAATTAAGCAAGAAGAATAAAAACCGACCTCTAATAGTTGTATAATAGGATTTTGAAAAGTCAGATGTGCAACTTTATGGTTTCAGAAAATAAAAATGGTTTCTTCAAAGTTTTACTTCTAAAAGGCAACTCTTTAATCAAGCAGTAAGAACCCGAGGCACAGAACACATGTCACAATTTCTTGTGTCATGTCTGATTTTTTATGTCACTTTCCATAGTTCTTTTATGACTATAACTCAGTGTTTCAGGTTTCTAAATGACCTGATAAATTTGCAAGCATATCAAGTAATAAAACTACCCAATCAAGCCATTCCTTCATTTAGAAACATCTGCTAAGCAACCAAAAGGACAAGTCCCAAAAACTCACAAGCTACAAATGCGCTTCTCTCAGAAGAGGCTGCTTGTTGGTCCATGTATCCCACTGTGTCTCCACGTGTACGTAACAGGGCAGTGCCTGCTGTGGTTTGGGATTTTCAGGAGACAAGTACAAAATACAGGACAATAATAAAGACAAGCTTTTAAGTAACAGAGAAAGTAGTATAGAACTCTCAGTTATGCAGTTATGCATGTTTGCAATTTTAAATTAATTAACTGCTTAGAGATGTTGTGGTTTAACCTGGTGGGCAGTTCAGTCCTACAGAGCCTCTCGCTCCCATCCCGCTTCCCATGGGATGGGGAGAGAATAGAAGGGTCAAAGTGCAAAAACATCTGAGCTGAGATAAAAACAGTGTAATAGAAAAAGTGAAAGCTGCATGAGCAAGCAAGGCAAAACAAAAAATTCATTCCTCACTTCCCATGGGCAGAGAGGTGCCCAGCCATCCTGGAGCAGGGCTCCAGCATGCCTGGCTGGGAAAGGCAAATGCCATCACTCCAAAGGTCTCTCTTCCTCCTCCTTCTGCCAGCTGCTACTGCTGGGCACAATGCTGTCTGGGCTGGGATAGCCCTTCGGTCAGTGGGGTCAGCTGTCCAGCTGTGCCTCCTCCCTTGCTGCCTGGGGGGCAGGTGAGGGGCAGCACAGTCCTTGTGCTGGGCAAGTGTTGCTCAGCAGAGACTGACACAGCCCTGCACTACCAGCTCTGCATTGGGCACAAGTTCCAGACACAGCCCCTTACCAGCTACTGTGAAAAAAAAATTAACTCCACCCCAGCCAAAGCCAGTACAAGGTGCCATCATGGTCATACTTCTCTACTTCTAGCTCTTCCCAAAGCTCCAACTACAGTTTACAATACATAAGTTATGTCTTAAAACACTGAAATCACTGCAGTATTTATTCCATTAAACAAAAGAGACTTTTTAGTTTTCTTTAAGACATAAAAGAAAGCAAAGCACCTTTATTTTGCTACTTACTTTAAAAAAAAGCACTTGATTTTTTCAAGCTTCCATAATGTGCCACAAAACCAAAAATATACTATATTCCACAAAAATGCAGTGCTGATTCCTTGTAAGTGATCACTTCCAAAGTATGTTGTCTAAATGAATGGTTTACTGGAGCAACTAAAAACTACAAAAACATAATGAGCATAGCAGTGAAACAACCTCAGTTTGTCTTTTCATAGTTTTCTCTCTCTTCTCACCCCAACACTGTGAATAGCTTCTCAACCTATCTGTGGTAGACTTCTGTAACAAACCAGTCCAGAAAACATCCCTCTGAGCTGGCTGGATGGCGTGCTAATTCATTGGAACAGAAAATATACCCAGTATTGAGTATCTAATAAAAACATCCAGATAAAAACCAATCAGATTAATTATTAGTGAAGGTGTCAGTGATAAATACGCATCTATCTCAGTGTTAAGAGATGTAATCAGAGACCTACACCCTTTCACACAGGCAGTTGTTTTAACTGATGTTCCTTCAATTAACACATTTCTTGGCAAAGGTACTGATTTTCTAATCTTGATTTCAACATTAAATAACCGTTGGCTCCGATCTTACAAACCCTTAGGTACACACTTGAGATAATAAACAAGTCTACTCATCCACCCCCGCCCTCGTGCCAGACCCATGGCTCGGGTGACAGTGCAGGAGAGTAAGGGAGTGGGAGAAGCTCTCCAGGGCCCAGTCCCCACCACCACAGCTCTGTCTAGGGATGCTGCTTAAAGACAGGAACTCACAAAGTCAAGTCAGGCTCTCATCTTCACCTTACAGGAACAGGGAATAGCAAGAGCAGGTTCTGTGAGAGCCTTAAAATACAGTATGAGTAAGAAGTTAAGAGGAGTTAATAAAAAACCCTCTTTCTTCCTTTCACAAGACTGGGGTTTATCCACTCAAGATACTCCCTGGACTTGTGCTACTCACTCATTTGGGTATGGATAACTGATTAATTATTGGAAAACTAGCAACCAGATTTCATCCCTCAAAAAAATTAGGTTCACGGTTATTTTGCCTGTCTCTGCTGTCATGGCCAAGCAGCCAGACACAACCCAGAACAGGAGACTGCTTCTACATCTTTCCCAGGTTGTCCAAACCCTCGTCCCCCACAGCCCAGTGCTGCAGTTTCCTAGGTCCTGCCCTGGGCTGCTCTCTGCAAGCCCTGGGCACTAACAGATCAGGCAGTACACACAGGTACCATCAGAAATGCACCTTAATGCTGCCCTGCATTCCAGCTCTCTTAATTCTCAAACTGCTCCTGCACATTGAAGATCTAGGATCTCTGTAGCCACAATGAAAACTCAGAAAATGTGTTTTACTGTTTATAGCTCTGTTCAGTGCATTTCAGCACAACCAACTACATCTTAAAATCACTGAACATCAAAGTTTACATGCTAAATTCTCTGCTATAGCAAAGAATACACAAGAACTGGAAGATTTAAATGTTCTGGAACGATCTTTTGGTGGATGTTGCAGAATACAGATTTGTGCATGGTGTAAATGGCTCTAATGCAGCTCGAGCACAATGTGAGAAGCTTGGAAACATGGAGGACGGTCAGAATTTGCTGTGCATTTCAGTCTGTGATAAAAACAATGTCTTTCAATTACTTAGATAATTTTTCAGGAAAATACTTAAATAGTTCATCTTGTAGCATAAGTCCAAGAAAATTCTTAACACCTATTCTTTATTTTCAAATTCTCCATTTAGAAGTAAAGGCCAAAAGCAGTGACAACCTATCTCCAGGATGGCATGTCCAGATCAAGTGCGCAAGGAAGACAAAGATGTTCAATTTGAAGCCTCCAGTTTGAAATACCCTAAAACAATTTTGAGAACAGTGGCTTTCCCAGCCTCTGCTGTGAAGACTCATTCAAATGGCTTTATGAAACCACACAGTAAATCGCAGCAGAGCAAACCAAGCTACCATAAAGACTCAGCTTTCCATCCAGTGAGGGTTCAGCAGGGACCATCACCTTGGGCAACTGTGGGATTTGCTTAAGCAAACCCCGCCTAAACAGCCCCAAAACTGCCCCTTCAGTGGATAGTGCTGCCTCCACTGTGCACACCCTGCTCTGCTCATGTGGCTCACACCAACTCCTAAAGCCTCCCAGCCCTTCTCCTTCCGCAGACCACCGGCACCCCAGCACTGGGCTGGGCAGAGTCACCAGCTGGCTCCAGCAGCAGGCCACTCCAGGCTCTCACACTGCTCTCAGCATACAGGGAAGGAACGTGGGAAATATTTTGTGCCTGATTGACTGGTCAAACAGCTGCAGAGCCAGCAGTTCAGCGAGTTCATCCAACACAGCCATGTTTTTGGGGACAAGATGGGGGTGTATTTTCCTGAGCCAGCCAATCTTGCAGCCAAGCAATCACTGACACAAGGAAGGACGTACAACTGAGAAGATAAGAAATATGAGAAATCACTAAGCCAAGTGTAGTAAATCATGCTTTAAGTTTTCATTCTCATTAGTCTCCACTCCCCACTTTTCTGTGTTCCTCCTGTATTTTCTTAGACATATCCAGACAGCTTTGCTGGAAGTGGATTTAATAATGCCACTTCTTTTAGTGCAGGCCCAAGAAAAAGCCAGACCTTTCGAGGATTGATGCCAGACAGAAGTGGTGCTTTTTTACAACTTCCTAATCCTTTCCCTTCGTATTCCTCCTGCCTTCCTTCCATTATTTATTCTTCGAAATATGCTCCTTACCCATGTTCCCTGTTTCTGAGCCTCCCACTGCAGCCAGAAGAGCCACCAGCACAGTTCATGCTGAAGAGGTAATACAATTCTTACCTACTCTGTCAGCTAGGATAGGATGGACTGGATTTGTTTCATGACAGCAACATGAGAAAAACAATGGGCAACATCTCATCACTGAAAATCCTCATATTTATCTAGCTACAAGGGTAACTCAAGCAACAATAGTAAATCACCAAGGATATTAGACAAATACTCATTAGTACAGAGGGGGAAAGCTCCTATAAGCTAAAATCAACTTGTGGGGACACTAATGTTATTTTACCACACGACGAAGCTATTCTTGTATATCTACACTTAGAGCAACAAGGCACATCTCAGCACTCGGTCAAAGACTCTGCTCTTCTCATCCTTTACAGTGTGCATGAAAAGTCAAAACCTAAACAAGACGTACTACATTTCTAGTTTTTACAGGAAGATATGATTAACATTTATCTCTTTTCAAGTTCCTTCACAGAGCTGTCAGTACACTTCCAGGTAGGAGCAGTTTCCATTGGTTCCATCCTGCTGCAAGGCCAGAGTGCTGCTCACCTAAGAACCAGGCAGGGATTCACACGCTTAAGCTTCCTGCAACCAAGTGACTGAACCATGCTCTGTGTTCTGTCTGCCAGCCTGCAGAATGTGTTTGGATGGAGAGGCAGCAGATAACAACTTACCCACTTGCAAAGATGATGCAAGCAACTAAAAATGGATTCTGTGAAAGATGGCTTCAGCGTTTACATAAAAAGCAGGGTTTGAAATTTCCAGATGCAATAAGTGAAGATACTCCAAACATCACACTACAGGCTAACCACTGTGTTCAGAGATATGTTTTCTTTATGGTCATTAGTAGTGCACAAGTTCATGAGGACTTAAGGATGAAACCAGGAAAATAAATACGTTACCTGATGAAAACATGGAAGAAACTGACTTCAGTAATGGCAGGATAAAAACCACCTGTACAGCTGTGCAGATTGAGTCCGTTTTGACTAGTCAAAATGGAAACATATACACACCTGATCCGCTGCCTGAGAAATGTGGGAGATGTGTTTAACTGACTTACCACTAAATTTAGCCTCTTCCTAATCCCTTTTTCTTTACAAGATAGATTTTTTCCACTTTGTTTGTTTTTTACTTAAATACATGCAGGTTCAAAAACCCCACTTTTTTTGTTTTTTACTTAAATACATCCAGGTTCAAAAATCATTTGGTACTATGTCCTTTTTAAAATCTTAAAATGTACATGACCCTACCTTTTCGATAAACATATTTTTGTCCCAGTTCCTAGAAAAAAGACAGGTTTTTTTTTTTTTGGCTGATGGCTACATACTTTAACTCCACTCCAGTGAGCAGGCAAGACTCTACATCCACAAATACCTAGTTGTAACATGCTCACGAGACTAATATCTTTTACAGCTTTCAAACTATCCATTCACCAGAAGGTATCAGACAGGTACAGCAAGACAACCATTTTGAATAAAGACATATTTATAACCACGTCCTTCAAGGCCTGAGGCACTGTCTGTAGCTCACCTGAAAAGAAGCCTCTTTGTCATGAAGGATGTCTGGAGAGCATTTACACTTTGCAAACATATGAAGTACCAGAAGCTAAATGGCAATAAATAGAGTTTTCAGTAGTTTAAGTCAACAAGGCTTCATGACTTATAAGAAACCATCCAAACCTTCCCTTTGGGTCATCCCACATCTCTGTTGCTCCGTTCTGCCAAGGTATCCAAATCCACTGCCATCGAACACAGCTTCATCAGAGCACAATGCTCAAAGCCAGCTCTGCAGACTAGCAAACAGACAGAAGATTGATCTCGAGGGATAAAGTTCAGTCTCTTTTCTATTGCAGTCTGAGGGGGAGGAGGGACATGCAGCATCACAGAAGGATTTTAGGTTTTTCAAACAGACTGTCAGATGACAAGGACATTCATCAATTATTCATTCAACCATGCATAGGATAAATTCTCAGTTTGGTGCTGGAATAGATGCAATCAATGTAAGTACGAAGATCTTCAGAATGAGTATCACAGAACAACATAACTTGCAAACTGACAGCTGAGAACCTGCAGCACAGGCGTGCTGTGCTGACAGCGCTGCTGCCCTGCGCCCCAGCTCCAAACTGATACCTGCTCCATCTCTCACCTGAAAACTCCTACAAACAAGCAAACAGCAGTTAAATGAAAATGGCTGTAAGAACAGATATAACCACTACAATGTCTGCAGCTGCTATTCAATTTCTACTTGTATTTTCTCCTAGCAAAATTATTGCTGATGTGTGACTGCTATTGCTAGAGATAATGCTCACTACCGGAAGGCAGACATGCCTCAGCTGGAAGTATTAGCAACCCAAATCTATGTTATATGCCTTTTTATAAACGTGTGTTTCTCAATTTTGTCATGTAGCATATTTGAAAAAAAATTATTAAATAAAAAATTTTCTCAGTGATAAAAATTATCAGCCATAACTCCCACTACAAAAGACAGCTGGAGAGTTACAGACTTCCACACCTCCCCCTGTTTGGACAATGCCAGTTTTTGAGTGATGGGGTGTAACATGCATCCCTGAGATGGTCTGGAGCCGAACACTACCAACCCCGGTCATATCCTGCCTTCAGAAACCAACCAGCTGCGAGCAGTGATTCCCCTTCAACAGCTGCGTGTGCTCACTGACACCACACTCTCCACATCTGCAGGGAGAGCCACGGCTCAGGAATGAGCAACCAACCAGCAGCGACTTAACCGCATTAGGCAAAGACAACAATCCAACTATGCCCCTGCAAAATTGAGAAACTGATGATGCTTAAACACCTGCTTTTATTCGGGATACATTTATGAGTTCTTCAATGCTACCTGTGGATGTTCCTGCTCAAATGACTACTACAGAAATGTCAAATTCTTCAATACCATGAACATAGATTGAGGAATACCACTGTTCTCCAATAAACATGGCTATGGATTAGTAAAAGGTTTTACTAAAATGAATTTTTATCAAGTACTAAACTGCAGTTTACTCTTACTTTTGCCCTGAAATAGAATTGCAAGCAAAACTCTGTTTGCTGCCAAGAACACTCTACCTGCAAACTTTTACATTTAAGCGAATGAAGCTCTCTCCTCTTCTGCTCTCCAAGCTAGAAGCTAAAAAAAAAATCTTGAATGTAGAAGCAAAATATAAGAATTAGACAACAAGCATCTGGCTTTTAAGGCCACAATCACCAATACTTCCATCAGTTCTCCAGTATCCCAAAGACTGGTATTATTTTTCCTAGGTGTATTTGATTTTGTTCACCCTTCAAAATTGAAAGTACTGTTAGTAGGATTACACGTAACTCTACTCTACAGAGAATTTAGTATTTCTACTAATATTTTATGAAGAGATGAACAGTTGTGAACACCAAAATTTACAAATGATATCGTGATTAGAGGAGATCGAGGACAAATGAGTAATTTGAGGAAAACCACAAAGAAAGATGAAGGAGCCAATGTTGACAAACACAAAATCACACAAACTGCTCCCATCCAAGCGACCCATATGCCTTCCTGTAGCAGGGGTAGGTGACAGAAACACAGCTACAAAATTAGGCAGACTCAGGTTAAAGTGTCTGGCTAGGCAGGGAGACCTTTTGCACAAGTGCCAGAGGGGAAAAAAGTCAGGTCAATGGTACATTAAATTATGTCAGTAATTGTAACCACACTCCAAAACAGACGTCCACAGTGCAAAATGTAGGCAATCCAGCATACAGCAACAAAAAAATTCAGAGGGACAGAAAACTACATATTGAGTGTGGAAATGGTCAACAAGCAAAACAAATACTGAATGAAGGCATATGGTTCAGGTTCTTTGCTGATACTCAGTCAAAACAAGGAGAAACTTTAAAAACAGCATTCACAGGCTTCCTGCTGTGTGGCAGAACTGCATCTTTATGCAGCACTACAAGATCCTAAGATGTGATTTTCTTCTCACAGTGAAAAAGATTTCTTCCTGTAAAATCTGCTAAAGGCATGTAATTTTGTCATGAGATGGCAACATCTTGCATCGAAGTTTACCAGTTGGAGATGCAATTTAGATAGCTTTCCTGCCTCAGTTCCTGAAAGACTGAATGTATGACTCAAACGTATTTTAAAAGCTAACATCAAAGGAATCTCAAATAGTCGTCACAACATCAATCTTATTTCTACCTTTTAATTCCCTGCCCCATATTCTAGTCACATGCTAATTCCTGAGCAGGGCAATTAAGCACACCAAAACCAGTAACAGACACTAGAACTGCAAGTGTTAGGAAAGAGCGTGGGTATGTTATATCAAATCTACCAAATTTTGTTCTATGACAAAAGCACTAGAGAAACACATTTTGTGTAAAGCCTTGACACTGCCACGTGGCTTTGTGAGATGCAACCAAGAAAGCCCAGGTGAAAGAACTGGGGAAAAGAGAGATGACCAGGGCAACTCTTCAGGAAGCTGAAACCAAAGCAGCAGTTCACTTGCATGGAAAGGCAGCTTGGGAGTGGGCTCTGCCATAGCTGTGCCCGGGCTCCCGGGGACAGCAGGGGGAGCTGGCACCCGTAGGCATTCCGTAGCGCATGGCTGGGGCAGGGGACACACAAAGCACGGAGTGGTGGGCCAGCACGTGGAGGTCAGGAACTGCAGCAGAATCCAGCTTAAAACAAACAGCAAACTCAAAACCAGCTGATCCCAACTCACAGCAAATGCTGACATTTGTTCATCGACCCCAGCGATACCCAATTTCATATCACCTCCCACACATAACCCTGCCTCACCCACACTCCAGGTGATTCCAGTGGCACAGAGAACCAAGTCCGGCATCGAAGCAGATACAAACAGCAAAACAACAGCTCTGAGGAAAACACAAAGCTGGGATGCCTGTAATCAAAGCACTTTCCTGTGGCAAAGAGAGGGAAGAGGAAAAAAAGATACCTCATTGATCCCTCCTGCTTATTTTCCATTTTGCACTGCATTGAAAAAGCACAGTCTTCCCAGACTGCTTCACTTAAGTTTTGTGCATCCAGTTTGAAGCTGGATCAATTGAAAAGCCAGAAGAAAGCAACCAAAGCAATGCAAATTTTATGCAGAAGTTGCCTGTGTTTGGAAATAAAGCAGAGATTTTTGGGAAAAGCAGTAACAGCTGAAATACTGAAGTCACTGCAGGAAAGACAAAACAATAATCAAGGATAACATTTAAGAGCTACAGCTACCTTCTTGCCAGTATCAGACAATATAAATTACATTAATTATTTAAGTGCTGTTGTCTCCTCTAAATGAAATACTGGGGTTCTCTTCTGCCTTTCCAAATTCAAACAAACATGATTTTTTAGATAATTTCATAACTACAGATAATAGAAAAAAGTAAATGTTCACACTTAGGATTTAGATATGCCTAATAATTAATACTGATATATTTAAATAAGCAACTCTACCAACAGTGAAGATACAAACTCAACCAGTTATTTTCACTGTCCTGTAATACAAATCTCAGAATGAAGGGTTTAAAAGGCAGCAATCAAAAGCAAAGCCTCTCAGTAACACGGAGAGAGTTGAAAAATTATGCAATTTTAAGTCTTAAAAAAATACAACAATTAATTAGTGTTTTAGGGGATTTCCACTTTCAAACCTGAGAAAGCCTGCTCCTGCTTGCTCTCTGCAAGTCCAGGAGAACGTCAATACAACAACTCAGGAAATACACTCCTGGATGACACCAGCAGAAAAGAATGCACTTCCACCACTTGCGAGATTGCTCTTTATTGCTCTTTTATGTAACGCTTGCGGAGTAATTGTAGTTAGAGGCATATCTTTCCATTTTTAGAATGTCTTACTTCAGCTTCATAAAAATATATACAATTTCAGATAGCTGCTATTGAACTGTACTTTCTGAGCACTGTAAAGTACAGCAGAGGAAGCAGCGGAGCACCGGGCAGGAACAGGCCCCAGGCCAAGCAATGCCCGAGCCCCCTTTGGCAGGATAAAGCACTGAACCCAGACCTGTTGGGAAGGGTGGAATCCACAAACACCCGAATTACTGTATTGCAGAAGTTGAAAATACTTGGTACACAAACCATTTATGCCACCTAAAATGAACCATTTCAGTAAGGTGCTCCAAGGCAGCTGCTAGTTATCTTCTCAATATCACAGACAGCAGGATAAATTACAGATGGTAACAGAATGCATATCTACCTAATTGCATTTTCTTGCCTATTTGTGAGATACCACTTCAAATCCAAAACATTTAAAATAGAGCTTTTCAGCAATAGCACAAACAAATACAGGGTTCAAACTGTTGGGGGTTTCTTTAACTCAATATAGGACATTTTCTATTACTTCAGTTCTCATACAACCTGAGAGGTAAAGCTGCAAATACCAGAGCAAATGTGAACATGCCCAGCAAGGAGGGGCAAAAGTAGGCTCAAAAATCTACCTTACACTTACTGTGTTTAGAAGGGGTGTGTAACACCCCACTTCTTTTGTCAAACTAAAGCACAATAAAAATTTAATGAAAAATGTCATCTATATACATATATAGTATGCACATAATTATTTCTTCAAATAGGTTTTTTTAAGAAGTTGCTTCTTTAAAATGGCAAATACGTTTCGTAAATTGTTTCTCTACAGTAATGCTGCTGGTTAATTCCAAATAACACTCAGCACGTCTTGTGATGAATACTGTCAAAATCTTTTTTTATATGTTTTAAAAGTAGCCCTCAGCAAGGTTATTAATGCAGACTTCAGATCAGCACACTCACGTACAGCAGGGTAAATATGCACACACACTACCTTATCCTATTTTTATCTGTTTTTAGTACTGATGCTGCTGCTCCCTGTCAATATCCTCTTGGTGAGCCACAGGAAGGACATGCCCAGGAATAAGCAAGAAGTCCCTTGTCATTTATGGTCACCTTCAAAGACAGCGTTTACTTAAAACTGAACTGACAGAGTACCCTGCTCATGTCATCCTGGAGAGCTGCTGTCCTTGGGCACCCCTGCACAGCTCAGTTGAGGCAGGGCAGCCACCACCCAAACACAGCACGAGGGCTGAGCAGAACCATGCCAGCTGATAATCCGGCCCAGAACAACTCAGGCTTCCTGCCAGGAGTACTGTCCTGCCCACACACTGCTGCTGTGCTCCCAGCACCAGGGACAGCGGGACAACCGTGGCACTGCGTGGCACACCTGTGCCTCTGGGGTCAGGCCTGTCTCCAAGGCCAGAAACAGTGCCAGGGAGCCAGCCCTCATCTTGGTGAAACCAGTCTGATACTCTTTCAAAACCAAGATCACTACCATCACTGCCCCTGTCTTCCATAGGAATGAGAAATTAAAGCATTTAAAGAAAGGAAAAAGTGGTAGAGCTGGCACACGATGAAGCTCTGACACAAGGCTGGTTACTTCTTCCATACCTGTCACCAACAAACACCATGCAGGGGTGGGACAAGTCTTCATGAAAGTGAAACTATTTACTGGAATGGCAATATGAACTGCAGGTTTCACAACAAATTCTAAAGAACTTACGACCCAACCTCACTGACAACCTCTTAGCAAAAGATGGAAAAAACTTGCACTGGTGCAAAGTACAGCATGCTCAAAGCTACCAACTTTCAACAGAAAAAAAAGGCTTCCTTAATAAACTATCAATTCACTGTCTTCACAACAGACATCTGTCATATTCGCAATTTATTAGTTACAATCTTAATCCATGAATTGTAAGACCCACTGACCAATGCAAAATTCAAAGGATAGGAACGGTCATGTCACCAAGAGGAGTCACAGAAGTTATCTCTCTGGAGGCTGTTCACTTTTGTAACTGGAGTTCCTTCACATGACAAAGGATAGAGGTTACAGCATAAGCATTAACGCTGTTCAGTCAATCTCCAACAGCAGAGAAGAGATAGCTGCTAGCAGTGGCCACTCACACTTTGGGGTGGAAGCTCTATCAGAAACAGATACCACTGGAATCTTGGTCCTGTAAGACCCAGCTGCTCTAGACATCAATGGAGGCATGAATAATCAGCACAGTGGTGGGCCACAGCTATTCATTTAATGGAGATGGTGACAAAAAAGCAGTTAAATAAAAAAGATTACTCAACTAATTCAAGCCTAAAAGACAGAACAGAAAAAAATCAGCTGCCAAAATTGCCATGGAGCACATCATTACGGATTGATTCAATTTCTAAATGGAAAGATAATTCAAATAGGCAGAACTGTAACTTTAGTGGTGGATTTGAGAAGAACCAGTCTTACGAAATAGAAAACAACATGGTGAAGTGAAGCAGCTGAGCCCAGCAGAACTGTCTGATGCTCCTGCTGCCAAACAAATCCATATCTATCCAAAGCAGTGGAAGGGATGACACACAGAGGCATGCAATTGTATATTTAAGCTAATAGAGGATTCCTTATCTGGGAAGCATACCTACTTTTAAAGAGATAGAAATGCAAAAGAAGGTTGATGTTCCCTTCCTAGCCTAAGGGGAGAGGAGAAATCTATCTGCTGTTGTTTTCCAAATCAAATAATAATGGAGTTATGAGAATGCTAGAGACAAGCAAGCCAACCAGGGCTTGCTAAAGCAGCACAGAAACTAAGAATGACAAAAACATCTGTCTGCACAGAAAACACAGCCAGGTAATACCCCAGCAGGTACCTCAGTCAGAATAAGGTAAACACAGTCTCTGTTGTCAAATGACTGTGATTACATATGCAGCCTGCTTAAGGGAAGGAAGACAAAAAAGTAGTATTAACACAAAGCTCCATCTGGAGAGAAGTTTCTCCACTAGGAATTCCCTTGTCATTGATCACATATAACACTGGCAAAACAACTGGCCTTCACATCTTCCAAATTTGGGGGGTTTTGGTAGGCAAGAAGGGTGCGGGGCATTAATCTTGCCAATGCTCTTTACCCAAGTCACAGACAGTGACCAAAGAAAAGTTTCTGTGACAGACAGCAAGGTCATCACCAAGAAGTAACTGGAGAGAAGAACACAGTTGCTCCTGTGAGATGGCCACAGTGATGGCACATGCTGTTGCAGAGTGCATCAAAAACACACTTCCAGCAGAGAATCTGAAGTGTTGCTCCCATTAGAATGAAACGGAAGTTAACCCAGCACCTGGCACAGGCCTTGTTTCTCACATTTGCAGCTGGTTCTGCTGGTCTCCCTGAATTCAAAGGCTGTCATGATGATAAAGAAACCAAACCCTCCTTCCTTATCACCAGAAACCTTTCAAAATAGAAACTGAGAAGATACTGTTTTCTATGAATACTTGGGTGTAAAAATAAGGATAAGGAAACATTTGAGACAAGACCAAACAAGTCTTAAATGACCATAAAGAAATCTATCACTGTAACTACAAATTAGGAAATTTCCCAGTGAAATGAACATTTTGGAAAAATAAAAAAAGTATAGTGAATATATCACCTGAGAATAGAATTACCGGTGGCTATTTTCTCCACTGTTGTAATCGCACTGTTAGGATCCATAGAGAGGATTCCTATCATACTGGTACATCTGACTTGTTTTTTCTTATTTGTACAAATAAAATCATATCTACCTTAAGGAGAGTCAAACTCCTTCAATCAGAGTTAAACCAGCAGAAAAGTAGCTGGCTCCTCTGGGATGTGTTTACAGGCAGTACTGTTTTGATTCACATTCTGCTGGCATCTCTGCAACTGGAAAATGTTAAGGTCAAATCAAGGTGATTTCCTTGCTTTCCTCCTGTGGTAAGGCCATTTCAGTTAGTGCTCTTGAATAAAATATACACCTAGATCTTCATACAGTAGCTCAACTAACTAATAACCAAAGCTATTACTGCATTTAGCATTCACCCATAGCACTCCAGCAATGCCAGGTACATCCACATACCCACAAAATCACACGTTCAGGTTCCACCTCATTTAAAGTACAAGTTGGCATGTGAAAACCATTAGTTCAAGCCACTTTGTCTCCCTCCTCTAGTACTGTGTCAAGACTTCACATGTTGGTTTAAGTTCACCTGGGATAAAGAAGGATCTGATCCTGTCTGTCCAGTGTAGAGCAAGTCAAGGCCACAGCTTCTCTAACCCACTCAAATGAGTATCACAGTCGTAGCTGTGCCATGATAAATAATAACTTGGGGGAGATGCTGAATAGCCCCTACCCAAGTCACTCTGCACACACAAGTCACCATTCTCTTTGAATCTGCTGTGCAAACCCACACAGATCCTGTACTACAGGAAGTTTGACAGACACATACGTATTCTTTCATCTAGAAGAAGAAATGATCAATGTTGGCCAGGTGAGAGGCACAGTCACTGCATCTCCTAACACACACTTCGAGACAAAAAAGGCAAAACAGAAATAAAGCCAGGGATTAGCACCACGTCAGTCAGTTTCACCAGGCCCACTACCAGTATCCCGGACAAGATTAATCATACCAAACACCAGCTTTTGTTTCAAGGAAAACTGGGTGAAAAACTAATGCACACCTAAAACTGAAAGGGTGCCATTAGTGTTCATAAATCTATGAAACCGTAAGTCTCACAAATTTAACACATCACACACAAACTGTTTCACGTTCCTATTGAAAAAGTACACTGGCAAGAAGTCTAAACTTTGGAGCATACAAGGCTGTCCATCAGTAAGGGCCTTTGAAAGGCAAACTAAGTCCCCAACACAACCGAACAGACAGCTGCTCTCTCCATGCACTACGTGACAGATTAGCGAATGCATTAACAAGCACTGTATTTCAAAAAATAGCATATCCTCAGTGACAAGCATTGTCTTCCCATTGAATTGTGCCATTTCAGAGACTGAAAATGTCCAAGTATCACAAGCACGTGGTAAACCCAGCCATCCACAAACCCTTCAGAACAGCTCCAGTGCAGCAGAGCAGAGATCCCTCTGGCTAATGCTGACTGACAGGGACCTGAGCAGTGGGTGCTCTGTACCCCAGGGCTCTCTCCCAGCCTCCACAAGGAAATGAGTTGGCGGCACAAACACAGCATCTTCCAGTCTGGAATTACTAGATTCAGCTAAATTACGGGGATGTAATTGTAAGGGAGATAAATCCCAACTTACAGTATCTTTTTAAAAGTTGTGTAAAATGGATAAATACTTTGAAGGAAGATCAAATATTAGCTGTTTCCCAGAAGTTTCTTCCCCATATTCTATAAGGAATCTCTTTTTAAAAGCTCTAAGTACAAGTGAGTCTTGCAACAAAAGACATTGCAGAACAGTGGTTATTCATCTGTTGTTTAGAACCAAAACCTGGTTCTAAAATACAGGTCAAACAAGCTTAACAGTTTTGAATTTCAACAGATTAAAGTTTTCTATAAGGATTTTCACCTCACACCTTAGTGTAAGAAATAATTAAGTCCATTGACAAGCATAAATCCAAAAGACAGCAGTACAATGGGAGGGCTGATTAAATAAATGTTATAAAAATTAAGAAAGTTAAGAAGCCTGTTTAGACATCACAAGTACATCCCTGCTTTCCTCCTGCTCCAGACTGTTAAAAGTTGCCAGAGCAGAGGCTCTGGGGCTGGTTGTTAGTTACTTCCTGGGCATCAGCAGCATGACATAGAGCTTTTACATGAAGTATTTATGTTTGTACTGGGGAAAAGGACACACCACCCGTGAATTTCTGGACTTACAAGGCATTTTTGCTTCCAAGATATAAACCTCTATTCTGGCTATAATTCTGTGCAAGATGCAAACCATTTCAGTCAGCTAGAGGATAGTTTTAAGTTTGGAGATCAAAGCTAAGGCAGCCTCCACAAGATCCTGTGCAAGGAGGGAAACGGCCAAACGCAATCCATGCAACAGCACATCCTGTCTCCCCTTCCTCCAACATGTTTAAGTTTGCCCACTAAAGACTTGGAAGTGAGACAGACACGTCAAATATTTGGAAAGAAAACCCTCACAGGCAGGTGGCTGTTTGCCACACAGACAACAGTAACAAGTTCTTCCAAAGGCCTGCTTGTGTCAGGGAACCTGGGGGAAGGAAGAACCAATTGTCAGCTCCAAGAGAAGCATGAGCTACTCTTGAAGTGACCGGCTCAGAGTTAGCAGTTTTTCATTTTATCAGAATATTCCATACAAGTAGAAGGCAGCTGCTGGCCTGTGGAATGAGGCCTTCCTGAGTGTTGCACAGCTGAAGGAAGGGCTGTCTGAACTTTTCACACCAGGACATTCTTCTAAAGCGTGATCAATCAGCTTCCATGCACAAGGAAAAAGGTCATGTTTGTATTTCAAAACACAGAAAGTGTCTGCACAGCAGAATCCTTTGTTTTCACAATGCTCAATCACAACACCGAGTTGGAAAACAATCAGTTTAGAAAGACAGGATTCAGTAAACTCTGGGAAAACAGCCCCAACACTCAGTGGAGCTGAGGATTCCAGGTGTTCCTACAGCAGCCACACCAGGCCAGCCCGGCACAGCCTGCTGCAGAGCCTGGGTTTATTATTCGGATTGGCGCAGGCTGACTTGGGCTTTCACGCACAGTCATTGGTGTACAGAGCTGGAACTTCCAGAGCTGCTCTGCCTGTGAGATGTGCACACAGCCCTGACTAATCAACACACTGTTCTCCACACAGTCACATTTGAACTGGTAACACTTGACCAAGCGAAAATATCATCCCATAGTTTGCACTGCTGCACATAAAGCATATTTTTCAATTTCCTAAAAAAAAATCTGGAATATTGCCATAGTAAAACATTTTTGTTCTGTTGCAATATGACACCTGTGACTCATTGAGATGCAGAGAAAACAAAGGAAAATTCTGGAAAAAATTGCTCGTCCTTGAATTATCTTTGCTATCTAAAAAAAAGTATCTTCCTTTAGTATTTAAAATTTCAGTCTGAAATATATTAATCTTTATATTATAGATTAAATCAATATACTAGTAATAAAAACCAATTCAATAATACAATATTAACTAATACAATGAAATGTATCACTAAAACAGCATTTGCTGAACTTCTAACGAGGCAAGACTTCCTAAATCTAATGCACTCCACACTTCCTAAAAGCAGGAAGTTGTGATTGAGGATATCTTATTTTGTATCTACTACAGTAAAAAAGATATTTAAAATCTACTCACTATGAACAGGAATAAATGCATTAAGTTTAATAAAAACTGTTATCCTCCTCCACTGTGTGAATACATTTCCAGACTGGATCAACGTAGCAGCAGCTCCCGATGGACAGTGGGTGGCTCCTTTCAGAGCAGTCAGGTTGGCCAAAATAAAACTCAGTAGCTCATCAGACAAATCCAATTGCTGGATTCAGTGTTCCTTGCTAATTCACCACTTTTTAAATTACTGCATATTTTCAGGGTTTTTTTGTTTTGGAATTTGGGTCTTTAGTTGTTGCAGTTTTTTGATTTTATTTCAGTGTCAGTACACGACTTGGCGATTTTTTTTTGCTGCTTAAAAATAACCTGTGTTCCACAACTAAATTAAAAAACTCTGAGTGTTGAAAGACTGACTACATCAGCCTGAACAAAAAGCATCCCAGAACAGGCAGTGCTCTCTACCAGAACTTCAGAACTTTCTTAAGAAGTGTCAAGCTCTTGAACGACAGGAAGTTTTTCTGCCAGTCTGTCTATTCTGTAAAGAACTCTAAACTAGGAATTTTTTAAAAGTATCTTCTGGAAAAGAATGTATTTAATGACAGTGAAATTTCCCAAATCTCAGTGTATGCTGTTGCTATGTATTGTGTTAAGAAACAATACCAAAACTAAGAAAACTCAGAATTTTCTTTCTTTATGTGATAGTCCAAATAACACAGAGCAAACAGGCACATCTCACAAGTCTACAAGCCAATCTGAGATTTCTGGGTTCAATGTTTTTTCATCTCCCATCTGAAATACAAACACACTCCCAGGAACAAGTGATGCGTTGTATCAGTCATCTCATGGCCAATATTTTCAATTTCAGCTGAAATATGGAACTGGGTATTTTCATTACATTAGTTATGAGGACAAAGCTGGATATGAAGGCTATGGAGCAGTAACCGGTGGCAAGTTCAGTCAGTATATCTTCGATTAAGGCTGAATCAAATTACATAGCCCAGCAGCCCAGGTGTAGCACTGGATCATGAGCACCCTGGATAAGGTGTGTGTTATAAAAAGGCATGTTCTTGGTATCTTCTCCAGTTGTTTCATCAGTTTAAGTTTTGCCTTTCTGTCTGTAAGCTCTATGGAGCATGGACAGCCACGTCAATTTGGAGTTTAGGCACTGGTATGACACAAATTAAATCTCCTTTCATGATATGATATAATTTCAATACTGATACGTTATTTCTCAATAAGAATACATGGTAATTTTGTTTTTAAATAAAAACATGATGAAAATACTAACCCTTTCTGAGATCTGTCTCCCTATGTATCTTTAGATACCACACAAGACCTGAACATGAATTAACAGAAGACAATTGTTGAACACTATTACACAAACACACCTGTACACAGAATGTCTCCAATTAAGAGTCCAGTGCTTCTCTTGTCCAGAAGCCTCTGAAATCAGTTACATTACATACACCACCTGGAGTTTATTTTGTGAAAGATACTAAATGCTTCAGCTTTAAGCCTGTCACATTGACATGGAAGTTAAAGAATTATAATTTGTCTGAAATAGTTTCAGAGATAGGTGAATTTCTTTGGTTTTACTTTTCACCAATCAGATTTACCTCTATGGTAACAAGTGTGCCAATACTTAATTCCCAGGCTATATAACAGGAAGTTCTGCCAAGGCAAGACAGCAAAGAACATGGGTTTGGAACTAAAAAGGTTTCCTTTCGGAGCACCTAGGATGCATTGCCTGCTGCTGCCTTCCTGGGGAAGAGGACAGAAACCCACCACAAACTGGCAATCTCCTGTTCACATCAGATTTCTAGCACAGATGGCATTTAGTAAGATCATATAAAGCCAACTAAGGGATAGATGAGGTGCTTTATATTTGGACATGTGTAATGCAAATGCTTTTGAATACGTTTATAAAAACCTGTTAAAAGCATAGCCCAGATGATAGCCTTTGGCTTGCCACACCACGTAAAGGACATGAGGAGCTTTTGATAAGAAGATAAAGACAGGGAAAGTTTTTGGCACCCACAGAAACAAACAAAAATCCAGAATTTTTTTAATGCCTCTTCCGTGTTTCTCACAGCTGGACCTCATGGGACAAAAGGCAATATTTGGCATCACACTACAGCTCCTTCTTTTCTTCACTTGCTCCCAGATCTCTGCTACTCCTTGCCCTACCTGGCACTAGGAAAACTGCCCCTACCTTCCTGCCTTCAGTCCCCTCCACTTCCTCCCAGGACATTCTCCCTCTTGCTCCTGCTGCCTCTGGAGGTGGCCCCAGTCAGTCCACGGGCATTTCTTGGACCAACTCGATGCAGAGCTACCCCTACTGCCAGCCAGCACAGGTACCTCAAGACAAGCAAATCCCATCAGAGCTTCCCCATGCAATGTTCCAAGATGTACCTCACTCATCAGGGAATGGCAGCCTGGTGCCCTAAACTCCTCTGCACAAACTCTGAAGGCCAGTTCATCCCACAGCCTGCACAGGGGCTGTGAACCACCTGCCTCACACATCCCATAGATCCCATAGCTGCAGGGGAATTTCATTCACTGCCCACAACCACCAACCCATGGCACAAACAGTAAATACATAAAAAATCCCCCCACTGAGCTGTGATGCAGAAAGCAAGTTTCAGCTTGTATACCTTCAAAGAATTTACAATAGATTCCTTTCTCCTCTTGAATAATGAATTCATCACAATACCAATCAAATCATGAGATCAGCTATAATGTTAATTTAAGGTTCACAAAAACACACTACATTTCAGTTAGAATACTATATGGGGGGGGATAATTTTACTTATTTCTTGAATAATGATTTAATGACTGTCAAATAAAATAACTCCCAGTTTCACTTCCTCCAATAAAATAAAGATATATTTAAAATTCTTTTAAAAAGCAATTAAACAGGAAGTTGACTAGTCTTCGATTCCTAGTGCTAGGTAATAAATCTCTAAAATGCTTTGCAAAGGAAACAAAAAAGGGAGGGAAGATCTGTAAGAGATGGTCATGGAGACATTTTGGAGAAAAATATCAATTTCTTTTTCTTAATACCTTAAAATCGCAATAACAGTAGGAAAACACATGTATAACAAAAGTATGCCTTTTAAAACAAATTCTGTTAAAATGGCACCTTGTTTAAAGATACCATGCACAAAGAACGCATTTTTCCTAACTTTCTGAAGCTTTGTTTGCCTGTAAGAGTGCGATGCAATGAAGAGGACCAGAAAGTTGAAGACAGCCCCAGACACTCTCCACGGATCCCGTCAGCCAAAGGCGCTGCCTTTGTGCCCGCGGGGAGGAAAGGCAAGGAGAGGCAGCAGCGAACTGGCCGGGCTGGTTCCCGCGTCCTGCCCTCGCAGCCAGACACCACTCGCTCTTCAGGAAGCGAGCGCTGACTCACGCAGCCGATCCTGAAAGGACAAGCCTGTGCCGGAGTCACCTCCCTGACCCGGGAACGCACGGCTGCTCCGCGGCGCAGCACCACGTCCTCCGGCCTCCCGTGCCCCAGCTGAGCCGCTGTGAGACACCGCTCACAGACCCTTCTCCTTCAGCCGTCCCTTTTAACGACAGAGTCGGGGATTCCACTATCAAAAAATAAAAAATTAATCTCCTGTGAAAGTGATGGACTTCTTCCTTCGCCCTGAAATCCAGGCCTCTCTCGTCTGCCTTGAAATAAAGGAGCGAGGTACTAAGGGCAGCAAGGGGGAGAGAAGCAAAGGTCTGAACACTGCTGGCTGCCGTAGAGATTTAACTGACAAGACATTGGGATTTTCTTCCGTGCAAGCAAAAGCTTTGGGAAGGCCACCAGAGGCAGGTTTTGGCTGTCTTTATCCACCTCCTCCCCTCCGTCTCCAAACCTCCCCCAAGCAGAATAACTGAGTATTCTGTTCGGATAAAAGAACATGAGAAGTTATCCAATGAACTAGGACATCTCGCAGGCCTTAGGGAAAGCAGCTGAGAATCAGCAAAGCTCCCAAGCATGCCCAGAGACCGCCTGGTGCCATCAGCCCCTCCAGCTCCATTCCCTGGTTCTGCAGCCAGGGCCAGCACAGCCTGCTCCTCGGGAAGGGCCATTTCCACAGGCCCTGGTTCTGGGCTTGGCTGTGGTTATGTGCTTACTCTCCATCTTCACTAGCATTTGAGCTGCCTTGTTGTCAGCAACATTGCAATCAAGGCGGAGGCAGTAGCAAGTGATAGCTACTGACCATTCCCAACAGCCCAGTTTCACATCTGGCTTTCCAGTCACTTGCACATAAAGCTATGCCAGGCCTTTCTCTTTTTCCCACCTAATTACTGAAGTCCGAACCAGTTTAATTTTGGACAGACAGTACAAGCCATATTCATAAGGATTTGCCATCTTATTTTCGCTTGAGAAAAAAACCCCCACCAAACCTAAGCAAAAATGCTGAAAATTCCAGAATTCTGACCCGCACCAACACAGGTTCCTTGGGAGATGTCCACACGCTTTGTTGTACAAGGTAGCAAAACATGTTCTTCCTGTAGCAACTCTTGCCAGCAGTGTGCCACGCAACCCTGGCACATGGAGCTGCTGTTCCCAAGCGGGGCAGCCTCCCCTCCACCTCCTGCACGCCCGCGGCTCCGGGCACGCGGCTGAGCGCTCCCGGAGTGGGAGGCACTGGCGGGCTGCCCCTGAGAGAAGGGGCACGGCAGCCGGTTCAGAAAAGCTCTCTGCTCCTGGGGACTGCTCTGCTCAACCACACCGTGAACGCCTGAAAAAGAGCACAGCTGCTCATCCAAAGCAATTCCATGTAACCCACCCAGACTCACTGATTTGACTGAAAATGACAGAAAAGTAACTGAGAGTAATACAGACTGTGGCCAATAACAGGCTCACAGCTATGCTTTTCCAGACAAGCATCACGAGTTCTGCTTGCCTTTTTAGGGGTCTTTTCTGTACCATATTACACCAAGTATGTCCTGGTACTAAAGCAAACTACTCTTAATTACACTCACAAAAGTTTTGTTAAGCTCACTGAACTCCCTGAACTAGTCACTGCTTTCCTGCACCAAACAAATAACCACGTTGCAGGACTTGATTATTTTCAGCATCACAATTAAGAAAGAAAAAATCCCCATAACAAAATTAAGACATTACTCACACAGTCCTGTCTTTCAGAACTGCTTTAGCTCTTCGTCTGTACTAAATGTATTGAAACAATCTGCATAAAGTGAAGCAGAAGTACATGAAGTTCTTATTTATGTTTCCTGTTCATTTAAAATGCAGTTTTCCTCCAGAGAGTCTTCTCTCAGTGCATGCAGATTTCTACACTAAACACCAGATACACATTACTAATTAAGATTACTAATACTTGTACATAGCATATACTATCACTGAACATGAAAAATACCCCAAAATGCACTACAGATGCTATTTGGCTATTGCAAGAAGCTTCTATAAAAAGCTAATGTATCCTATCACTTTCTTTGTTTACATTATGTGACTGAATACAATTGTTCATTATAAAAGGATCCTGCATTACTATCAAAAAAAGCAAACTCCAAAAGGTGTTATCTTGTCGACATTCTAAGAAAAATTTTAACAAATTCTCTCCTCTCATAGAAGATGACTCACACAAAACTTTCTCCAACTGTGTTTTAAAGCAGAACTTCTATTATCAGTACTGCTATTTATGCTGAACATCTAACAAGTGAAGAGGGAAAAAGACAGTTTTTTACTGGAAAGGGCCTATCAGCTGTTCTACTTTAATTAAAAATATTACTAGCATCTTATTTCAGCAGCAATAGAGCACTTCACAAGCAATTTCAACAAAAGGAGAAAGTTACTGCAATCTACCTTTCCACAGTCAGGTTACATTTACTTGCATATAACATTGCAATGTTTAACAGAAACATTACAGCACGTAAATGCCAACAAAAAACTTTTGCCCACAAAACACACTCCCCCCACTTTAAGCATGATAAACAAGACTGAATTACTGTCTCTTCATGAACTAAACAAGTACATTAAGTAGGTTCCCATGTTTTTATTACAGTGAACAAATTATTTGGTGTTGACCCCAAAAATACAGTTATTAGTTAAGGGGGAAAAGTTATCATCCTTGTCATCTAATCTCTAGACTCCAATTTATCAAAAAATGACAATACTGAAAAAACTGTAAAGCTAGTTCATGCAACACTAGTGCTCCCAGTCCAACCACACCTCTTCCTTCAAACAGTCGAATCTGGAAGCAATGACTAATGTAAAATTAACAGGGAGCGGGAGGCTATTTAGAAAAAAAAAAAAAAGTACAAAGGTCTATGGGGCAAACAGAGGCACTTCAGAAACACTCAGTTCTCTGTCCGTGAACTGGTGATACCTCCTGACCGTCAGCCGGGAGGAGAAATGGACCAGAGGGGACTTGAGTCATCAACTCCGGTTTTTCTGCGCTGAAACAGCCTGGGTTCAGCATCAGCATTTATTTTATTGCGGCGAGACTTCATTTCCCAGCTCTCCCAGCCCAAGCCACGGCAGTCGCACTCGGTAACCGGCACCTGCAGAGCACTTTCTGTTCTCGCACACACTGCAGCGGGCCCGAGGCACGGCCAGCCGGCGGCACCGCCACGGACAGCGCGGGCACCTGTCCCCGCGGGCACAGCTGCCCCCGCCGCGCCCACGCCCTGCACGTGTTACTCCACTCCCAGCTCCGCGTCTTTGATCGGAGAGGGAGGGAGAAAACATCGCAAAAAGTTACTAGAGCCCCAAGAGCCGTGCTCCCGGTGCGCGGGCCGAGGATGCTCCGCGGCTCCCCGGTACCCGGCGACGGGAGCGCGGCTCGTTCTGCGGTCACATGAAGGGTGAAAAATCCGTTTTTAAAACCCGTGCAGAGAACACCGCGACGGCAGCGGGGTCAGGGACCCCCGGGAACACCGGGACAGCAGCCGAAGCCTGGGACCCACGGGAACACCGGGACGGCAGCCAGGGCCCGCGGCCGCCCCGTGCGGGCACACCAGACGCGCAGGGCCCGGCGCTGCCGGCTCACCCCGCCCGCTCCGCCG
>VXBT01012251.1:288757-365212 GCA_013400235.1 Oriolus oriolus | reverse complement strand
GTGCCTGGGGCGACTCCGCCGGGAGTAGCCTGACGGGACCCGCTCTGTGCCCGGGGCGGCTCCGCTAGGCGAGCCCGTGGGGACAGGAGGCTCGTCCGGCGCCACCCGCCGGACCCGTCGCGGTGAGTGTCCGAGCGCGCCGGGGGCGAGCGGTGTGCGCGTGGATGGAGCAACCGGTTGCAAAATGGCCGGTGCGGGGGTGCTCGCCATGGCCGGGGGTGCCCGTCCCTCGGTGCCAGCCGCCTCCTGCCCCGCCGGAGGAACCGCCGCAGGAGCGGAGCAGGGAGCAGCCTGGAGCTCCAGGGGTTTTGCCGAGCCGGACCCGTCTGCCCGCGACCCTGTGCCGCGTGCTCTGGGCTTACCCTGCTTGAGCAGGGAGGTTGGACCAGCTGACCCGCTGAGGTCCCGTCCGACCCGACCCGACGCGTCGCGGTGCCGGGCGCCGCCAGAACGTGCAGCCCGTGGCGCTGCTCAAACCTGACGGACCAAGTCCAGGTGTTTGGGAAAACGCTTTCCACAGTGTTTTAACATCCCACCATTTTAAGCTTCCAGCCGGACTCTCTTGATGGCGTGTAAGGAATTACAGATGTAGAAAAGAAAAGCCAGTATCCCTAAAACCTCTGTAAAACATTTCAGTAACAGGCTTTGGGTGTGTTGAATGCTTGATCAACTTTTTGCGTCGCATGCCCGTCCTGAACTCACCATCCCGGTGTGTCTCGAGGGTCTGACTGGTGCTATTCCTCTCCTTCCAGCCTCCCGAACAGACTGTCCCGGTGTATCCCAGGTGTGACTGGTTTTGCATTTACTTATTTCTTTCCTCCCACCCTCCCGCCGTGCAGGTGCAATAGTGATAGACACTCTCCACTTCACTGACTGCCACAGTGATGACACTGTAAAAGGCTAAAAGGAGCCAAAACCAAAAGGCTGCTTGAATCAGCCTTTTGCTGATTCAATCACCTCTTGCTGTCCCGAGAGGTTGTTTCATTCACCCTCTTTGCCTGTTGTATTGATGCAGATGGTGTAGAAAGCCTGCTGTAAAGCAACATGAAAAAAGTATCCGCGTTTTAACTTGTGTCTTTTTTCCATCCAGGTCAGTTTTTCAGTTTAGTGTTTGATGGCGTGGATCATAGTTTTATTTTAGGCATAAGGACACATGAACTTGTGATGTGGTTTAATTTGTGCTAATGCTGCAGCTAGAACTATACCCTTCATTACCTTCTGCTTAGGAAGGAACTGCAGGTAACAAGTAGAGGGTAGCTGAACATGAAGAGTCACCTTTGATCTCATATCACCCCTTCTCTGAATTTCCCACTTGGAGTGTAATCTGCTGTATGGAAACCATGTAGGCTATTGGTAAGATATTTAATCTCTGAGGTATTTGTTGCTATTTGTGTAATTATTTGTATATTGAATAATGCAGTAGGAACTCCTATATTTTGATGATATCCACATGGAAAATGCCTCGAGTCCTCACTGCTCTGAAAAATCTCATGATTCATACCATGTGAGCTACATATAAAATATTACCAAACCAGAATGGTGGTCTCTGTCACGGAAATGTGAAACAGAAGCTGAGGGGAATAACAGTAGAAACTTAGTAAAATAAAGAGTAACAGGTGTGAAATAAAATAAGTGGGGGAAGGGTCAAACAAGAGTGGAGACCTGGAGTAAAGGAAAGATAAAATGTGAAATAACTAGATCTAGAATAAAGGGGGGGGGAGAAAGTGCAGGATGTGTGAGAGATGTGAACTTTGTTAGCTGCAAGGCTGCTTTTACCAAAGGTGTACTGTATTAATTAAATTAGCTTCAAATCAGTCTCAACTGGTTTTCACCTGTAATTTGGGTATTGTTTTGCTGGCTTAGCTTTCACAGATAGCAGCTTTTGGGAAATGAGGAAGCTTACTTGCCCCACAGTAAATGAAACTATTCTTGAATGTCATTGTGGGGGCTATGGAAGGCACAGGCTACAGGCAGGATGCAGGAGGTGACACAATGCCATCTCCAGGCATTCCTGGTGCTGGGTGGTTTCAGGTGGATGACTATAGCTGCCAGAATGATCAGGAATAGGCTGTTCTAAGTGCCCTGCATCCCTGCAGAGCCATGCATTACAAGGTCTGGCTGTGTTTTAGAATTTCCCATTGGGGTGAGATGGGAAAGGGTAAGAAATACTGTTGAGGAGGAGAAAGGGATCTTGAGCCAGTTTGTTTTGGCACAATAGAAGTAGAAAGAATTGAAAGTAACATTTTGAGGTCCTGTCAGATTTGAAAATATGTTGAATGACTGTCAGCAAAGAAAAACTATTTCATTCTATCTGGTATTAGTCATACCCTCATAGCTGGTTTATTTGTTTTGGCACTCTGAGCAGCCAATACATTATCTAATTGACTGCTGTGTGTCCCAGTGCAGCAATCCTGTCCAACAGGGACAACACAGGCTGTAGAAAGGCACCCCATCTTAACTTTCCAATGTGAAGAGCTGCATGGGATGTGATTCTTTGGTTTCTTACTTCATTAGCTGATAGTGGCCTTTGTCAAATATATGTTTAAATATATTATTATATGTTCTTACATCATTTTTAGAATCAGCAACAAACAAGTACAGTTTCTTTTTATTCGCCTCCTTCTAGATGTGACTTGCAAGTAAGATGATCTGTTTCATTCTCAGTGTCATTTGGAAAGCCATGATTCCACTATGCTTGCAATTCATAAAAACCTAGTCTCATGTTTTCCTTTGGAACTGCACTGGTTTTTCTTGAGCCTTGAATCTGACCCCTTAAACTGACTGTGCACATCTTCCAGTGATTTAGATGGCAATGTAGTTAACAGGTATTTGCTAGTTGCTTTGTTGCTGTTGTGCTTCTTCAGCATTTCAAGTCATTAATACTTTTTTCTGTTTTGTTTAATCTGTTCTGAAATTAATCCTTAATCAAGTGTTTCTTTTTATATATATTCCGCAGATGTTCACAGCCCTTGCAGAACAATGACATGCCTGTTTTTCAGTTTTAGTGATAAATATCAGTCACAAAACCAGTGTTGCTTTGTTTCTTTTTTTTTTTCTTTTTTCTTTTTGTTTTGTTTTTGTCAATTTGGCTGGCTTGGTTTTAGGAGATTATTTTGGGGGGATGGGGGCGTGGCTTAGTTTCTTCTGGAAGCTTTTTGGTGCTACCTGCTTTAACCATAAGCTCTTCCATATACTGAAATTATGAAGGTTTGGGAAAAAAATACCTGGAGAAGAGAGTGATGCTCATGGCAGGCTAACACAACACACGAGCAGCTGTTTAGTGCTCACATGGGGAGTTTAGATGTGTGGGTTTTTTTCTTCTCATTAAAACCTACAATTTGATTGCAAAAGTTACTGCAAGCCATTGTGTTGATGTCACAGCAACTCAGTCAATCACAATACAATTGATTTTGGGTAATTCTGAAACTGTAATTTCATTTGGTGTAAAAAGCACTAAATGTTCTCCTGCTTTTTGTTGTCTAACTAGGGAGGTAAGGCACCTAACCAGTGTATTTCTGAGGAAAGTGGTGGGCTGACATTTTGCTTTTTCAGGGAGGGCTTTTATAGAAAGTTTCTGTTTCAGGCAGTGCCATTCAAAATTACTGCTCTGCCATGGATAGATATTACTCTTTCCCTGTGGTAAAACAAAATATTGAGGAAAACTGGATACTGCCAGGTTGTTTGCACTTTCATTTTTTTTTTTCTTGCATGGCTTTGAAGCATCAAGTAGGAGTATTTGACTGTAGATTGTGCAAAATGCTCAACATGACCACCAGCCTTCTGATTGCGGAGCCCCTGTACTCTGGCTCAAACCCAGCTGCCGTGGGAAGGACAATGCTGCCCTGTGATGATCTCTCTTTCCAGCTTTCCCCATGCCAGCAACAGGATCCTGCCACTGTGCAGGGAGCTGCATTACAGAATTGATCCATCTTCCCCAGAAACCTCCCTGGCATGTATGCTCTTATTTTTCCAGTTGGATCAATTTTCTGGAGGGCACTGTTCCTGCCTGTAATGCCTGCACTAAGGAATGTGCAAGTAGCCATGCACAGCGGGACTGGGGGGCTCCTATTTTGGCAGGAACAGGAAATGCTGATACCTGTTTCAGCAAAATGGAGGAGGTCTGAGGAACGACTTGCTGACTGGTAGTGTAAGCTCAGTAACCTTTTCCTGGCAAACCCTATGAATCCTGTCCCAATATATTGTTTTGGCTGGTAGCGTGGCCCCAGGAGTGAAGTGACGGGGTTGTGTTTGGGGCAGCAGGAAAAGGGATGTCCTTAAGTGAGCTGTGCTGCTGAAGCCAGCTAATGGTGAAATCAGGTTCCATCACATGTGTGCACCTCTAAGTCAGGGTTGCTCTTGGATATTGCAGCACCTGGAAATAAATGGGCAGCTTGGCAACAGCCAAGTGGATAATTTGGAGAAAAGATTGCAGGAAATACTGAGTGGGATGTCCAGTAAAGACAAGGTGATCAGCAGTTGGTCTGTTCTGTGGGTTTTCAAGTCCTAAGCTTGTAAGTAACTGTTGTGTAAACAACCTTAAAAAAAAACAACTAAAGCCAACAACAACTCCCCCCAAAGCCCACAAAGAAATAAAAAGCCCTCGCCACCCCAGCTCTGCACAATGCAGGTACTTACATCTGCTCCAGGACAGAGGAAGGCCTGCTAAAATCCTTTGCGGTTTCTACCAACTGCTACAGTTCCCAAGCTGAACAAAATATTATCCATATTCTTACTAGTTCGTATGTGAGGCTGGAAAAAACGTTGAGAAATTAACCAAATTGTAATCTTTCTTACCAGACCAGGGATACAGAATGTCAGACTGAAATCTAGAGATACTTTTGAATAAGGAGGCAACAAAGAAAATGTATATGCCGAAAGATGATTTGATTCACGTTTACAGACTGTACATTTCTAATGGCTGTAACTGAGAGGCCCCAGACAAGGATGAGTTGCTTTTTGTAGTAGGATATCCGACAACATTACGCACTAATTTAAAGTGAGGTTGTGCCAAATGCTTCCCTGCATATAACTCTGGGAATTTGGCCTAGCGGAACTGGCAAAAGCTGTACAAAATGGTACTGATGCTCCTGACAAAATAAGCTGCAGTGGCTCCTAAATCACATGAATTATCTGTCCCTCTGGCTTGTCTCTCACAGGCTGCAGACAAACGTTCTGCTCTGACTCTTGCTACACTACTCAGACAAAAATCATCTGGGCTGGCTTAAAGGGCAGTGACACGGTGTCTTTGGTGCCAGCACTACCTCACAAGGTCCTGCTCCCTCGGGGTCCTCTCTGCCCCGTGGCTGTTTGCCCTGGCTGCATGTCCCACCTGCAGCTTGCGGTGGGCAGTGATCTGTGGAATTTGGGCAGCTGAGAGGTAGAATTGTTCTGAAGTACAACCATAAGTGTGCAAATGGCTGCAACTCCAGACAGCCACAGTTTCTCATAGGCTAAAACAGGGAAAAGTATCTTGGATAAGGAGAAATTGTGCTTATTCAGACAGAGTCATATGTTCTTGAAGCACTGTTAAACAGTACTGCCAACAACAACAACTAAGCCAGCTGACTTCTGTCTGCCTGCAGTTCATTAGGAAATGCTTGCAGAAACTGGTCTGTCAGCAGAGCTGTGAGGAAGAGGCCTCCAGCAGTGGGGCAGGGAACCGTTCCATACAGATTTGGGTTTGTTAAGTAAATAACATCAGTAACAAAACTAGCATGACAATGGGGTAGGTGGAAATGCTTTAATTAAAAATACTACACAGAAGGCAACAGTAAAGACAGAAGCACGTGCAAAAGGTGAATTACCTTTTTAATTCCGTAAAACAAGGAACTGGACTCCTGTTTTCCTTCCCACTTTGAGAAAATGTGAGATCTCGCTAGATACAGAAAATGAAGCTATCATGACTCTCAAACTCTGTATTTCCAATTGTGCATTTTGCAGTGCTGGAATGAAAATCACGTTGGTTGGTTTATCTGAAGAGCAATGGGGCTGTGATTTAACAACTGGAA
The DNA here is from genome assembly GCA_013400235.1 of Oriolus oriolus. Lineage (NCBI taxonomy): Eukaryota > Metazoa > Chordata > Aves > Passeriformes > Corvidae > Oriolus > Oriolus oriolus. Next base: position 359,204 of record VXBT01012251.1, on the reverse strand, counting down.
TCCAGATATATTGCACAGATTTTTTTAAAGTCTAGTCTTCAGTAGGTTTTTGTTGGTTTATTTTTCTTTTGAAGTGACTCAAAGACTTCTGCCTGCTCTGAGCTTCTTTAACTGTTTTCCACTGAACTTCTGCTACTACTTAGTATTGACTATTTCAGTATCCGATGGTTTAGTACATGTGGTGCTTCTTGCAGAACACACTGTTCTGCTGCAGCTCCTTTTGAGGTCTAGCTCCTTAACTAACCCTGCCTGTAAAATTGTATCCTTATTCTACTGGCCCAGTGTCTTTATGCATGGAATCTATCTTTGAAATTCCTGTGGTGCTGTGCAAATCCTGCCTCTTGATAAGAAGTGCAAAGCCCAGGTACTGTGTTGTATTGCAGGGAATGTTGATTCTCTGCACTTTTGTGTTACAACATCTTTGCTTCTGTTGTGCTAAGTGAATTCTGTAGATTGAAGTGTTTTATCTGATAGGTGCAGAGTAGCAGAGGGGTGAGTTGCTCGCTGCACCGTTCCAAACAACCCTTTCCACACTAATAGCTGATATGCTTTATGGGCCAGGCAGCCACAGGTCAATTTAATTAAACATATGTCATTTTTTAAGTAATGGAGAAAATTGTAGGGTCTTATAATGGATAACTCAGCCTTCCATCTTCCAGTTAATCTTTCGTATATGCAAGCATATTGTTTAGCTTTCTAGCTTTTGTTGTACATGGAGGTAATAAATAGAGATCTAGATAGAACATTAATAAAAACAACATATAACAATTCTGCAAATTTCTTGTGTTACAGAGTCTGTAAATGATGCCTCAGAATTTTTGCCTTTTGCTCAGCAAAGCTGGACTTTGTCCAGGTTCATCCAGCCACACGCCAGGAATTGCCCAAAGGAGTTGTGGCTGTCCCGTCCCTGGCAGTGTCAAAGGCCAGGCTGGCCAGGGCTTGGAGCACCCTGGGATAGTGGAGGATGTCCCCCTGCTCATGGCAGGGGGTGAAGCTGGATGAGCTTTAAGATTCAACCCCAAGTGTTTGATGATGATGAACAACTCTAAGCATCAGAGCATTTTCTCATTTCATCCTCTCTTTTATTTAAACCTTGCAGTCACCAGGTATGCTGACTGCAGCAGGCCATTGCTTTTGGTCACTGAAAATGGATTGTGCATGTTTTGTTCAAAACAAAACAACATAAAATGCCACCCGACTCTCTTGATCCAAGATGACGTGGGTGACTTCATTTCCTACTCTTTTTGTGTCAACTTACCACCTTCTAAAACATTTACTTCCTTTCTTTTATCTGCTTGTTTCAATGTTTTTTCTAAGTGTTCCTAAAGTTTATTTTCTCTTGGATTTTCTAAGAGTATTCAAAGAACGGAGGGGGAATAGAGTTCCCTTGTGATGTACAGATCCTCAGAAAGTAGGTGAGCTATTCCCTGCCCCTGCAGAGTGACAGAGCAGTCCATGAAGCAGTCCATGTTAAAAGTGTTACTCAAATTGATCTTCCTACTTTGGATTAAGTTTTACTTAATGAGGAAGTAATGAGATTATCATAGACAAAAAGGACTATGTCTCTTTTGGGAACATACCATTTCTGAGACTTGACTTTATTTGAAACAGATCTATAATTCTTTCTTTGGGGAATGTAAATTTAAGTTACAATCAAACAATGGGATTTTTCTAGCAACTGTTTTGACACAGAATGATAGAAGTATTATATTGTGTATTTGCTTCCTGGGGAAAGGATTGACTGCTGCAAGATTAACACATTCTGGATGGGTGCCATTTTCAGATAGTTAGTTCAACTAGAAGAGAAAGGATCTGGTTAAGGGATCAAGCTCATTATTTGTTGTTTGTACTCCACACCCTACAATGGGAGTGAGTCTTTGTCTCTTTTCCCTAACAATAATGAGGATCAGAGGGTTCAACAACTGGAGGTTAATATTACTTTTCTTTAAATGAAAACATGCAGTAGCTAAGCAATTAACATTTCCATCAAAGTTTAAAATCTTAAAAAAAGCCTTCCAAAAAATATTCAAGAAATAGCCAGATATTCAAAAGAGGGCACTGAGAATAAGGGACTTCTGAGTTTGGGCATTTTTTCTGAGTTTGTATTTTTCAGGAACATCTGTCCTTACATATAATCCAAGTTCCTGTTGATGCTGTGTTCCAAGTTTTCAGTAAGTCCGTGGTTCAGCTCTGGTTTTTCAGTGGTGTACTCCTGGTAGTACATTGTATGAGCCACTGAGAGGATTGCAACACCTGCTGTCGCAGGATTCTGCATCCTTCGTTCGCACAAACCTGAAGAGTACCTGCTATACTGTCATTGGTGATACTATTAAATTGTGTTTTGTGAAGACTTGATTCATGTTATTGATTTTTACATTTAATAATGTGAGTGATTTAAAACATGCACAAGAAATTATGTTTCAAAAGGCATGTCTGGGTCATTAAGCACTGTGCCTCCCTGCCAGAAATCCTTCTGCCCCTTGGTTGATGAGCAGCACTTTAGCTGGGAGGAAAAAATGGCACTGGTGACCCAAATCTGAAAAGATTTATGTATGCAAATAACTTGTTGAAGTGAGACAGTGGAATTAGGCTCTTTTAAAATCACTGGTGAAACTCGCTGGGAGCACTCAGGCTTGTGGAACCAGGCCTGGACTGGACCTGACTCATCCCCAGGAGCAGTCTGTGGCAGGCACCAGGCTTTGCTTCCTCCAGGAATGCTGACTTACTCTGGGGAGTTTAATTTCTATTTAAATGAAAGGAAGGAGGATCTTGCCTCAATATTCCCATATGTAAGAATAAACATAGGTCATATACCTCAGACACCAGCAAGGGCTTACATTAAGAATGCACTGAAGCATTTGGTTGAACTGGAGATGAAATCTTTTAAGAGATCACGTTTTTATTGCCTAAAAGATTTCAGTGAATAGTGAAATACTAAGTTGTCAAAGGAGCAGAAAAAGAGAATTGATAAACCTTGTGCTTTTTACTGCTGCTAAAAGATTTAGCTGTGGCTGGCTGTAGGCAGAGCTGACTTGGCATTCTTGGGGGGCAGATTTCTATGTACAGGGACTTCTGCTTGGTGGCTGGTTGATCTTTTGTACTTTTTCTTTCTAAGATGCATCAAGACTCCCAGCCTAGAGCCTGCAATGAAGTTTGAGCAAAGCTTTGAGGCAGCGTATTGGAATTCGGGCTTAGATGGACTTTTATGGTGTTGGAGAGGTTTCTAGATATAGCTGCATTAAAGCAGAAATAAATTTAACTGGCAGTGCTTTTATCATTTTGATTAGTACATTTGCTAGTTACTGAAGATAAAATTCAGGGTTATATAGATCTTGTCCTTTTCCAAAACCATCTTAGCATTCATTTTCAGTGTTTTAGTGAGGTCATAATGTTGAATTTGTGATAACAGAAAATAATGTCTGTGAAAGGCTGAGATCAAATACAAATGTATGACATCATTGTGGAAGAGAGAAATGGATTGGCTAGAAGGGAATAAGGACTTGGTTAATCAAATACAGTAGCCCTAAAATTATAGAAAATGGCCAGTAATAGGTTTTTTGCATCAGTTCTGTTCCCAGGATGTATTCTCTTGGTTTGTTTTGAAAGGCTAAGGTCAATATGCATGAAGTTTTGTTCAAATACTGACGTTAAATCGGAAACATGTATGTAGAAAGAAAAGATATTAACAATTTGCCAAATGGACAAATAAATAAATAAATAACCCAGAGGGGTAGCTCTGCTGCTGCTAATCTTACTAGTATCCATAGTTATTTTTCAAAAAGGACAGTGTTTCTTGTGTTAGAAGCTTGTAATGTAAAGCTGGCCAGATGGACCCAGATTAGGATGATGGTTCCCAAAGTGTGTAATACAGGAGAATGACGCTGATGTGGCAGCTGCGCAGGGAACAGTAATAAAAGGTTTTAATAGGGAGAAGTGGCTGTGATGGATCCAATCTTCTTAGAGCTTTTGAGTATTCCCAATTTTCCATCAGTGTGATTTTTGCCTTCATTATATGGTGTAGATGATAGTCACTGTAGTACTCCCTTCCCAAGTTTATCGGTAGAAGCAGTGCTCAGATGGTCAGAAACCAAAAAAAGCAGGCAGGAGGAAGACTGACTGTCTATAGCAAAGGACTGGAATTTCTTTTAAGCTTGTGAGAAACCAGATTGTCAACTCCTTGTGTAGTTATTTTTTTAAAGATGGATGTTTCATCTGGCTTTTACATTACTCATAATTTTGAAATGTCTCTTCACCCTTATTTGTTTTATTTAACTTAATAAAATCTTAACCCCACTAAAGATATGGTACAGTGATGAAACTGTCAGGTGGTACCCCCTTTCTCTTTATCCAGCTGCAGTTCCTTACCGTGATCTGGTTTTATTTTAATTTATTTTTAAATCCTTTGCTGTTGTTTTTGACCATGACCAACAGGTACTGGAACAAGTGCTGTGAGCTGACGGGGAAGGCAGGAGAATAACCAGAAGCCAGCCTGGAAATCACACTGTGGAAAGTCTAGATTTATCTGTGCACGGTGCTGCTCCTTCTGTCAGGCTTGGATAGGTATTGCTGATACTTAAACACGCAGTTTGCATCCTCCTGTGCAGTTGTGCAGTTTGTAATGCTAATTGGCAGAGTTCCCTAATGCAGCTCTTTTCCTCCTTCTTTTAGAGCTTCCTCCAGCTCTGCTGAGTTGTCTAGTTGTCGATTCTCCAGCTAAACTGCTCTTTTGACCTCCCCTTGCTGCTTAATCTCCAGGTTTGGACTCGATGGTGGTGGTGTCTTTACTGGAAATGCCGCCCTGGTTATCACATGGGGGTGGGAGGGAAGCGCTTCCCCAGCTGTGAGAAGCTGATCTGATTTTGTCGTGTGTTCCATCTCCTGAGCCTGTGGAGACAGGAGGGGCTCCACGTGCACTCAGTGCTCTCAGGTACCTGAACACTCTGCTCCAGCCTGTCCTGCTTGTTCTTGAGAAAAAATCTGGGTTTAAGTGTCATTGTCTTGTATTTGGGTATTTGGAGACACACACAAGCTTCTCCTCAGGCCTTGGAGCACCTTGCTGACAGCAGAGTGGAGGGAGCAAGGGCTCAGCCCGTGCTGCCCGTTGGCCTGGGCTGGAGCTGGCATCCAGGAGTGGCCTGGCCAGCTCCATGTGTGCTGGCTGTGCTCGGGCAGGCAGCTGTCTGGGCGTCCTCCTGGAGGATGGGATGTTGTAGGGCACAAAGGGCGGACTTCTCCGTGTGCCCCACTCGGGGTCGGCAGCCGAGGTGTGGCCTGGCCTGGCTGCTGTGGACCAACATCTGGTTTTTTGTTATTGAATAAGGTGGTTTGGATTTAACACTTGTAACATGATCTCATTTTGGTTTAGGGTGTTTGGATGTGAGGTGTATGCACTATTCAAAAACCTCCGGAGTAGATTATCCCTTGACTGGTATGGGTAAAACAACATCCATGTTGTGGGAATGTGGGAATCCTTGTGATTCCAGTGCTTAGGAGACCCTTCAGAAAGGGCATTGGAAACCCAAATTTTCCTCCTTCATGCCTCTTCATCTCTAACCACTGAGGTAAAATGCTTAAAGGAAGGGATGGTCCTTTCCTGTCTTGTGAATGGTACCCAGATTTCCTTGTGGCTGTGTTCCAGAGTGTTTTAAATGCTAATATTTCAATCTTCTGGAATATTTTCTTGATCTTTCTGGTCACAAATAATAAATGGATTGACCAAATATGTGATAGTGTGTTTAGTTCAAGCTGCATTTTATGGATGGTTGTAAACTAAAAGCCACACAGAAACAAACCTATTCCCAAGGCAACTATGAGTACTAGGGCAAGGGAAGTTACTCAAAGGAGTACTACTTACTGAATAATCTTCCTTTAGAAAGGAGGTATGCAAATTTAAGTTATTCTATTGTACTCTGTGAAGGCAAAGATGTTTAATGCTCAACTCTTATTGAAATTTCTACTCTTTAAGTATTTTAGATTCCAGAACACATGGAATGTGTATGGAAAAAAATCATTAGCTATAATTTATTAGCCCTGTTCAAGTAGCTGCAAACCTTTAAAAATTAATAGTTTTCATGGGGAATTTAAGTCTAGGTTCTAAGCTGTAGTATTCATTCACTGCAAGACTTCAATTGAAGCTGACAGGGGGCTTGCAGGGTAGGGGTTGAGCAAGCATCCCCAGAATTAAGTACCTGCCAATTAAATTTCTTGGGTTTAAACCTACAAATAATTCTATCTTTTTAAAGTGTCTTTATGATGTAAATATACTAAGCTTCACCGTAAATAGATTTCCTTTCCCCTTATAATACTGACTCCACAACCAGGAGAATTATTAACAGCTTTCAGAATTTAATGAGAGCATTGACATATTTGAAATTACTCTTTTAAGGCTGTAAAATACAGAAATCCAATGGTCTCTTCAAGAGCAAAGGATGAAGGTGATTAGAAGCACTGCTAGGTGCAAAATCTAATGACTCTCCTTAAAAACTAGGATACCTCCCAAAATATTTGCATCACTTCCCATGAACTAGAGTGGAAATGCAAGAAGAAGAAGTAGAAAAGAAATCCACTACATCCAATTTTCCCTGGGTTTTGCCTTCAAGAAAGAAGAGTAGAAGTAGATTTTATGCTCTGTGAAATCGCTGAATCACCTCTCTCCTGCCTGGCTGGGGAGCCCAGGATCAGAGGGATTTCCTCCGAGTGGTGCTGGGAGCTTTGAGCTCTGTGAGCGCTGCCGAGGCTGGGAAGTGTCGCTGCTGTGGCATGGGGCTCAGGAGAGAGGATGGGGGACACTGAAGGCAGAGGCCTGAATGCCCTTTCTAAAGACTGACCATGTGAAAAGGGCAGTCAGAGAATCTTTTGAGGCAAATTTTTTGTCTTGTACCACTGTACTCAAGTGTACCACTGAATTCCCTCTCCAGCTCAAGCATGGGGAAATTGGGTGCCCCAAAGTACAAGTGGTGAGAGGCAAAGCCAAGCCAGTTTCACAGGTGCAAATTTCTGGTTTTGATTTGGCAACGAACTTTGATGGCCCATTGCGTATTTAGGACTATCCCATGTGTTTTCCTTTGTAGACATATTCTCCTACTTTTGATTTGGAGAATTTCAGCAGCTTGGTTGAAGCTGCTGCCCATGGGCTGGTATAAATCTCAAAAGCCTGCCTGATTCTATGAAGTCTGTGCAGACAATCTGCTGCAAGTGCAATGCAGATATATTTATTTCTGTTTGCAGAGTCTCAGAACGTGGTAGCCCTGCTGATACCTCTGCTAACGAAAATCAATATTGCTATGTAAATATTAGCCATAGTACACAAAACACTCAAGAGAACTTGCTGTTGTTTAAAAATGGTGCTGCTGATGTGTAGAGCTTGAGTGGCTCTGCTGGGGAACGGCCGTAGCTGTTCAGGATCCTTGTGAGGGTGCTGCCCTTGTTGCCTTGTTCCCATGTAGCTCCAGGCTGTACCTGAGGGGATAAGAAGGGACTTGGTGCCGCTACTCTTTGCTCTTATGGGACTAACAATATCAGTAGGGTGACAGAAGTACCAAGCCAGAGCTGAACATTCGCATCTTCCTGACTCAGCCTATGGATTGTGAGGACTTACGGCCTTTCCAAGTAAGGGATCTACAGAAGACTGAACAATCAAAAAAGCTTTAAAATAAGGAATTTCAATATGATGCTTGTGATGCTTTCCCTTTTATCTAAATTCAGGTATTTACTCTTCAAGGGAAGGGTAAAATTCAGCAAAGGATTTGAGCTTTTATTGTTAGGGCTTTAAATTTTCCTGTTCAACATTAATGGCTACAAATTCAGTGGAATATTGTCACATAATTGCACTGGACTTTCCAGAAAGTGCTGAATATTATAGAATTCCATGGGAAATTATGCCAGCTTGCAGGGTTTCACTTTCTTTTTTTTTGTTATTCCCCCTCTGTTCTCTTTTATAACTACAGAATTTCATGATGTGCCTGCTTTCCCCTATTCCCAGGAAGAGGATTTTGGAGGCTGGTAATTTAAGGGAATTATAACACCAAGGATACTAAACTGTTAATTTACAGGCTTGTAAACAACCTGAATAAAAAGCATTTCCTTCACATGCCTTGTGAAGTTGCTCAGCCTATAGCTTAAAGATTTGTGTGTTGGTGATTGAGCATTTCTTGTTTCAGTTATATTTCCAGTGACTTCTCCAAGAAACAGAAAGGCAAGCCCGTGTGTACCTGACCTTTCTAAGAAGCAGAAAATTATATTTTGTCTTTAGGGGGAAAAGAAGCAATATTTAAACTGTCTTTGTGCATCTTGAAGAAATAAGTAAGGTGAATCTCATACTTTACTGTTATGTAAATCCCTGTCTTAAAGTTTAACATATATAATTAATTTGATTTTTTTACAAAATCTATTCCAACCGAAGTATATATACAGTTAGGAAATTACACATAGATAAATTGATGTGTAGCTAAAACATTAGCATGACAAATGGGCCAAAGTTGCTTCTGATATGGAGAACTGCCTGGATGAATTTGGCAGTGTTGCATGGTTACAAATTGAAACCAAATAATTGCTGCAAGAAGAAAAAACCCAGAATCAGCAGTATGAAGGTACCAGTATTTTCCTTGCTTTCTTTTTCCCTTAACTTTAGAGGAAGGTGTAGATTTTGGGGCAGAACTGTGTATTTATTTGCAAATAACTGTTAGATTGTAAAACCCATGTTGATGTTTCAAAAGGGAAGTGAACTTCCTTGCCTGTTTCCTTACTTTCATATATCTTTAATTTCAACATTTGTGATCACATGATGACGTTTGATGTAGCTTCTAAACAGTTGGTACTGTCAATTACTTTCAGGACAGATTTGCAAAGATCTCTTTATTGTTAACAAATGGCCACTACTGGGTGAAGACAGGTGTTATTTGGCCTGCAAGGGATGGGCTCATAGCATTGCTTAATACCACTGGAGAATGTGCATGAAGAAATGCTGAGGAATGTCACATTTTAGCAATGAGCATTCACCTGTTTTGTACTAGATTTGGTCATGGAGGGGATTCTCTGTACAAAGCCTGGTGGTCATGGATTGTCTTTACCTTGTCACTTGCATAGTTCCTGCGGACAGGATTAATCTCCCTGGCTGAGCCACGGGAGCAGTGTGTGTGTGTGGTTGTGCCTGTAATTTCTACTGCACTTGCCTCGTGTATGCAGTAGTACTGGAAGCTCATTTATTGAACTGTTGTCCATCTAAGATGGATTTTTACAATGTAGTTGCTTTTGATGATTCTGTGATGCAGAACATCAAACATAGCTCACAGGAAAGTACACTGTAAACTGTCTTTGGTTGCAGTCTCACCTTTTTATTTGACTGACGTTAATAGCTCTCTGTCAGAGTAGTTCCCTTTACATTTCTTCTGCTGCTCTTCCTTCCTACCTTCCTGTTGCATTGTGCCATCCTTGGAATTTGTAGGGATAAACTAGTTCATCTCACTAGAACAGTGAGGAAATAACTCCACAAATGAACAAATTTTGCTGCTCTACTATTTGCTGTGTTACTGTTTGCTGTGGGACCAGGTACATGTCAAAGGTATGACAAAGAGATGGAATTTTGTGTGTATGACATTTTGGCACAGTATGGCTGGGTTTGAGGGAGAGGGTTCATGGGGAGCCTCACTGGACATGACCTTCCCCTTCTGGTGTGACTCAGCTGTTGATTCAGTTCAGCTGAAACACCTCAGGTGGATCTATTGCTTTTATTTCTATGCAAGACCTGGGATGACACCAGTGCATGCTTAATTATGGTGAAAGTAAGGGGTTTGAGACATAAAAGATGTTTTTTTACTGTGTTGTGTAACTTATTGCATCCGAAACGTCCCGTTTATCCCATGATGATGTGAGTACTTGATACATGCTGCTCACCAAAAATTGAGCCACTGCTGCCAAAGCAACTGACTTGGTTTCACAGATGTTGCTACACAGGTGTCTAAAGGGACCTAGACAATCTCGAAATATAAGAAAAGAGTGATCTTTTCAGGCTTAATTTCTATAAAGCAAAGAACACCTCAAAACCTGATCTTACATTTGGATCGAGGGACTCGTAGTTTGAAAAGCACAAAGCAAAGAATAGATGAGCTCTGTCACAGCATTACAGATTCATCAAGGAAATAGTATTTTGTTTTCTTGGCTGCTAAATGATATGAGGGATATGAAATCTCTCCTGAAATGAAGTATGAACTTGAGGAATTTCTGTCTAATTACATTTTTAGTGAGATGTACCTCTCCTCAGAAAATGATAGGTATTTTTTAAAGTGTTTTTAGATTGCATTCACAATGTTGGTATTCTCAAAACATCTGTTTGTTTCTCAACAGGTATAAAAAATACATAAAAAATAAAAATGGGTGAACTGGACCATGGAGCATTATTTTCAGGTCATAGGATTAGTGGTAGAGGTATGTATGCTATCATGTTTAATTGTTTCATTGACTTTTTATGAAACACTCTGCAATTAATAGCCTCATATAGGAGCTGCTATAGCACTCTGGTTATGGTTTGAGTTGGAATGGGCCTTAAAGTCCATCCAATTTCATCCCTGCCATGGGCAGGGACACCTTCCACTGTCCCAGGCTTCTCCAAGCTCCATCCAGACTGGCCTTGGACTCTGCTAGAGATCCAGGGGCAGCCACAGCTTCTCTGGGCCCCCTGTGCCAGGGCCTCACCACCCTCATAGGGAAAATTCCTTTTTTAGTTCCCATCTGTATCCACCTTCCTTTCAGGTTAAAACTGTTGCCCCTCATGCTCTCACTTGCAGATCCTGGTAAAGAGCCTTTCTGTTTCTCGTATAAGCCCCTTTTATGTATTGAGAGGCTGCAGTAACGTCTCCCTGGAGTCTCCTCTAGCCAAACATCCCCACCTCTCTCAGCCTGTCTTCACAGGAGAAATGTTCCAGCCCTCTGACCATTTTGATGGTCTCCTCTGGGCCAAGTTTCTGTCCTCCTGTGCCGGGGACCTGGGAGCTGGGAGTTGTTCTCCTCAGGTCCAGGTGCAGAGCAGAGGGGCAGAACCACCTCCCTTGGCACCTGCCCACGCTGCCTCCCCTGCAGGCCAGGCCCAGACTGGCTTTCTGGGTGGCCAGGGCAGCTTGCCAGTTCTTGTCCAAAGTTTTGCCCACAGGATTCCCAAGTTGCTCTCCACAGGGCTACTCCCACCCATTCAGGGCCCAGTCTCTGCCTGTCCTGGGGGACTGCCCGGCAGGGGACCTGGAAAAATCCTTCCTGAGCGAGGCATGGTCTGGAGCTGCCTTGTCAGGCTTTGTGTAGGCATGTAGCAAATGAAAATCCTGGGGGGAGGTGTGAAGGAGGGTCATGGGAGGGCTCTGCAGGATTTATTTTACCTTTTACCCCTCTGCAAAACCACATGTCAGACACAGCACTTGCAGCCAGGAGGCTTAATAGGGAATGTGGAAACATAGTGGCCAATTTCACTACTAAAGAAAACTGAAGCAGAGGGTTTGAGGAAATGCCCATTCCTTATCCCTGTAAGCCTCCTAGCTTATGCAAAGTGACTGAGTATCTGTGCGTGAGGGCTTCACAGTGCTAGGGCAGAAGTTCAGGTAGTTAACTTACAATTGTAACTGTACCTCAGGTTTTAGAAAATATACGTTACAGAAAATTGGGAAAAGACATTTTAAAATGTGAAAGTTCGGTATTATATATTTTTATTCATATGTGCATATATTTTTGTGTACATATATATATAAAATTCGTTTCCCTTGTAAAATACAAGGCACTGCAAATACATTGCCTTTTAAATACAAAGTTTGCATCCTACATGTGCAGTCCTGATTTTGGAGTTAATCTCAGACAGATAGACCCTATTGTTGCTTGTGTGACAGGGATATCAGTGCCTGGTGTAACTCCTGGCAGACCAGTAAGGCCCTGGGAGCTGTAGTGCAGCAGCAATGGGCTTAAGAGGAAAAATGGAGTGAGGGGCTTTTCAGAGCAATTCACTCTGAAACTTTTACCTTCTTGAACATGGAATGATGTTCCATGTTCTCTGCTGGACAATGTTGTAAGCAGTCTCAGAAGAAGGAAAAAAAACTTCACGTAGAATCTTGCTGACTTAGGGGTGACAGCTTTAAATTTGGATGGATGGGAATAAAACCCCACAAGGGGGGCTTAACAAAAAGGTGCCTAGAGATCTAAAAACTGGGGAAAAGGAAATTATTTGTACTAAGCTCACAGGAGGGGTATAATGGAAGAAATTAGTAGCTCAAGCTACTGAACACTTATTGTGTAAGGTATATAGAGAATAAAAAAAGTTATAATACAAGATCGAATGTCTAGCCCAGTTAGCATAATGCTGACTTGGTGGAGTAACTGGTGTGTGGAGCAGGTGAGGGTGAGGAAGGCAGGACTGAGGAGGAGGGAAGGAGGGACTCCTCTGTGCAGTGGCGTGTCCTCACTGCACAGGGCTGGCCTATCCCTCGATAGGAGCCTCCTCTGCTCCTTTGGGAGCCTGGCACAGGCCAGGGAGCCAGGGCAAGGTGTCCGTGGGGATTGGGCTCCCCTGTACCTAAGGTTACCTCCAGTGGGCTTCTCTCGGGTTCTGATGACAAATCCTGTTCAGGCAGGATTTGCAGTCTTGATTTCTTGGATTTGTTCTGATGTGACTGCTGGTCTGCATGGCTGGAGATTCAGTGGGAAATGGAACTGCAACTCATTCCATTTGCATGGGATTGGTAGTTTTTATACCTTTTAGAAAAAAACCTACTCCTGTTGCTCAATCCATAGGTTATAATAAACATTGAGGCACTTTTCCAATCAGTGCAAGAAGAATCCATTTATTGAAACTTAGGTATTTCTGTATTAGAAGTTATTACAATGCCAGTAAATGCAGTTTAAAATGAATTAAGTAAATTCACAAGTAAACAATACTTTTCAAATTAACTTTTTGTAAACAGACAATGGGTTAGTGTTTCATATATAATTTCTACTAGTTTATATTTATTTCAAATTCTCATTCACCAACTAACAACAGCATTATGAAAACTTCTAGTGTTTAAAACATTGGTTCTGCTTTCTATCTATAATGCTTTCATTTGATGACTCACACTGAAGTTATTTCTCAAGAATTTGAAATGACCTGATGTGTTTTATATGATAACTAGACAATTTGGTGATTCCTGCAAGAAATGCTCTTTGCAGCCAGAAGTACAAACCTGTTGACTACAAACATCTGTACGAACTTGCTGCAGAGGCAAAAATGGCCTCTGCAAAAACTCAGTTAAAGGTATGATTTTTGTTTTACTTGTAATGTGAATGCTTTTGAAATTCAGTGTCTCATTTCTTGTCCCTGTCCCAAGGAATCTGAGAATGAATAGGGATCACAAATTACCATAACGATGTTCAGCCAGAGTGGGTCAATTATGAAAGTTTATCATACCTATACTGTGATTTGGATGTGTTAATGTCAATGTGTGGACTTTCTTTGAATCAGGGATACAAAATATGTGTGGATTCCACTTCCTCAAAAGACAGGAAAAATTTGTATTTTACTGCTTTGAGGAAATTCACCCAAACTTATTACATAATCCTGGAGGCAATGATGAATTTATGGGATTAAATGGGAAGGGGAGGCTGATTCAGAAAAAAAAGCTAAACAAAAACATAGGAAGTGAGGATTTCTAAAAGCCAAGTGGAGGTAGATCTTGAAAAGAAGATTAAAAATGTTTAATAGCCATAAAATGTAAATGTAGAGCAGACAAAAAGGTATAAATTGGTGCAGAACATCTCAAGGGTGAAGACAACAGGAACCTTATTTAATACTAAAGAAGGATGACAGTGAATGAGAGAAAAAAAATACATACTTTATAGTATTGCTTCCTTTAGTGCATGTAGGGATCACATAACAAAAATTCTGGCAGATATTGCTTCATGGATTGGTAATACCAAATTCTACTGAATTCGCTCAAGCTTTCATTTTTCATCTTTCTTTTGTTTTTTCACCTTCTCAAGTGTTTTCCAACTGAGTAGGTAGTAACATATATATGGTGAAAGCTCCAGAGAGACTAGTATGTATTCCACCTACTACTTTTTGTTGCTGATCCAAGCCATTCAGATTTTGAAGAGCTGAGTTACTCTTCCTTTGAGGTGGAACCAAAGAAACAAATGGTAAATCAGTTTTTGACTGCTTAAGAAATAAAGAGACAGCACAACAGGAAAAATAGGTACTATTGCAGCAGTTATACATGAATGGCACTGCTGTTGCTATAAAATATAATTTCAAGAGCATATTAAACTTTACGTACAAATGTACTTCAACTTTTGTTTCACTTGGTGTTAGAATTGGTTCAAAGATATAACTGTATATTTAGTTACAGATTGTAACTAAATTCAAATTCAAACCACTCTGTGTGGGTGAGTGTGTCTCTGTGTGTGTGTGTGTCTCTGTGTTGGCTCAGTGCTCTTGTGCATGTGGACACGGAGGGGTCATGGTGGGTTTGTGCAGCTTTGCCCTGGGCAGGAAAGCTGCAGGTTGTTTCCACCTGAGCCAAGTGGAATCCCAGCATTTTTGACTCGGAATGTCATCCCTTTGCTGAACTAGATGTGGAGTGAGATCTTTATTGGTTTCTCCCTGTTACGAACTAAGACAAGACTTTCCCATGTATTTTCCTTGTCTTGCTACCATCTTGCCATAGAACAATGTATCTGCATGAGGGGGGATCTGGGGAGGGGGAAAAAAGGGTGTGTGCATGAGTTGTGGGAGCCTCTGGGACGCAGACAGGTGCTCTGGAGGAAAGTGATGGCATGGCAGCACAAAGGAAGAATAGAAAGGAACTTTGTCCTCGGGATGCACCAAGAGGCCAGAGACAGTCACGATGGCAGGAGAGTGAGAGGAAACCACTCATCTCAGGCAGTCTGGCAGCCACAGGCTTCTGATCCTTTTCCCTTCATTGCTGGCTGGCCGGAGTCGTCTGGCTGCCACTTCAGCAGCCTTCCCCTGGCAGACTTTCCTCTGATTTAAGCAGGAACTCCATCTGTTTCAAAAGCAGGTATTCCTATTTTATCTGGAGTGTGAAGCAATGTTTTTGTGAAGCCCTCAGACACTTTGAGAGCCTCTTTAATTGGATAGATTTTGTAAAAACACTCTTTTTTAGTAAAACATTTTTGAAATTCTTTTTCTTGACATACTTTCACTCTTTCATCTCCCCACCTGTAAGAAAGTATATTTTTTGTTCTCCTGCTCATCTTTCCCCACCATTACCTCCAGGGAAATAGGGATGGGAAAGAAAAGAAGAAAATGGACTGTATTTTTTTTCACTTTTTCCTCTCATTGATGGTGATTTGAAATGCAACAAACTTATTTCATGGAAATTGGTTACATTTGAGCCCATTGTTCTTTAGAAAAATGCAGTTTTGAAAGAAGCTATTAGGTTCATCATTCTGTATTTAAAAGCTGCCATGTGAAGGCATTTGATAAAGCTGTTGAATATGTTCAAAACACAAGCTTCAATTTTCCCTGCAGATTCAAAAAACAGAGCAAGTTTCAAAAATTAGCAAAGAGCAAATGCTGCTGAAACAGCATCATCAGGTGTGGTGGCAAGAGCATAAAAGACTGAGTGAGAGCAGGTAAGGGCTGAGGAATCTGAATGAGTGATTGCTTAAGAGACTTCGGCAGACAATTTTTGGGCTGGAATACTTGATTCAAGGGACATTAAGAAAAAAAAGATTAAAATACCTGATCTGAAGGTATCTTTGTGTGGGGAATGAAGGTTTGTGATCTACGTGGAGAGGGGTCTGTGACATGAAGAGCTCACCCAAGGGCAGGGAGAACGGGGGATGTTGCTCTCGGAATCTCTCAGTGCTGGGCTCGTAGCTGTTCAGTTGGTCTGTGGCATCTGAAGTCTTTGTAAGGGAATCAAAAGTTTTCAGATGCTTTTTAACTCCTTTAGAGTCTGTCTCTAGACGTGTATGTTGAGTTTACACTTACAACAGGGGACATTAATAATGCTCTTGTCTATTACCCTGTGTACTCAACAACAGCATTTGTGGCTTCTTTATCATCTTTGTGTCCAAGTCCTTCACTTCATACCTTCCCAGACAAAGAAACCCCTTTTTTATTTAATTATTGGAGTATTTGAGGCCCATCATTCTTGCAAATGTAATGAATAAGAAATTAAAGCTTCTCCAAAATGCATGTTCACTTCCTTCAGGCAAAAAGCAGAAGGAGAAATGAAGACATTTCTTGATGAAGAAAGCCATAAGAACAACTTTTTTTTTGATTTGAGGGCCTTGGGTAAGAAGTTTTTATTAATTTGTTTGTTTGTTTTTTTTTTTTTTTTAATAGTCAACATTATCTTGATTGTTTGTTCGGGTTTTTAAATCCCTGCCTGGACAGGTTTAGATTTACAGAGCACAGTGCTATGTAACATTTTTTGTGTGTTTGAGAAAGCTTTATGTTTCGTACAGAGCAGAAATTGTCCAAGGAGCGGGACACTTATCAAACAAATGCTTTAGTTCCTGTCTGGCAGCTAAGGGAGGATTTGAAACTCAAGCTGGCTAAAATGCAGCGTTACCTCTCAAAAGAATCCTGTCAGAAACCCGAAATCAATTCAGTTGAGGTGTTACAGCAGGTTGGTATTTTAACTTAATATTTGTCATTTATTATCACCATGTTTTTAGCATTTTCATTTATTTTTACACTGAACTTTTAGACTATAACTCGCATGCAGAGTGTGCCATAAACCCCGCTTCTTATCATGGTGTAAATCTGTTCACCAAAATCTGTAAAAGTGTAGCAGTGTAGGGCTGGAAATCCGACTCTGTTTCTAAATAAGAGTTTTCATATTGTAACAAGAGGAAGAAGTAACAGTAACATGTTTCATGAAATAGATCAAATTTATGAAGAAGCAACAGAAGGCAGTTTTGGAAGGTCTTATCCTTGAAAGTCTGGCTTTGGAAAGAGAACTCGAAGAGTATAAAGAAAATGTAAGCTTTTCCTCATAAGTTCAAGTAGAAATTTCTTGAGGGGGTAAATATGATGCAGAGTAGTGTCCTGAGCAGCATTTCTTCATTGCAGGCATTAGTGCGCTCTTCTGAAGAGAAAAATGGATTTTTCCTTGAAGTTCCTCCTGAGCTGCTGTCTCTGGAATGCCCTTACCCTGACTTGAAGACCTTAGTGATCGATGAGTACCAGGAGCTTGCCACTGGGTACTGGGTGAGGCTTCAGGAGGTCGACCAGCAGTTAGAAGCCTTATCTAGGTAATGACGCATCTCTGCATGTCTTTTGCTGGCGGTGAAATGCGTACCTGCAATGTGATTTGTAAGCTGTAGGTGCTGTAGTTGTCTTTGCCACTCGATCTGTTCCATTCTGTGTGGAGCAGTGGAGGCACTGCCCGGCTGTGGGGTTGGACAGTCGGTGTTTGCACAGCTGAGAGTGAAGCCTGTCCTTGCAAGAGCTCTCAGCTGAAATAATAAGCAACGTGTTTGGTGGATTAAGGAACCAACAATCTGGTGTGCATCAAATGTCCTTTTCATATGCTCTTGCAGGAATGGAAAATACTCCTCTATGGTAATTACACTAGCAAGATTATGACAGAAAAGTACAGTCTTTTCGAGACACACCTCCAACACTTTTATCTATAAAGCAGATAAAAAGGTCCAATCTTTTCACAAATTTTGGATTACCGCAGTAAT
Organism: Oriolus oriolus; assembly: GCA_013400235.1. Classification (NCBI taxonomy): domain Eukaryota; kingdom Metazoa; phylum Chordata; class Aves; order Passeriformes; family Corvidae; genus Oriolus; species Oriolus oriolus. The sequence continues at coordinate 341,537 of VXBT01012251.1, read as the reverse complement.
TGTCATCACAAGGAAACGTAAAAGATGTATATAGCTCTGATTCAGGTAACCTAAAGGAGGAGAGATTTTTCTGTAAATGAAAAATTTATTGAAAGAGCAGTATTCATAATGATCTAGAAATGTAACAAACCTTTATATTAATGATATAATGTAACAAACCTTTATATTAATGATATAATGCTTAGCCTTTCTGCTGAGGCTGTCTAGAGTCAGCAGAGGAGATACTGAGTTGCAGACTTTGGATGGCCTTTGACTTCTGTTTGCCAGCTCCTGATATTCCTCGGGCTTTGAATGGCTCAGGTTGTCAGAAGACTGAGAAAGGGGAGGCCACTGGAATGGTTTGAAGCCTGGGCGGGAGAAACTGGGGAAAAGAGGAAGGTCCCCGAATTTCTTTGGTAAAACAACAGCATGTTGCTTCCAAATCTGTTTTCTATATACACATACAGCACAGTACTTGTTCTGTCCCTGCTGCTGAATTAGTTTGGTGCGCTGAAACAGGCTAAAAATGCTGGGTGCCACATAAAGGGATGTTATGATCTACTTATCTTTTGTGCAAATTGTACAAATATTCTGTATGTTATTCTTGTGTTACCTGAAACCTGTATATTATTACTGGAGCATCCTAGCTGTCTAACATGACACTTATTGAAAATTGTTTTGATTTATTCCATATTTATTACATTTATTAAGCCACAAATGGCAAATTTAAGCAGTTCTTTTGCTGCTCTCTGATATTTTGCTATAGTTTTTCTTACAGAAGAAGTTTTAACAACCTCAGTGAGAAAACCTGTGGCAAATGCTAAATCACTAAATATGTGCAAGGTCTTTCTATTGGTTTTAATCAAAATTGTGTCAAAGCTTATGATCAACACAATTTTGGTGAAAATTCATAAATTAAAATCACTGATTCACACAGCATGTGTGCTACTGAATAATAGACAAACATTGATATAGATAACATAATCTCTGAAAATGGTTGAAAAATCTACTGTAGTATTTTCACTGATCATAGGCCAGGTGTGAGTTTAGGTCTGGAGCTAGCTAATTTTGCACTGATAATTAAATAATATTGGGACTTGAAGATAAAATCGTGTATTTGCAAGGGAAAGAAATGCAGTTGTAGCCTGAACACATGTGCAAGGGCACTTTGAAGGAAGGAGGTTGTGATCTCTAGGTGGGGAAAAACGCAGTGGATGTAGCTGGAGAACATGCTGGTGGTAGTTTAGGAATCTGCCGAGGGCTGTAAGAGGGCATAGGGCCATATACCCAGTTTGAGACAGAGTTTGCCAGTACTGAGAACTGGAAATGGAGGGAAATATGAATGAACCATCAGCAATTATCTCAGGCATTTTATTTAAAACTAGACCTCAAGGATTTTTGTTTGCCTTCTGGTCTCCCAATCTTTAATGTATTGCTCATTTATGTTCCTATGAGTTTATCCACAACAGCATTAAAAATGAGTTTTCAATTTTAAAAAAAGAAAGACTTTGTTCTTGTAGCATTGATTGCTTCCAAGATATGGGTTTGTAAAAGACTCATCTCACTTCTTACATTTATATTGGCTAATTTGCATGGAGATATTCTATGAGTTTGCAAAGATGCAGCCTTGTGATTGAAGTATTCTGTAATTCATCATGCTAAGTGTGATCCCACTGGCACAGATAATGCTGTCAGAAATGGAGCGACAGGTCCTTGACCTTGGTGTGTATCCCCTGTGCTCTACTGATTAAGACAGCCTTAATGAAGCCTTTGCAGTTACTGTCATTGCTCTGTACCCAGGGAGACCAAACGTCCGCCTGCAATACATTTTTTTCTCATTTTTGTGATTTGAGAAGTTGCTCAGTAGCACATGATTCTATGATAACACGATAACTTGGTCACTTCAGCTGGATCACTTGGCCACTTTGCTTCCTCTCTCATCATATGTTGAATGTACAGTAAAGAAACCTTCAGTTAATACTACTCTGGCATTGCATATCCCAATTTTTAACAGTTCAGACTGTCTGGAACAGAGAATTTGGAAAACGTACATAGAATGTTCAAAAAAGAAAATTTAGAATAAGATAATATTCTGGTCTGGTCTGTTCTGTGTGATTTTTCAATCCCACTAGAATGCACATTGCAGTAGTCATTGCTTTTAGAAACGGAAGAAGAGCTTGGGGTTTTTTTCCCAAGCCTTGTACAAGATTATAATATTTTATAATCTAATTTAATTTCTTTTGCTGTTGCTGAAATACAAATTTCTGTGTTTGGGAAATACCCAGGTCCTGAGCTATGCCACAAATTGTGGACTTGGACTGATGTGCATTGTAATGATTCTCTAAGTAGTATTATGTTTTTTCCACAATTTCCAGGGATGTCTGAATTATTTAAATCACTGAAGGATGAATGGAGTATTGCAGACTCAGCACTGCATCCTCTGCAGCATCCTTTCAAAGGAATGAGAGAACAGGACAGAGTCGAGTAAATTTAGCTCCTCTTCCCAGGCCTGTTACCGGGGTGTTTCGGGTGCAACAATGGGCACTGACATAATTAATAGCAGGGGGCTGATGTCTCACTCGGCGGCGTTGTGGCGGAGCGTGTGTCTGCAGATCCGCCGCCACAGCGGTGCCGGTACCCGCTGCTATTGCAAGGGATCTGTGGGGATTACAGCGGGGAGAGGGAGCTTCCCCTTGGAGTTGTTTGTATTCTTTAGAGTGTGTAAAGCCAGGGATTAATGCTGGGTAAATCTGTTTCAAAGGAAGCAGCTGCCTTAGGGCTGTTGCATTTAAGACAATTGCTGTGTTTCAGCTCTGAAACAAAATAAAGATTGTGCTGTGCTCTGGTACAATGCTGCATACAGGGAAAGCAAGCACTGCATTTAAAATCTGGGTCATGCATTCAGCCTGGCAAATGTTTGTCAATATCTTGACACTGCAGAAACCTGATAATACCTTAAATATTCACGTCAAATGTGTTGGCACTTTTCAGATTTGTTTTAGATGAGATGTTCCTTTCTGGAATTTTACAGAAGTGTAAGTGAAGTGACATCTCAGGTTCACTCAGCAGGATATGTTGAAATTCTCCATGTGTTTGGTGGCTATGTATGCTGGGCTAGGTCATGCTGATTTTTTTTTTTTTTCACTATTTGTCTACGAGCAGCTGACAAAATCTCAGCACAGCTGACAAATTTTGGCACAGCTGACAAACCAAGGCATTGGCAGTCAGTTTGTCCCCACTTACAATAAACTACTTGTAGCTCTCGCTCCAGCTGATTGCTCCCCAAAGGATCTTCCACAAAAATTGTCCGTCTTGTTTTGAGCAGTGCAGAGATTCATTGTTAGCTGGCTGTCAGAGGAATATAAATCAGAGGGAATTTGACAGAGGTGTGAGATGGAGGAGGCAGAGACTGGTGCAGCTGCTGGTGCATCTGCCCCACGTGCTGGAGGCAGAGGAGGTGGCCAGACTGGCCATGGGGCTGCAGCGTCTCTGCTGTTCCCTGCTCTCGAGTTCATGGTGTAATGCTCCCTGACCGAGATGTGTCCTACCCTGCCTTATTCATCTTTGTAGGCAGAAGACCTCTATTTGTTCACCAACCTTCATGGGCAGAAATATTCAAGGTAAAATGTTACAAAACCAAATCTCAGCTCTTAGAACTGTTTCACTACTGTCACTAAAGTGACATGTTCAGATGTCACCATCCTGCAGTGTGTCAGGACTCACAGAGGAGGATTATTGATTTCTTTCAGAAATTACCAGAGGTAGTAATCCAACCCAAAAGCAAGAAAACCCCAACCCTGGTACTCCCTCCAAGTCAGGGCTACCAGGGTTTTTTGGGCGATTCTTCTCATAAACAAATGAATAAAGTGGTGGGGCTGGAAAGAGAAGAATTCTAGGTTTTATCTAAAGAAAAAAATATTTTTTTACTCACTTAGGTCAGATCAGTAGGAGCAGTTGCAGTGAAAGAGGTTTAAATTAGAGAAAAGAATAATTAGTTTGTTCATTAAAGTCACTCTTCAGGAAACCTGTGCTTCAGAATATCAAATCACGACACAGAGCTTCTAAAATTAAAAACGAATGGGTTTCATAGAAGAGCTGCCTCTAGAGAAAAGGGAGAAGTTTAAAACATTAATTCCTGAGCACCAGTTGCTGGACATTATTGTTAGAGGCAGTAAATGCTGCAGAAGAAGCACATCTTTCCAACACCACCTCAGTGACCAAGCTCAGGACTGTCTCTGGGAGCTGTGCCTGCTGTTCCAGGCCTGCAGTGTGAGGGTTATAGGATGTTACAGCACCATTCCCTCTTTGAAGGATTCCTTAGCCCCATTTTCCTTCTGGGGCACTACTTTTGCTTTAGTGTATGAAACACACCCAGCTCGAATATTTATATTCCTTGTTTGTCTGGGAAATTCAACAATCACCTATAAAGAAACACTTTCACTGCTGTTCTGCTGTGGGTCATGTAATTTGACTTGTTAGGTTGTCTCCAGCCTTTGCTTGGTAGCTGTCAGTTGCTGCAAATGAAATTTTTGCAGGAGCTGGGTCTTTGCTCTCCCTTGTTTTGAGGCTGCCTCCATTTCTTTTCATGGGGACTGGGCTTAGTAGCAAGTTCCTGGGTCCAAGAAATAGTTTGTCAGATATTTCATACAGTTCGTAAGAAGAGAAAGTTTCACTTGTTTTCCTGTCTTATGGAAGCTTGTATCAGGAAGATTGTTTCCTTCCACAACTTCATTCACTTTAGCTCCTGCTGAGTTTCCAAGTCAGGATCATCACGACAGCATTCCCAGTCCTGAAGCTGTGCCTGCATTTGTGGTGGGGAGCGTTCCTGTTGGAGCTGGTGCTGCTGCACTGTGACCCAGCCCCACGCAGCCGGTGCTTGAAGCCCAGCTGTGGGGTGGGGAGGTCCCTGGGCTGCCTGCTGAGGTGTGGGGTGGCACCTGAGGCAGTGCCGGCTGCGACGGGGCTGCCGGGGGCTCTCTTCACCAGAAACCGGATTGCTGCTTCATCCTGGGGTTTGTTCACTCCGTTTTGTGAGTTGTTTGGGAGCTGTCAGCAAGTGCAGTCTGTCAACCTTCTCTTGGTGCAAAGCAGAGGCTGAAGTGTCAGTGTGTGCTCTCTGTCCCGTGCCGGGATCTGCTGCCTGTGGGCACTTCTGTCTCTTTTGAAGTCCACTTTCTATGCACCACTTTCATTTTACTCCGTTGATAATCAGATCAACCACTCAAAAGCACTGTGTGAGAGCCCAGGTTAGAGTCAGGGATTCATGTTTTCTCACAAAAACTGTTTTTGTGCCTGGAATCTCTGTGCACAATACACACATTGTTACTGCAGAGCTCTCTGTTTTGACGTGTTTGTGGCACTAATGGCCATGATAGTGTTACTGGAGTGCACTGCAGGAGGCAGCATGTGATTTCTCCTCACCTGCCCATCCTCATTGTGATGCTCTTTGCATAAAAGACAAGGGTAACTTTTAACATGTGTTCAAAGAGGGAAAAAAAATCAAACCAGAAAAAGTACACATAGAATGCCAGAAGCAAGATGTTTGTACCAGGAAATAGTAATTTCAGTGTTTCCTCATATTTGGTTAGCATTCAGTTACCACCATTCTGATCCAGGAATAATGATTCTTTGCTGAAAATGGTATAGTAAACTAAGATCCTTTTTTTTTTTTCATTAAATCAGAGGAGGAAGAATTGAAGCAAAAAGGAGAGATCTTCTGTTTCCAGAAAGATGGGTGAAGGTTAATTCCTTCTAAGGCCATATGGGTAAACATACAATCCCACTAGTCTGCCTGAAGAAAGTAAAATGAATGCCTTTAGGTAGGTGAAGATAAGAGGGCCTCTGTCCAAATTTGGGCCAGCTTCCTGGCAAAACAGGCAACAGGGAAAGGGCCAGGAGGGAGGAAAGTGAAATGCATGTAATGGAGAGATTGGGTCTCTTGCCTGACGGGATGTTGCTTAGAAATGGTTTGTTAAAATGCAATATTGTCTTTGCATTCTTAGATGTGTCTGGAGGTGAAGCTTTCCCTTTTCCCCTTTTTGGGTGTGGGGGTGTTTCCCCTGTCCCCCCTCAGTGTTCTGAGTGCTGTCAATGGGGAAAATGCACTGCAGGTTCACTGCACAACGCTCTACAGAAAAGCTGTGTTAAAATGGGTTACAGCAAATAATTTCTTAACACTAATGTTCACTGTTTTCTCTTCAGAGATAATGCTACCTCATGGAGTCGAGTTTAATATTAATTACATGTGAGCTTCTCACAAAAATCCCCTTTTTGAAGTACCTGTTCTTTCTGCCTGCGTAAGGATAAGGCTGTTCCAACACCTCACTGGATGCAGTGCTGTGGAATACTGAGGCAGTGCTGCCGGCTTGGGGAGTCCAGGAACTTCAGCGGCTGGAGGCAGCAGGAATTTGGGGGGGTGGGTAGAGTCTTGTGATTGCCTTCTTTTAATTATCCCTGGGCTCTTAGTCACTTCTGAAACCAGGTCACTGGGCTAGAGAGACCTTTTGGTCTGACTCAGTGTTGCTGCTTGGATGTTAATGCTGACAATGACAGCCTGACATTAATCCCTTCAGGGCCAAGAGTTCAGATTGAGGATAAAATCTGCATCCCAGCCCGTGGTACTGTTTTAGATGGATGCTACTTCTTGCTGCTCTCATTTTCTGAGACAGATGAATGCAAGCTGATTACTACAGCTCCTATTCTGAAAAATGGTGAATCTTATGCTTTGCTGAGGAGTTTAAGGTGTTAGGAGTTTGGTAAACTAGATCCTCATTTAGCTGCATGCAAGGATTGTCACTTCATTCCTTCCCTTTTGGTCATTTATTTAGTGCTCAGTGGTAGAGTCTGATCATCTTGTTCCCTTTTCACACTGTATTTTCCCTGTGGGGTCACTGATTATCCATTAATGTGGCATGTTTGAGAAACACAGTGGCACTCCCCAGTAAAAAGCCAGATTAGAAACAGAACAAGTCACTCAAATGATGACACAATAAGTGTCATATCAGCAAAGCAATGTGTGTTTGCTTTATTTCATTAAATCTGATTTTTTCACCTCTGACCCAACATCCAGTTTACAGCGTCAGGACTCTGAGCCCACTCAAGGCTGGGCTGTCCAGAACCAAACTCCTCCTTTTCAGTGTTTAAGTTGTACTGGGACGGATTGTTTTGCATTCCTATAGGAACAGTGACTGGAAGGAAGAGGATCAGTGGGTTTTCCAGACTGTTGTCAATCAGTACCCAAGTGATCTTCAGAGGAGGAGGACTTTGTACCTGGATATGCTGCAGAGATATCTTCCCCAGAAATCCAGGCAGGAGCTGGTCAGTGTTGGTTTACATATTCATTCAGTTATACAAATTGTTAAAGAATGTAGTAAACAGTTGTATTATAGAATGTTTATCAAAGTTTTTTCATTTTAAAATTTCTTAATTATAATTTTTATTCTGCACAGTAAAGAAGAAACATCCCTGGTTCAAAATGCAGGAATTTTAAAACCTATTGTCTCTTCAAAACAAGTCCTGGGCAGGTTTTATGGTTCCACATAGTCTTACAGCCAAACTCACAAAAATAATTTGTTAGCATTGCTTCTGCTGTACAGTTTTATAGCTGTGTTGTGCCACTCTGCTTCTCTTGGTGTTTTTATTTTTCATGGGGATGTACAGCCTTGTTGCACTGTCTAGGAATAGTTATTGTAATTGTTCCGTGGCACATATATAGCAGGAAGAGTGGAAAGTTATCTCCTGCTCTAAGGGAGAGGCTATTTTTATATACATAATGCCTTTCAAATTGATTGCTGATTCCTCTTGCACTCCACAGTGAATAAGCACATAGCAGCTAATTGAGAAACCTGTTTCAAGGCCAGAACACTTCAGGATGTCATAAGGAAAGTAGGAGGCTATTTTTATCTCTATCTGTATTTTTAGACCATCTACTTCCCTGTGTTTGAGGAGTGTCTAGTATAAAGGAGTGACAGTGAAGTGATACTGATAATTAGCCAGAGTTTCACTAAAAATAAAGTTCTTGTGGGTTTCAGAAATTTTGCCTTGGACTGAATAGGGCTGAATAGTCACAAGCTTTTGGAGGTATGTGTTAAGCACAGCCACTATTAATGGGTCTCTCTACTTCTTTGAAAGTTCATTTAAAATTTAAAAACACGATATTTAAAACCCCTAATTCTACATCGAACTGATGTCTCTTGGTATGTGTGTTAGCATGACAACTATGGAAACGTTAAAACACTGCTAAGAATCTGTTCTTAAAACGCGTGTGTCACATTGGAACACTGGCCCAAGAGCCTTCCTGGCCTCCTTCCCTCTGTGCACAGTGGTCAGTGGACAGGCACTCAGTGCCTGATCCCGGAGCAGCTCCTTGGAGAGCTCTGTGTTTGGAGGAGCAAACTCTCCAACCCCTGCCTTGCTTAGGAGTGTCTTGGCTTCAGGAGCCTGTGAGTCTGGAGCAGCAGCCTGGGCAGTGGGAGCTGCTGAGGCAGAGTGCCTGTGGTTTGGCTGCAGGGAAGCTCGAGGTGCGCCTTCAGCCAGCCACAAGCTGACAGGAATATCTGAGAGCCAGGCACCAGGTGAGTCAGCATCCCCTGCTCCCCTGCCAGAAGCCTGGAATTAGCATCCGGAATGGTCCCCTTGACACCTGTGAGCAGCCAGCCATCTCTAGAATCTCGTTCATCCCTACATATTTTGGGGATATAAAACAGGTTCAAGACTACTGCCTCATTCTATGCAGCCTTACCTGATACTGCTTCCATCAAAGTCTTGAACCTTGAATATCCTTATGAACCTCACTGAATTAGTCCAAAGCAAGTGGATTTCAGATTAAACGCTCCCCGTTTTCGCTAGGTGGTGACACTGATGGTGGCACTGTGCTGCTTGGTGAACTAAGATTCTCTTTCCAAATTTCCTACTAGGAAAGAAGTGGAGCTGATTCCCCCCTGTACTGCTTTTGTATGATTGCTGTTATTGGTGCCCTGTTTCTCTGCAGATCAGAATTTGCTAGGAAAAGTCTCATCTTGCTGGAAGTGCTTGATATCTCTGGAGATGTATTGGAAGGAGCTACTTACATGTTATGTCCTTCAGAGCAGGGAGGGACCATTGCATTTCATTTATTCCCGTTGCAAAAGCATAGCTGAACAAAGAGCAGTGGGCCAGGAGGGTGCTGTGGTGCTGGCAGAGAGGGCCGTGCTGGAGGGGTGTCACTGCCCCGGATACCGGGAGATGGCGGCTTCCCCGGCACCTGGCCGAGTGCACTGGCCCCGTGCCGTGGATTCCATGGGAACATTGGTGATACGAGAACTAAATCAATTATATGCGAAGTTTGCAAAAATGTCTAGAATTTTAACTTTATTAATGAATAGTTTTTAAGCCTTTCTGAAATGCTTTCCTCTTTCAGGTTGTTCATGAAAAGGCTTGGGATCATTACCATTCTATTAGGAATCAGCGCAGAGTCTTGCTGTTAAACTGGGCTCAGGCTAGGAGAGCCTTTGTCCTTAGGGCAGTGGCGACTGCTGCTGAAGCTGCTGCCGCTCATGAGGCAGAAGTGGTGCTGGCTGATTCCAGGCAAAAGCAGCTGGAGATCTGTGCTGACCTGAAAGCAAAGGTATGTTCGGTTATAAATCCATCACCAAATCTGTATCTAACAGATACATTCAAAACAAAGTTCTTTAGATTAACACTAATCTGTTTTCAGATAATAATGGATATCTGTCTGCCCTTCTGTTTATTTTTAAGAATGCTTTCTAAGATCTGAAAAAATAGATCCCATAACTTGTTTGCCCTTGTTGTAGAAGGTTCACAATATTCTGATTTACTGTGCTAAGAGGTGAAAAAAGATAAAAATACCTGTGTAGTTTTGGTAAGTGAATAGAATAAAGTGGGGGGAGGCTGGACACGAGAGGAAGATGTGGTGATGTTCATGCCTAAGGTGTTTGTAGGAGGAATCCCATTTCTGGGCATGAGAGGCATGTTAAGATTTGTTTAAACTGCTCTCTGTGATTTTTGACTTGCACAGAAATGAACATCTGAGAGCGTGCATGATGTGTTATTCTCACTTTACCAATATTCTCTCTGCTGAGCCCTCACTTTTCAGTGAAATACTAAACACTTGATTTAGGTTTTCTACAAGAAGGAAAGCATGGTAAAACCTGTTCTGTGAGGCAGGATGTTGATGTTGATGCTAGTTTTTAGTTAGCAATAACACAAAAGCCCTTCTGTCTTGTGCTCTGGAGCTGTCTGGCGTAGGAAGGTTTGCATCTAAACACTTCAGGGTTAGAAACTGTCTGGGCATGACTAAGTGGGGAGAACCCTGCTCTGACTCCTGTGCCAGCCTTCCCTCGAGCCAGGGGCCGGAAGGAGTGGTCCTCTGGAGTTGAGGGGATGTTTGGTGATTTTTTGCCTAGACCTTCCTTTCTGGGATGCCTGTGTGTGTCTCTTACCTGCACAACCAGAGATGGAAGGGCCAATTATTCCAGAACTGTGAATTTGAGTCACTTTTTTGTTCTTTGTTTCTTCTATTTTTCCTCTGCACAAGAAGCAACAAGCTGGTTTTGGAGTACTTTGTTGTTTCCACTTAGTTTAAGATTCTCACAGATGCACTGAACATTGTCTGAAAGTTTTTTGGATTCTGACCTCCTGTTTCCAGGAACTGTTTGAAACTTAAACCTATTAGACCTACACTTTTCAAGGGTGACCTTCAAAGGGATCTTTGTTAAAATGTTGAACGTTTCAACAAAACCAACTCACCTGTTTCCCAGAAAAGAGGAATGAAAAAGGAACATTTCTTTCATTAAAGAGGGATATCACTGTGACCTTGTTTTGATCAGCTCCACAACTGAAAGGGCTGAAGGATGGAAACTGAGATTGGGCACAAAGCTCACTCATTTTCAGAGAAATGATTCTCAACATATCTGTGGATTCTGTTTTGTTTTGATGGGGACATGCATTTGAAAACTCATACTTTGCCCAGTTATAGTTCATTTTACAGGCTTGTCTTTCTACACTTCTGGAGTTTACAACTTACAGAGTGTTGGACATGGAAAGCAGCTGCTGGCAGGTAAAAGGGAACTCAGTCCAGTGAGCCAATTTACACAGGTAAAACCCATCCTGACAGGGATCCATAAGATGAGTAAAAAGTGAATCTATCTCGAGGGAAAGAGTGTGGAACTGGAAATCGGTGGTTAGGGCTGTTCTTCCACCTTTTCTTTTTGGCCATTGATTGACTTAACATTTTGCATTTCAGTAAGTTTCGCATCAGGAAATCTTACTTGTATCCCTTTGCCAGAGGGGAAAAGTAGTTGCTATAATGATTTAGCTGTAAGTGAAACCTAGGTATGCTTGTGAGGAGGTTGTATCTGACTGAGAGGGACAGAGATCTCCTTCATTACAGCAGCAGGTTTCAGAGAGAGCCACAGCATTTATGTGCCTACTGACCCCATCTGTGAACAGAAGTGATGGCATGCACACGGAAAGATATGTAATATCTGACAGGTTGTGCACTGGTTTAATTACTGCAATAACCACATTGTATCACCCAACTTTTATATAGTTCTCTTCCTCTGTCAACAACAAACCAAAGGTGCAGCAGACTGACTAAAGAATACGTGATTTACAGCTGTTTTCAATGCACTAGAAGTACCTATGCCATTGGTGAGACTCTAGGCCTTGTGACTGACAGGAGGGGATAATTAAAAAGTAAAGCAGCACAGACGTTAATTTAATATTTATAGCGGCTTTTACTTGGGGAAAGGGCTTTCAAATTTTTATTCCATGTTCCATCTCATGGAAGATCACTGTGTGTCCTTAACAGAAATCAGAGTCCCTAAGGAGGAATTTTGGAACAACTCAAGAAGCTCAGGTGAAATAAATCATGAGGGCCACATGGTAATCATCTGAAGGAAATAAAGTGTGAAATGGATAATGCTGGGGAGGATACACTGTACATTCTTAAAGAGGAAATGTGCCTGGTAAATATCTTTAACATCCCTGTTTGCCATGGGAAAGCAAACAAAACAAACCCTGAGAGGTTACACTTTGATGAGTGATCAAGAGTCACTCGGATCTGGTGTACTTTGTGCTGTGGGAATCTGATCCCTCCAGGGTTCTGGAGCAGACACTGTGTAAAACAAATTCTGTGTAAAATTCATTTTTCTAAACAACACAGAGAAGCAAATTTTTCCACTTTGCAAGGTAGGTAAGGCGTGAAGTGAGGAGTGATCTTTTCAGAGGTTTAGGAGGTGCTGCCTCACAGCTAGGGTTTGGTACTTGCTGTATTACATCACAAACTCAGTTGAGGTGTCTGCATGCATTCCAAACATTATTTTTCTATTGAATCTATCTTAAACTATTTGTAATGTGGTACTTGGCGTCTTCTCATAAAACAATTTTAAAAGAAGACTCAAGGGAAGACTTGCAGCAGCCGACATTAGGACAGTTGGATCTCCTGTGTGTGCTGCTGAGGGGGGGCTTTGTCTTCCTCAGCACAAAGCTGTGTGCCTGCTTGCCTTTAAATCTCTTCCCTCCCTTGTTTTGTGCTCTAGGATTAATCCCCACTCCAATGCTAAAATCTCTTGCAACACTGTGAATTTTGGGAGAGCAGCTCTTGCATTTCTTATCCTGGCAGAAACTAAGATAAATTAATTTCAAAAAGAAAAGCATTAGGGGGAATTAACAGGGGTATTGCAAATTGTATAAAGCATCTTGCAGACTGCTTTCCTTCTCCTTTCCTGTATTGTAAGAAAGGATGTGATAGTAAACTCAGGGAAAAAAAATATTTCCCTACTGAGCATGTAGTCAAGTCATTGATTTAAATGCTGTGACTATCAGAGGAGATCAACATCGAAATATTACAACTGAACGTTAAAAAAATCTGCAGAGGTATTACATCTAGTGCTTTGAGTATAATCCGATCATTTTGAAGGAAACTTTTAAAAAGAATAAATATTTGAATAGTGAGCTGCTTAAAAGAATGGTTTTCTTTTTCAGAAGTGTTGTCTATTCACCACTGAGTTGACCCATTCATTTGTTGCACATAAAAAATACAAGGAAGTTATAATAACCTAAATTTTAAATAGAGCTGCTCGTGTTTGTGGTGAACTGAAGAGCTGTAGGATGCTATAGTATTCCTCCAAAATGGATATGAGCAAATGTCTAAGACTTTAACATTGATCAAAGATGAGCTAGCTCTGACTCAGTAATAAGTTTTTAATCTAGACCTAATAAGCCTGGATTTAATAGTCTGAGGTCAGCACAGCATTGACATATTGCATCTTTTGGGTCAGATAAAGCTCACGCACAGTACATGTGAAGCGCTTGCAGAGGTTGTCTCTGCAAATTTGCCTTGCTTGCCCTTCCACCACTCTTTTTCCCCCATTTTCCTGTACCCTGTGTTCCATCACATGATGCTGTTGTTTCTGAATCTTTCAGTCTCCTGTTGGAATCTTCTCCCCGTGTATTTCTAACATTTGCCCGTAGCTGCTCTGGGCAGGACTCAGAGTGCCCACAGAGCCCTGCGCTCCGGGGAGCTGCCGAGAGCAGTTTGCTTAACCACCGAGTGAGTTCCTTTTGATTCTTCCAAGGAGGCTGTCACGACTTTGTGCTTAATCCACTGGGCTTAAGTTGCAGGCTTTTGGGAACAGGGGGCTGCAGGGTACTGTGCACGGGAGGAGCCCATGAACTGACTTGTGAGCTCTGAGATCCATTGAAACAACCCACAGCACCCCAGAACTTGAGCTGCTCAGAGGAACACGTAGTGCCTCAGCCTGGGATGTAGCCTGCTCAGCTGCCTGTCTGCTGGGTTTGCCAAAGCTTGTAAGATCTGGAGTATGTTTGAGACGAGCACTTCTCTCTCAAATCTAGTTGAAATTGTCCAGTGATGCTTCAAGTTACTTGAGGATGGGTAACTAGACAAGCAGACAGCTCCTGCTAATGGTGTTGTCTTAGAATAACCTTCTTCAGTGAGGAAAGTGGCACCTCAGGCAAGCAAAGCTGTGCCAAAATTTTGCAGTTGTAAAGGATAAAAGGAGCTCTCCTCCATACAATGGCAGATGGGACTAGAAGAGAGGATTCTGTATCTAAAGGAAGCAATTTAGATAAGTAGTTGTAAATAGAAATGCAGGCTACTTAAGGTTATGCATGTGTGAATATTTAAGCCTATATAATATTTACACATGTTAATGGAATGTTGACACTCCTGTTCCTATCAAGAACAGAAAGATTTCTCAATAATGCTGGATGAGGAAAGAGAGGAACTACAAGGACAAGCTGTGAGAAATAAACTGTTCACACACTGCCTTGAGCAAAGATGATGTGATGTGCTGTCAGCCCCAGGGAACTGTCACTGCTCCTGTACTGGATCCCAAGTTCCATCAGTACTGATCCCAGACCTTGTGACCAGTTCCCTCCCTGAAATCGGTACATGGTGTTCCTCCTGAGGTCATGACTGAGGGGTGTGCTCAAGTGCTTTTCTTTCTTATCCCTTTTTCAGATTTAAACACTTACAGAGCTGAAGACAATGTTCTGTTAATGATCAAAACAGTTCTTTTAACCACTTTTCTGATTTTTTTTAACCTCTTAGAGGTAGCCTGTGGAGCACAAGCTGCTCAAGAGTACCAGTCAAAAATCTATTATGGTTGTGAACCTCCAGTGTTTTTCTAACCACTGTCAGAACAAGATTATCTTCTGAGATTAGCAAACTTGTATTGTTTCTTAATCATCCTACTGCTAAATGCTCTAATACTGCTCTAATTCTTCTCATAGGTCTTGTGTAGGCCAGTCAGATGCAGAAATTGTTAGCTTTTACCATTTATTGTTTGTCATTCAAGACCCTGTGGAGTCTGGATGTCATTCCAGGTGCTGTTCAGAAGTTTTCAGATTTGAAAAATCCCCAATTTAGAGAGAAAGGGGCAGGTTTTTAGAGCTGAAAGTTACCGGAGACTTCAGACCACCACCTGTTAATACCACAGCAGGTTGTTGTTGATGACGTGTGGATGTCGATACCTGCTGATGTCAGAACTTCATATCTGACTGTGTGGTCTCAGGACTCTGTCCAGTAAGACAAGTTCTCTGCCAGGACAGGAGAGCTCAGTTGTGTTCCCAGGGAGAGGGAGCCTCTTTCTCTCTGCTGACCAGCTGTTTGAGTAGTTGCTGCCCTATAGCCCCGGTCATGGGGAGGTTGGGGGTTTGTATTTGCTACTGGGTGTTCGCGCGGGTTTTGGATGCTGTGAATATAATGGACCCCAGGATTTTAAGCATTGAACCATGGAGCACAGACAGCAGGACATCTCTGGGCCTCTGCCATCAGTATCTGAACAAAACATGTGAGCAGAAATAGTTCCTGCTGAGTGTTGCTGCTTCATGGGGATATGGGATATGGAGCCCCTGTGCAAATCTGAACTTCTCCCACCTGCTTCTGCAGTCCCTGACATATTGGCTATTTAAAACCTTCATGGCAGTTCAGGAGGTTACTGACACCTGAAAAAAGAAAAATGGTGTGTACCATGCTCATAAAAAAGCACTCTCTAAATTTAAAAAATGGTGACTTTTTCATATTGTTTGGACAAACTCTCCCTGCCCTGTAATATTTCAGACTCCAGGGAACTGTTCTTAATATACACTTTAGTTCTTTCCCTTCTATAAGCTCTAGTATTCACACCCTGAGGCGCCTGTCTCATTAGCTTTCCATTTAGGAATACATGCATATACTTCCTATTCTTATTGTATTTCCAGGAATAACACTGTTAATATTTTATATGTCAGTGTGTGGTGGCTTTGAATACTGCAAGTCTTTTTTTATTATTATCAGTTGATACAATTACACATCAGTAGCAGGTCTCCTATACATCCCAGTTTCCTTGGCAATGTCAGCTTTGTTGGGGCACAGTTTGCTAGTGACTTCTAAAGCCTTGGCAAGCAAGTCCCTACCTGGAGATGTAGAAATCTGTGAGATGCCCCTTGCACAGCACAGAACTCCCCCAGTGCCTGTGCGGGGAGTGCTGCATGTCTACAGCTGCTGGAGCTCCTGCATGCTGGCATTTGCTACCAGCAGGTCCAGTGGTCCCCAAATCCTGTATTTTCCATGCTTGCCCAAACCCTGTGCTCATATCCAGCGCTGCTGCCCATGAGTGCCGGGGCTCTGCGGATCCTGGCAGGGTCGTGCTTTGTCCGGGACCAGCTGCAGCAACTCTGTCCTGCAGATGTGAATAGGTGCAGCATCCATCCCTTACCTTCTCCCTAGTCCTGGCAGACAGTGAAGAGTTTGAGTAGTTGAACTAGAGTTTGTATTGAGAAATTGTGGGTAAATGCAAGTATGTTTGAAAAAACCTCTTTTTTTTCCAAAAGAAATGCATGACTCTTTAGTAGTCGTTGGATAGACATTTCCATACAGTTAGTGACTTTAAAAAAAATTGTTAGTTTTGTAACACAGACTTCTATAGTCCTGTTTAATTTGTAAAATATTTAAATCTAAGGGATTCATTACCCCATTAACCCAAGTGCAATTTATGTGCTCAACTTGTATTACTCTTGAGAGAAAGTGAGTGAATCCTTACTCTTCCATGGAAAACTGGGTCTTCAACTTTTTTTTTCTTCTACATTTCCTTCCTCTTTTCTTAAAAAGACTTTCTTTTTTTTTGTGCACCTCAGAATGGCAGGGAGTTGCTCAGGCAGGAGACACAGATCAGCATGTGCTGCTTTCGTCTGAAGTGTGAATGACTGAGCTATCTTGCAAGTGAAGAGGCCGCGCTGCTGGCAATGAATGTCACCTTTTAATGAGTTTTCCATGTTAATCTTGTAGTGATCTCAGTGTGGCCAGTTCTAGAGGAGATAGAAAGCTATGACCTTGTGTGGGGAAATAAAAAGTTTGCCAAATTTGAAAAAAATCATCTTCCTTGTTAGATGATGTGTCCATTAGGAACTGAACTGAGAGCAATATCCTTACTGAAGGGCCGATGTTGCAATCCTGTTATTCCTTTAGCACATAACTTCTTTTCACTTAATCACCTTTTACATCTGCTTTGCTTTTTTCTGTTTTTCAGAATACACTAGAAAGGCATAGCTCTAAAATGGCCTTTTCTCTATAAACAGAATTCCTCCAGTCACCAACTTGTTCTGAGGCTGCAGCCCTTATTTTAAAAATGTGAAGGAAAAATGTCATAGTTGACGTGGTTTAAATCCAAATTTGCAATTGAGAGGCATTTTTCCCCCTCTGTGCCTTGTGGCTTCCATCTGGAAGAATCAAGAGGTATCTCTGACTTGCCATAAATGGGATAACTCTCAATTCTATATTCAGCAAGACCCTGAGCAGAGGCGATGGTGATGACGCAGGGGGGTTGGGAAGGAAGGGAGAGGATTAGAGCTGGTTTGGGCAGTAGATCACTGTGGTTATCTGAACGTGCACATTTCTCAATGTATTTTGGAGTCTCCTGGTTCCCAGCTTTCCCCCGAGCTCCACGTGAGCACAATGTAAGCAGCTATAGGAAAGTCTGAGATGACTGAAGAGCGCTGTGGGAAGGCAGCTAGTGCTGTGTCTCATGCAACACAGTGCTCATCCTTTCCTGAGCTTATTTCATGGTTCTCAGTGACTGCTTGGGCTCTGTCTGGACTGACCAAAAAGCTGCTGGACTTGTCTTGTGGTCCAAGGGTACCTTCAGTAGCCCAACAGGGAGCTTTGCCACCCAATAGCAATTTTATTGGTACTCGTACGGATTTTTGGTGCAGATGACATGCACAATCTAGCACTGAGCTCGGGTAGCCTGTGCTGCCCCACTGTGAAACATGAAATGGTGCTTCGTGGCTCTTGCTCACTGGGATTTCCCACCTGCTATGTACAACAACTCGTGGGACAGATGTGGGGAGACACATTGTGCATTTTCTTTTTTTATGCATGGGATTTTTAAAATACTGAATTCTTTTAAATAGTATTTGAATCTCTAGTTGTCTCATCATCCCATTTTGCTGTTTGTGACCATGCAGCCCTGACCTGCAGCTGTTGTGTTCTTGTGACCCCACCATGAACAGGCTGGCTCTGTTCTGCCGTGGGCTTCCATGGCTAGCCAAATTTTGTAGTTCTTCTTTTTCCATGTAGAATCTTCACTTGTGGAGTTATTCTTCTTGAAGAGACCTGCTAAATCTTTTTCCAGGGATTCTTAGAATGAGTTGTGAAGAGTTTGAAGAAGAGAAAAAACTTGCAAACCATAAGAAAAATAAGGAAAGATGAGCAGAAGTGTTTCAGAGATTAATAAAACTCTGGGAGATTCTAGAAGGGTATTTAGATTGTGTCATTTTATAAGGTTGAAAAAGTGAGCTAGAAAACATCAGAGTGGAAATCTCAGAGGATTTTCCTGTTGTGCCTTCAGTTATGACAAACAGTACTGCCTGTATCACACAATTATTTGGAATTTTTGCTTAGAATTTGGATTCTAGAAGCTTAGTATGTCTGTGTGGCACAGAGTAATCTGAGCTCTGGATAGTCATTTGTGACAGTGTTTCTCTCAGGATTTTACATCCTTTTGGTTCCTAGTGCACATTTTCCTCCGTTTCCAAAGGCTGATGTTGCTCCCTGCTCGACCTTTGCCGTGCAGACCCTCCTCACTGCAGCCAGCTGCCCTGTGCTCCTGTGTACCCAGCTAAGGAGCTTGATGCCAGCTCTTGTGTCACCATAGGCACCTTCGAGGTCCGTTTATAGTAAGTTGTTGCTGCTTGAGGAGAAAACCTTACACGGTGCTGTGTTACCATGTGCTAATTTAATGGGAGTTCCCAAGGAAAGACTCTCAAAAGTTGTTTTGTCTTTAAAAGAGTTGTATCTGTAGCATTAAGTGAATGGTCAATACATTATTACTATTCAGATGTTAGAGTGAAAGAACTAATTTATTACTCTAATTAGTTTGTTGTGCACTTTACATTATTGTAATATGCAATATTGAAATAATTAACTGAAAAATGGTGTGTATGCATTCTGTTCAGCACAGCAATTTAATAATTCACGTGGCAAAACCTTCTCTAATAATACATGAACTGTGAAATGTACTTGAAATGCCAATTGTAATTAAAAACTTTCAGAACTTAATGTTGGCAGTGCTTGTACTGCTAAAATGAAAACTCTTTTGTGGAACAGGCAATGGGAGAGCCAGGTTTCAGTGTATTTTCAATATTAGTTTAACTACTAGGATTTTTTTGAATATTTAAATAAAACATTTACTGTTGACACAGTAAAATATACCCGTCTGATTTTGAACTCGTAGGAATGGAAGAATGCAATCAAGAACACGTTAATTTTTTTGGTGCAGTCTGTGGTCCCAGATTGCTGCTGTAGTGAAGCAGAATTATTGTTTGGGAGGTTTTTTGTTCTCCAGACCTGCACGATCCTGCCTCTGGAGATAAAAGCCTGATGAATGCAGCAGGCTTTCTTGGCACACTTCAATTGTAGGAATGCTGGCAATTCAGCATCAGGTGGTCACTTTTGAACAGCAGAACACTAAAAGCCAGGAAACGCACCCTGCAGAGATTCCTGAGCCCTTCTGCTCCATCTCCCTGCCTGCCCGCTGACGCTGTCGCTGGGCAGAGGTGCCGGAGGCTCTGGGCCACGAGCGGCTCCCCCCGTGCGCAGTGCGGGGAAACACTGCTGAGGGCTGCCCACCCTGTCCTTCCTCACCACGAGTGATAATCCAGCTCCTCATTTTTTAACCTGTGACCACATGGACAGGACTGGTTTGGGAATCTCTCCTGCCACCCCCTGTGGATGTGGATCTCAGGAGGTGTTCCCCTGCTTGGCCCACAAAGTGAGCTGGGGCTGTGAGACTAGAACTGCTCTCTAGCACAGAGGATTTTAATGTTCAAATTTGGTTTAGAAAGTGAAACATGCTGGTGTTTGAATCACCTGGTTAATGTCTAATTTTTGTTACTTCTTACACTTCACTCTACCTCTGCTCGGTTAAGAACATTTTATCCTGTATGATTTTAACTCTTCTTGTGGGAAAAGCCATGGCATAAGGCCAGCCTACAGAATCACAATCACATTTTGTACATATTCTGCAAGCATTGCTTTTCTGGCTTTTACCAATGCTCCTTTTTTGTTTGTTTTGTTTGTTTAGGGTTTTTTTTTTGTTGTCGTAATTATGTCCTTTTTTGTCACAATTATAAATTGTTTTTAAAGGAAATTATTCTTCTTTTGCCCTAATGAAAAGGCATGGATTAGACAAACATGAGAGGCAGCAGGGATAATCTAAACTAATTTCACGTGCTGGATACAGAAAATAATAACTGGGTATTGTGAACAAGTATGGTACAATGAAACTCTCCTCTGGTATCCTTGTTACCCATTTTCCTGATTGGCATTGGGCTCATACATTTAAAATCCTAACTAAAAAATGAAAAAGTAGATTAAAAATTGAAATTAAAAAAATGGAAAGTGTATTCTACCCCATGAGTAAATGTGTGTGTTAGTAGTGATTTAGGGCAGAGTAGGGAGCATTGTAGGAGTGGAGATACATGCTGAGTTATTGGCCTATCACTTCTGTCTGGGGAGCACTGTTTGTCATCTGAGTGAAGTTCTGAATTTCATGCTTGATTATGCTCATTTGTTTGTACATAACCTGTCAAAAATCTAGACTGTGCCCCAGTATTGATTTCTGACTTGGATCAAAAGGCTATAATGAAAGAGCTACATGGAAACAACCAGAGAAGGTGATCATGGCACATCACAAGGTCGGGGTGTCACATATGCCACGCAAACTGCTGCTAATGAGAATGGATTCATATGGAGGCTTGAGATGATTTTAGGACAGATTAGTGTCTGTATCTGCTCACTGCTTCAGTGTGGTTTGCTTTCTTCAGTCAGTTGCCATCGTCCCAGACTCCCTGCTGGGTTTGTTCTGTTCTCCTGGGCCATTTCCAGGCAGTGGTTCCCTTGAAGTATCAGGGAAAGGCAACTTTTGTTGAGACCAGTTTCATGGCCTCTCCATACTAATGACTGCAATCAAACAGCCACACAAGTCCCTTGTTAATAGGTAAATTAATATCCAGAGTAGGCTACTAGAGGCTCAGGAGAGTTCTCAGATGTGGAGGGAACTGAAGCTGTGCCATGAACTGCACCCGGTGGCGTTGACCTCAGTACCAGAGAGCATTTGGAAGGAGAAGCAGGATGTAGGAAAATCCAAGCTTACAAAAAGCAATTTTTATGTTACATAATCTGTTACCTCATATCAGTTGAGAAAATCTGTGATGTTATTACAGGAGTTTAAAGCTCCTTCAAATACTCCTGCAGCTTATCCCAGCTCCAATCTGAGTATGCTTTTAGCAGATTTCATTCACTGTTTGCTTGTTGTTAGATTTAAATCTTTCTATATATGGTTTTGCTTCGGTCTGTTTCAAAAGCAAGGTAGAAAGGATTGCATGTTCTTCTGACTCATTTTCAAAGCATTCCTTCTTGAGTTAATTAGCGTGGCAACTGAAGGGTAACTGAAACAATGTAGCATTTTATTTTAGATTCTTAAACTGCATGAGCAAGCTGCTGGCAATATTGCTAGATGAAGATGTCTATTTAGACAGTCCTGGTGTTACAAGTTTCAAGTGTGTGGGAAGCTTGATTCCAGTGCTGCAGCTGAGGCTCAAGAGACGTCTCCAGACCCCGAGGTCCCCTCCTGCCCAAGCAGGCTCAGGTACAGCTGGTGACCCAGGACCATGTTGAATCCATGTTTAAACAGCTCCACAACCTCCCTGGCCAGCATGTTCTAGTGTTCATCCAGCCTCTTGGCAGGGAAGTGACGAATGGATTGGAATTTCAGGTGTTTCAGTCTATGCCTGTTGTTTCCCCTCCTGTCACTGGGCACATCTGGAAGAGCCTGGCTCTGTCCTCTTTGCACCCTCCGCATTTTCAGGTTATTTTCATGTTATTACTTTGCCTGCACTCCATGAGAAGTCACAGCATTGTTCAGCGTATTGCGAAGAACAAAGTATAATTGTTATTTTAGCAAGAAGGAGGGCAAGCATGGCATCATTCAGAGATGCAGCTCTCTGAGAACCTTGGACCATGGGGAGTGCTGGATTTCTAAACAGAACATCTTTTATAAGCACAAACCAGAATAATTAATAACCTGCACACACAGCCAGCGAAATGCAGTAAAGGTGGAAAAATTATAAGCATTTTCATATCTTTGTATTAAAGTGCTAGAAAACCAGCTGAAAAATGTCTGCAATGCTTGTTCCATAGAGGAATGCAGAGTTCTGTTAGTGCTTGACAAATCCATTACAAAAAGAGCTGGCAAGCCAACAAAAAGGAGACATCATTAATCCTGTTGAAACCAGCGTGAAACAGATGAGCACACAACTGCTTTTGACAGCACGGAGGTAAATTTGGGCCCATGCTGGCTGGGAACGCTGGAGATGAGTCACTGCCCATGGCCAGGTACAGGGACAAATTGTCTTCTTTAACCAACACAGTCAGGATCGTGTCAGGAATGGATTTTTGGCATGCTGGGCTGGGTGGTCCATCTCACCCCCAAGAAGTTTTGTTAGGAAGCGTGGCAGGCCCTGCAGCAAGGGGTGCGGGGGAGCGGGGCCCTGTCCTGCTCTGCCAGGCAGCTGCTGCCTCTCTTCCCACAGAGGAGTGGGATGTCAGGCGTGCAGGACCCCCACAGGGTCTGAGCAGGGGGCAGGGTCCCGCACTGGGCTGCACCATCTGTAAGCTGACAGAAGGCAAAGTCCCTGTCACTGGAGTGAGCCCTGGCTGGAAGCGTGGTGCTGTTACAGGAGCACCTGTGCTAAAGGCTGCAAACAGGCTCTGCTCTGTGACTCTTGGTCTCCATCCCTTCATAGGTTCTAAGTGCTGAAGGGAGATGTGAATTTCTGAGATGGTTTTAGCAATTTTGCCTAAAACCTTTTCATATGTGGTTTTATTGCATGTTATGCCATCAGTTGGGAACTGCACATGAACATGCAGAAGGGTGGTGCTTGCTAAATGATTGTGTTGTTGATAAGATTATAAATCTTACTTTGTAAGCAGATTACATGACTTTCCTTCCCAGTCTCAGCTTGGCAGGATCAGTGTTACACAGTCTGCTGCAGGACTGTCTCTTCAACTGTTTCTTCCAGGTTCTACAGTGGAAAGCACAGCAGGAAGAAGCTGCTAAACTAGAAGCTGCTGTAGCTGCCAGAAGAAAAGAAAAGGAAGATGAGAGAGAGAGGCTACAGAGAGAACAGGAAACCATTCGTAGAGCTCAGGATAAAGAGAAAGTATGAGAAACTTTTATACATTTTTGCATATATTAATGTGTACTATTGCTTCTAAAATCTGTAACTGATCTCATAGCACATGTATTCTTGTAAAGTGTTATGTATTGATGTAGAGATGGGCAAATGGTTAGTCAGGTCTTGCACCTGTCCATTTTAGCTCTAAAGCTGCCTGCTCTGACACACCAGTTATGTTACTCTATTGCATTTCTTAAAAAAAAAAAGCCTCAGCAAGTCACTGTGTGACACACTGTGTCTGCGTGTCACAAAATGAGCACAGAGGCACGGCTGGGTTTCACTCCGCAGGTCTGCGCCTTTGAGCAGCATGGCAGCCTCGGGAAGCTCCCAGTGCTGCAGCTGTGTGCTGCAATGCAGCAGAGGAGCCCGACAGCACAGTGCCTGCAGGATAGCACGGGGCTGCAGGGGCACCTCTGGGGGACAGTATTCGCAGTACTTGTGTGTGCTGACTCCTTGGGAAATGGCTTGGATGCAACTTAATAGAAACTCAGAAATGCACTGTAGTGAACGTAATGCTTTAGAAAATCAAGCTGTGTCACAAGTATTTGTGTTGGCCTTTTTACTTAAGTGATATGGCAAAAATCCACGGGATTGTTTCATGGAGATTTTACCTCTGAGTCCAGTGGCACAGAGAGGGATGTGTAGTGAGGGTTTGTTGCTTAGGTCACAAGTAGTTTCTCTGCCGCTTCTGCTTTTGTTCCAGCTTGTTCTGTCTATTTGCCTTTGTACACACGGTGTTTGTAGTGGCAGGTGGCTCTGAAACCACAGGGAAAGAAGAGGCTTAGGGAGGCAGTGCTGACCCAACTACCACCGATATTCATTTTATCTGTAAATATTCTGGTTGTGCAAACTTCTCTCTTGCTGTGTGTGATGTCTATATAGAGCAGTCCTCTGCCTATGCACAGATGGAATAGCAGCTCTTTGGGGTCAGCAGCCGTATGTTTCATTGGAGTATTTTACATCCTAGATCCTCAAAAGGGCTGCTAACTGTATACTGCAGCTGCTTTTCTGGGGAATGCAAGCAGAATATTTAAAATACCTGTGAATAGTTTAAAAGGAATGACCACACTACCTCCTGTGATCTAGGTAAGATATGCCCAGCAATTCCAAACCTGGGAACGGGTAAAATGCTCTTAATTCTAAATACCAGTGCCACAGTTGCTCTATTGGATTGTAGATCAGAATTTTTCCTGTGTATTTAAATATGGAATTTCAAAAATATCCTCTGGTGTCTAATCAGAGTTTATAAGAAAGACTTCAGGCAAAGGGAATACAAAAGAGGAATAATTGCAAAAGAGAAAGTTTTATTTCATAAATATAAGTATTCCAAACAATATTAAATAGAAGTATTCTAAGAAATATGGTTATAGCCACCCTTGTTTCCTGACCTTCACATGTTAAAAATGCCTTGTATACAGAAATGATTGGCTTAAAGACTGGGACTTGTGAAACATAAGCACTGATTGGAAGACCTATTTTAGGTGTGAATCATGATCATGAAAGGTTTCTCTGCACATAGTCAATCACTCTGTGCAATGTGCTGCACATGGGTTGGGGTGGTCCCAGGCACAAGCACAGGCTGGGGGCAGAATGGATGGGGGAGCAGCCTTGGGGAGCAGGAGCTGGGGGTGCTGGTGGGTGAGAAGCTGCGCGTGCCCCAGCCCTGGTACCCAGAACCCCCCGTGCCCTGGGCTGGTCCCCAGGGCTGGAGCCCCTCTGGAGCCAGGCTGGGAGAGCTGGGAATGTTCACCTGGAGAAGGGAAGGATGCAGGGAGAGCTCAGAGCCCCTTGCAGGGCCTAAAGGGGCTCCAGGAGAGCTGGAGAGGGACTGGGGACAAGGGATGGAGCCTGGAGTACCAGGACAAAGAGGGAATGGTTTCCCACTGGCAGAGGTCAGGGTCAGGTGGGATGCTGGGAAGATACTAGATATGCTATTGGCAGTGCTGGGTTATTGGTTGGACTTAAAGATCTTTTCCAATGTGAACGATTCCGTGTTTTGCAACATATGTCACAGCAAGATGGGAATGACAAGCTTGCTATAAATTTCACCAGTTGTTTCTGAAGAACTGCCCTAGTTTATGGAACAGGATTCTGTAGAATTCATTAATATGAAGAATTCAGAGTTTCTCTTCAGCAATATTTACTTGACTATTCCTTCTTCTGCATCCCAAACCTCTCATCTTTCCAGATAAGCTTTCCTGCTCAGGTTTGGGTCTTCCTTGAGGTCTTTCTTTCTCACTCAGCTTTGGAAAATCTTTATACTTCTATGAGGAGCACTCCTGTGCTTCTTCCTGTCCCTCAGCAGACCCTGCACCTCAGCACAATGAACTGGGCTGGGCTGGATGCAGTCCTTTGAGCTGACCCAGGATAGTTTAACTCAAGGAACATTCACTCTTCTAAGCAGGACAATTGAAGGATTTGATGGCAGAGTAGGAAAAAAGCAAGGAACAAATGGAAGGGTTAGTCTTCAGACAGTGGTGGAAAAATATATTCAAATTAGTGTTCACGGTCTGATTTTACTACTTTTGTTGTGGGGGGATCCACACCCTCTTGCTCTCCTAGTAAATATTATGTTAGTTTGTAGTGTTCTAAAATAGAAATTTTATTCTAGAAGCATCAAAATTGAAATCTCTAACTTCATGCTTTAATTACTTGCTTTGTTCTCACTGCCTGGGCTTTGGAATGAGTGTTAATTTGTTTAAACCCTAGCTGAAAAAATACTGGGCTGAGAAAGAGCTCAAGTGGCAAGAACAGGAGGAGAGAGATCTACAACATCTGGAGGAACTGAGAAAATTAATGGCTGAACAAGCAGCCAAAGACAGAGAAAGGTAAAAGAAATTAAATGTGAATACCTATATTATCAATAGGAGCTTCTTATAATCTAATTTGCTTTGATCTCCTGACTTTCTTATTTAGAATAAATTGAGGATAAGTACTTGTTTTCCTTCCTGTTTCGCAAATGCTTCAAACTGTATAGTAAGGTTGCATCCCAGGTGATTGTATCCTAGATGCAATTTATTTCAGTTTGAATTAATTCACATCCCTCAAAATTTCAGACTACTGTAAGCACTAAAGTGTCATAAATTGTAGCTGAGTAATAAGGTCTTCTATATTTCACTTTGCAAAATGGTTTATAATCAGGTTTGGTTTGTTTGAGGGGCAAGTGAAAGGAGCACATTCAGCACTTAACAGACTCAAACATATTTATTGTTATCTTACAGAGTCCTAAATTGCTCATATAGTTGTAGATGCTCTTCACCTGTTTGATGGGATTTAGGACTTGAGCCTGCTCAGGCTTAAATTGCCAAGTCTTTGTTGCACAATGTGGCCTTTCATGGCCTGTTGAAGAAACACTGGATTTCATAGAGGAATCCCTCTGTCAGAGGAACATAAAACCCCTGCATGTAGTCTGGTTACAACTGCTCTCAAAACACAGGCTGAATCCTTTTACATAGAGGAAGCCACCAAATTGTGTGGACCAGAAATGTAATTAAAATAGGATTAATTATTGGCATTAGAATATTAAACTTGGTCTTAAGGATTCTGTGGGAAACACTACTTGAGTATGATTTTGTTAGGACACCTTGCTGACAACTTAATTTTGAATGTCTATGTCCTTATGCTACAGATGTGTCTCTATCTTTCCTTAAACATGCCTGCAGTGGTTTTAGCTCATAGGAGAAGGAACACGTGTACTTGAATTACTGAATTTTCAGTAGAACTGATCGGGAAAAACTGACTTTTCTTTAAACCTGTGTACTGCACTCTGCCATACTGCTGGGAATGTTCTTCTTATGTTAATAAATGTTGCAGAATAAACTATAAGGAAATGGCACAGTTTGTTGAGGAATGCAGGGAGGAAATAATCACCCCTTCAGGCTATTGTGAATGAGAAGTCAGTAAATGCTCAGCATTCTGTTACTCAGAGCTGACCTAGTGTACAAAATCGAACGTTTGACTGTACAGGCTCAGGTACACACGTGGCACTGTCATGTCCCAGTGCAGCACTGCAAAACTAACAGCGTCCTGGCATGTTCCACCTGTCAGAGCACAGAAACTGCGTTTGAGTCTTTGCAGAACACTCATGAAACGTGGCACAGGCTGGTATCACAGCTCTGATCCAACACATTTTCAGGGCCTTTTGGGAAGGAGGTACATCTGCTACAGTCCCTGCTTTATACGTGCACAGGATCACACACTCAGCTATTCTGAATACCTTCACTCTAAGTGTCTGTGTCTTTAGAACACTAAATTATAAGCT
The DNA here is from genome assembly GCA_013400235.1 of Oriolus oriolus. Lineage (NCBI taxonomy): Eukaryota > Metazoa > Chordata > Aves > Passeriformes > Corvidae > Oriolus > Oriolus oriolus. The sequence goes on along the minus strand of VXBT01012251.1, from coordinate 314,056 downwards.
CTCTTTTAATGTGGTATCAACAATACCAACTGCATTTAAGTCTTACTGTGCTTCAAAAATTAGCATCCAAAAAGGCAAGTGTTTGTTGTTACCAGTCCACTTCTCCTTTTTTATCTGTGCAGTGAATTTTAGTCAGGCTCTCTGTCAGGTCCCTGAGGTAGGAAATGGTTTGTAAATACTAAAAGAATGTTCCCCCCAAAAGCAATAGATTTGGCATTACTCTTGCAGGGTCAAAATAAAATTGGCATGGAATTGTGCAAATATTTGCACTGACTACGTATGGGAAACAGGTTAGCACAGTCCTGCTCTCCAGGGAGGCAGCGAGTGGCAATCACCTGTGCGTGTTCTACCCCAGCACCTGAACTGCTGCCAGCCTGGCCCTGGATTCCAAGGCAAGGCAAGGATTGCTCTGTTCCAGAATTTGGTATGACTGACCCCCAGGGACAGAGCGATGGCGACTGTTTGCCATGGGGTTCTGTTCACCAGTGCATCTCCCCCGTGCCCTCAGAGCAGCTCTGTGCAGGCTCGCCTCCCTTGTCCCTCCTCAGGGCTCTCACATACTCCCCTGAAACTCTCCTGGTCTCTCTAGACATAGTAGTTCATTATTTCCTATTGAATATTTATGAGACAGTGTCTGAAAGCAGAGTTTTAATGAAAATATGCTTATCAAAAATTACACAAATTTGTACCTGCAATGCTACAAAAGGTACCTTTGCTGAAACTAATCAGTTATGCTCATTATCAGGTGGTGATTTATTAAAATTGTTACTACTGTGGTGCTTAAAAGCAAAATTGAGTATTAAGACATTTTGATTTTGAGGTTTTCTATAAAATTGACTTTACTTAGAGGAAATAGTAGCTAAAATGTTGCTAAGTGTAAAAGAGTGAAAGAGAATGAACGACATTATTTAGATGTGGACAGGGTGAAATCAAAGCTTGAGTAAACATTGGAAGCCAAGTATAAAAAAGTATTGGAAGGGCGTTCCAACCTAGAAACATGATGTGCAGTTGAGTATGTGTTTCCAAGGGTGTCTGCCTTCCCTGGGTGCGGATTTCATAGCTGCGCCATTGCCTGCTGACAATGACACTTCATCTGTGTTAATCCTGGCCGTGCTCTCTCCAGCCTGTGGAGGATGACAACACAGCCATGAAAACACAGTGCTCTGCAGCAGCAGTGATCGCTGCGGCGCGATGCCCTGGCTCCACCGCGCTCTCCCTGGCTGCTTTTTGGCAATCGGTCGGGATCACCTGGACTGGTTCAAACTGGGCATGGAAAGGCCGCAGAATGCTTCAGTTTAGCACTGCTTTGTATTCCCCTGTGCAGGAAAACTGCCATGGGCAAGGCAAAGTGTTTGAAGTTAGGCCTGGCCAAGTGTCCCCCCCCCCAGTCTTCCTTCCTCGTTTTGCACAGAAGCTTCCAGAGTACTGAATTTCATGTTTGATAAATCTAGAGTATTTTAAAACATGTATCACAACAGTCAGCTCAAGCAGAGTTGAAAGGGTTTCAGTATAATATAATTTTTGTCATTTAAAAAAAAAAAAAATCTGCTTTTTATTAAATGTTCTCCATATAAAAAGCAGATTAGGCTTTTTTCCTGGTACAGAATGACCCCTGAGCACTACTGCTGTAGCATTTCTCTGCCTAGACTACAGTGGACACCATGAGAAACTGGAAGCCTCTCTGGGGTACCCTCAGGCAACCTTGTACCACTCTCTTAGGATAAATTTGTTTGTCCTGCTCATTGTGATTAGGTTATTGACACAGAGGTCTTTGCTAGCCACCAGCAGAACTGTAGGTTTAGTTCTGATTTTTGCAGTTTATGGCACAAATTATGTACTCCTTTGTGCTTACTGAAATTTGGAGAGCAAGAAAACAACAATATGTTTTATTGTAGTTGAAGCAGCAGTCTCATCTCAATTTCTCTCGAGGCAAGTTCAAATTTGAAGGGCAAAAGGAGGGTAATTCTCCAAATTCAAAGCATGGCATTGGCAGCTCCTGTACAAGGACTGAAAGTGACATACTGACAAATACCTAGAGCTCCTTAAGGAACAGACTCTGCACAACAGTGTATAAATGTCTGCAGTGAAAGGTGGAGCGGCACAGTAGTGCTGTGGGTAAAGTTCTGGAGTTACTGGTGTGAACCTCCAGCTTTTTCCTTTGGAAGAAGGGTATAAGTCTCAAGGTTTTTTTTTCTTTTCCAGTGACAAGACTGAGAGTGAGCTGTTTCTTTTAATGGAAAGGGTTATAGGAAAGATTTCTTCTGCCATACACAGATGTGAGAGAACATTTCTTCTTGGCAAAGAAAATGGGGGAGAAAAAAGAGTACCAGGGCTATATAAAGCATGCTAGAGAAAATCTGTGGTCTAGACATGGAATCTGAAAGGTTAGCCAAGTTGTTTAAAAGGACAACTGACCAACCAAACCCCACTGAAAAACAAATCAAAAAGCACAACTCCCCAGACTCCCCTTCCTCAAAAAACCCAAACCAAAAAACTCCAACAAAAAGAACCCATTCAAATAAAAAAGCATCTTTGCCTTTCTGAGGTGTTTTGATGAACCACCACAGCATCATAAGGTGGATATAGAAAACATCAGAGTAGTTTTCGCACTGAAATGGCAGCACAGAAATGCAGAAGTGGCACTGCCCAGTGTTTCCCTGTGTGTGCCCCGCAGGGTGCAGTTCCGACGAGCGCTGCTGGAGAAGCGGTTACTGGAGAAGAAGGAGCTGGCCCTGCTCCAGGCCCGGCAGGAGCAGGAGAAGGAGAAGCGCCTGGAAGCGCTCCGACAGCAGGTGGGCTGGGCCCTGGCTGCAGGGATGTCACACACACACTGACGCAAACACAGACTGCCAGGGCAGGGAAAGATAAAAAGAACAATCTCTCAAAAGCAAATAAATGAACAAGGTAAAAGGCACTTTTGGTCTGACTAACAGTAATTCTGTCATATTATAAATCCTATGTGCTTCGCAGCTCTGACAACAGGAACATTATGACATTAAATTGTACTGTAGGAGCTGTTGATATCTGAAAGGAGATAGAGAAGGTTTTTCTACATTGGATGTGATTTTTCTTCTGTAATTTTTTCTGGGTTTTGTTTGTTTTAATAACCTTAAGTCTGCCTTGAGTCTTAGGCAAGATTTATGAGTAATTCATATTCTTTTTAAATTCTGAAAACTTGCACATCTTGGATGACTTTTCATCAGAGATATTTGACTCTCTGAAACTTTTGCATATTACTTTTAAAAGGACACCCATAAAATGCTTACTAATGCTTGCTAATGTCATAGTAAAAGTAGTGTGCTAGGGTTATTTTTTTCTGTTGCTGACTTTTGAAAGAGTAATTTAGCCTTCATTTACATTTCTGTAAGTAAACTTGTTTTTTCCTCCAAAGGGGCTGGTTGGTAGTCGTGATCTGTTGAGCTCTTCCTACTGACTCAATTCTCTTACCAAAGTAGAAAATGCTTCTAGAAGGGCCTTTGCCTGGGATGGTGATGCTCCCACTTCATTATACCGCTCTGACCAACGTTTATTCTCTGTTTCACACTAATGAAATGCTGCTTGATAAAGTACATACATTGTTTGTATAGGGGGAGAAAAAGATCTTTGCTAAAGTCATTTGGCCTGTAGATTTGGGCAGCCTGCAAATACAAAGATGACATTTTATTAATGAGATGGGTGAAAAAATTATTGTATGCAATTTAAAGTATTTTTTTCTGGTTTTAGCCATTCATCATATGGGCTTGTGACTTTAGTTATTTTGCTCGTGCATCTTTCTGTATTTTTCCAAGCAGTATTAGCCTGTATCTGAATATTTTAACACAAAGAAAGTAAACAATGAAAAAATATTAACTCTGGCACAATACAGTGTCTGGGAGACTTTGATAATGATCTACCCACAGGAAATTACACAGTTAAAGCAGATGCACTTCAGAAAAAAAAGAGTTGTGTTATTTGGGGCATATCACTCAATTTTGTCGTCCATGACTCTGTAAAAATTGTGAACACCTGAACACCTTTGTTTCCACTGGAAGCAAAAGAAGAAAGTTTGGACTTCCAGGAATTGTGAGTGCAGAATTATGAGGCTGCTGGATCCTTGTGGAGACTGGGTTGGACACTGGAGTTCATGTCAGTGTCTGTTGGAGAGCTCAGGGTGCTGTTGCTTCTCTCTCACACATCCTTGTTGTGCCCAGGCCATCTCTGCGGCTGGGACCCTGTGCCACTGTTCTGCTGCAAAGACAATGAATAATTGTGTTCTCAAAGGGTGTGTTACTGATAATTACCTGCTCTCACTTTACCTCTACATAGACAGAGTAATTGTTGGTTTCATATTGTGTCTTTAGGTTGCTGTTGTTGCAAAATTAGATCCAGCCAGAGCAGTGGCTGATACGGTGGCGTCAAAAGCTCGGATGGGCATTGGAACCAATGAGGAGTTTGAGCTGCAGCAGCCACTGTTCAGGTTGCACACGTACAGTGAAGAACAGGTAACGAGGCTGTAATCATGCTGTGTGGGTTATTGTGTGCTCTCATGTCTTAGTAGTGACGTAGGACAGTGACATTAATCATGTATCCTGAAGAGCTGCATCAGCAGTAGAATATAGAATATCCCGTGTGTAAGACACAAATGTTAGGGGTGACAGGTGGGGCAATCTCTTTGACCCAGCACAGTGGATGGAGGAGCTCAAGAGGGAACCCCAAATGTTCCTTCAGGTTCAGTGTGGCACTCCTGGCTCTTCAGAAGAGCATCTTCCATTGCCACCACTGGAGAGGGAACACTGGGCTAACTGGACTGGTGCTTGCTAGGCACTTTGACCAATCTGTTTGAAATTTTTGCAATTTAAAACTCACCCATTTTACATTCTTATGCATTTATTTACAGGAGTGTTTCCTTTTCACCTGCCCCAGTCAGTGAAGGTTCTTCCACTGTATAAAAGGGCTGTGGTAACCAACTATGGGCTATGCTTTTTTCTTGAAAGTTTATGCATAGCACAAATCTCTTCACAAGCTGAAAATCAGTGTCTTGACCATCTTTAGACTATTGCTGGATTGAAGCTCCGTTGGGATGTGATCCGCAGGGGCTAAAGCAAAATAAACCAGTGAAGTGTAAATGAATCAGGAACTGAACTAACTCGTGTTTCAGGTCACTCAGGTTGCTAAGGAGGGTGCTCCTTCAATTTCAAATGCAATCAAGGAACATCTTGAGATCTTTAGATTCCCTCACTGTTCCCTATCTGTTCAGTCAATGCATTTGCAATTATTCCCACTCTGGAATTTGAAAACTGTGTTTGCAAAAAGAGAAGAGCTGTGGTACAATTCTATTGTGTAAAAGCTTTCTTTTGACACTGAATAAAATTAAATTTAACAATGTCTATAGCTAAAGTTGTCCACCACTTCCCATTTTAAGACATTTTAAAGCTTCTCAGTTTGGTAATGGAAAGATGTGTGTTTTCTTTGGTTATTAAAATTCCCCAAATCTGACCACCATACAAGGTTCTGATAAGTCTTAACTTAAACTTGCTCTGAACGTGTGTGTTTGGGGGCTATAGCTTAATTCTCAGCATGCTCTTTCTGTTTCAGCTCCAGACAGGTTTGATGCTGCTCAGGCTGCAGTATGGGATCCCTGCCCAGCACATCCCCCGTGCTCCTTCCCAGTGCTGCAGGGGCTGTGGATCATGTTCCCAGTGCTGGTCTTCAGCAGCTCTGGGCACTGGGGAGGTGATGCTGGGACTGGAAGCAACGTGTTGCTCTTCCTTGTACTTCCAGTGCAGTGCCACTGCAGACTGTGGAAGAGGGACTGGAAATAGGTTTAAAAATTTTGTCAGATAAACTTTTGACAGATTTGAGAGGTAATTTCCCTGGGGTTAATTGTTGTTCTGACAAATGGAAGTGGCACTGCCATGTAAGCACAAGGTCACACTGTGAGAAAAGTCATAAAGGCATTTGAAGCACTTTGATTCTATAGGAACAACCAGGAGGAGATTGGAGTCTGTGCTGCACTTGGGGCTGTGTGCACGGAGAACATGAGGGAAGGCAGCAGCTCCTCAGGGCAGTACTTTTTGGCTTCTATTGATCGTTGCTGTGTGTTTTTTAACAGGTCATTTCTGACCCCAGGCTTCGTGTCGAGCTCGCTCTCCGAGAAGCTGGACTGCATAAAACACTTTATGCAAGAGAGGTTTTGTCAAAACTTCCACCACCGAAGCTTCCAAGAAGAGACATGGAATCTACAGCTTTTAGTGTACAGCACCTCTCATCTGAGGGGCAGAGGAGCATCAGGGGTCTGGTCTGGCCCACAATGTCCAAACCTTAAATAAATTCCCTTTGGTTTTGTCCTAGAACTGCTCAGTTCCCTGTGTGTGCAGCCATTCTAAAGCACTCCAAGCCTTTTTGAGCTGTGCTGCACCACATTACACCTCCCTGGCATGGTTTTGGAGAGGTTGAGGTGTGTGCTGGTGTAGTGTGGTTGCCCATGTCCCTTTTGACTGGGAGCTGGGACACCTGTGCTTAAGGACTCCTACACACAGCACAGGCTAATCTGATGTGCAGCATGTTGAGTAGGAATTCTTAGGATTTAACTGGCAGCAGAAGTCCAAAATAGCTTTTCACAGCAGTTACTTTAGATTTTATTATGTTACTTGAATAAATCCCACAATTTTCTTGCCAGGTTTCTTGAGAATTTGATTCTTTTAGTTATAAAATCTTCATTGCCATGAATGTTTCTAATATTCCTTGATTATGATAAGATGAAACTTAAACCTTTGTGTATATTTAGAAGGCAACTCGCTGCATCATATTTTCTGCAAACCAGTCGTGCAGTTTCATATTGCAGACTAGTTTTTAGTATAAATTAGAAGTAGAACTGGCATCTTTATTTCAGAGCTGACACTACTCAATATGATTCTATTAACTAAAAGGGAAATTGATACTATTTCCTTTTGTAACTCATTATGTTTTCAAGCCTTACATAATGATAGCATAAAATGTCTGTAAACAAGTTACAGTTAATAGTTTGACCAGAAATTTCTAAGGATAATGAATATCAGAAAGATCTGAACATCTCTAGTGGTGTCTCTAGGTAATTATGGGACCTTCCATAATGTGATACTGTAACGCTGTACAGATGTCAGTGGGTCACGTACCTGCTTTGCAGTCAGAGACAAGTCAAGCATTCACACCTGAAACTGAGAACTGTCCCTTTGGCAACAGCAGTGAGAACGTGGCCTCGCCTGGAGAGCGCTGGGGTCTGGCTGGGTGCTCAGGGCGTGGCCTTGGAAGTTGATGGAGACCCCAAAGCAGGTGCCAAAGGTGAGGGAACTGGTGTGACAGACTCCTGAGAGTGAGCACAGGGTCAGCCAGGAGTGGCATAATCCCAGTGCTGCAGCTGAGTTATTTAGGGGGGAAATGCTGCAGAGCCTGCCCTGAGCTGGTGGAGTGATGTCTTCTGGGCTCAGCCTCTGTGTGCTTGTGCTAAAATTACAATTCTGTGTATATTTGTCCTTTTTATTTTGGTATCTCCTTTGGGGCAACTCATTATTTTTAAAACATGCTTGGCCACCTCACAACTGGTTGGATATTCCTGTGGGGAGACCAGCAGTGCTTTGCTGTGGGGAACAGACTGGCTGCAAGACACTTCCCAGAAAGGCATCATCACAAACCTAGGCAGTTGATTTTTTTTCCCCTTGCCTTTAAAAGCAGACCTACAAGATAAAAAATTGTGCATTACTGAAATCGTGATTATAGTTGTCATATTTTATAAATATCAAGATGTTAATGAAAAAGAAAGTTTAAAGGGAGCAGACATTGCTTTTGAAATAGTGGGCACGGATTTTTAGGCAGAGACTTGTGGTTTGTTTTCATGTCTGTCATTTCTCAGGGTAGAAACTGAGTAGAAGTCCATAGAAGTCTGGGCTACCTCAGTGCAATGATAAGCCATGGCCTTTAGTGATACAGTGAGGCCAGAATGAGGATTTTGGGGGGGATTTTCACATAACGGTGGAGTGCGGAGAACATGCAGGTCAGTAAAACGGCATTTTGCACAGCACAACCAAGGCTGCTCGTGCCAGGAGAGCTCTCCAGACCCCTTGACTGTTTCCCAGCCTGGCCAGACACCTCTTTCCTGCTTCTGTGGGAAGGTGGTGGATGTTTCACCCTACTTCGTCATCCTCACCTTAGCATTGTTCACAAGAGCTGATCCAAACCCTTCAGGAAACAGAGATGCTTATAATGACATTGGTTTTCATGATAAATCTTTCTACGCTTAAACAAAAAAAGAGAAATCTTCCAAGTTACACACATGAAAATAGTAATTTAAAAAATGTTGATGGTAAATAGCCTTCTCACCCAGCATGTCTTGCAGCCCTGCTTTGTGGGTTTGGTGGGGTAGGGGTGGCAGTTCAGAGCTCAGCTGTCTTTATGCCAGGGATGAAGCATGGGCAGTTCACTCTCAACTGTACTTTTATAAAGCCTGATAAGAATGTCTCTGTGAAAATTAAGTTATTTGGTTTCAAGATAGACTACTTATTTGTGAATTTTGGTAGTGAGAAAAGTGGCTTTAATGTGAAGCAGTGCCTGAAGGTCAGGTCCTCAGCTGAGCGCAGTTGGGTGTTGAGGTGTCCCTCTCGTGCTCAAACTCTGGCATGTGCCTGTTTGTGACATCTTTAAATACTGTAGGAATGAAAATCTGAACGGCCTTTGTAACTGCAGTAACAAAAATGGTCACAAATATGGATTAATTTTTCATGTAATTTACTTAGGTTTCGTCTTATATGCCCAAAGCAAAGGGATCTCCTTCCTGGAAGGTCGCTGTGGACAGGAGTGACCCTAACAGGCCAGTCCTTTACGACGGCTGGGGTGAGGAACCTGCAGCTCTGTTACGCAGCCTGAGTTTCGGTGCAGGTTTTGTCAGTGCGCCTCCAGCCGCGCTGCAGGCCGGCAGCTCCCGCACTGCGGTGTCCGCCGGCTCCGGCCGCTCCGCTCGCCCGCGGGAGTGCGGCCGGACCGAACCTCTCCCGCTTCCCGGAGCAGGGCTCCGTGTGCCGGGGCGGGCAGGTCCCGCAGCCCCGCTCCCGGCACGGGGCCCAGCGCCTGTCGCTCGCGCTGTCACCGTCAGTCCGTGGGGAAGAACGCGGGGCCCAGCCCCAGGCGCTTGCGGATGAAGGCGGCGATCAGGCGCTGCGGCCGCTGCTGGTACTCCCACAGCACCTCGTGGGACGCCCGGATCTGATCCCCCTCCAGCCGGTCCAGGAGCGCCACGCAGACGACGGCGGCTGCAGGAGGACGGAGCGCGGTGACCCCGAGGCCAGCCCCGCCGGCCCTGGGCCCCGCGGGCGGGCGGCGCCCTCCTGCCCGGCCCTCACGGCGGAGGGGCGGGCGCGGCAGGACCNCCGAGAGCCGCGGCTCCGCTGCCCCGGGCTCTGCCCCGGCAAACCCTGGCGGCGGCTGCTGCACCAGCACGGGCGGGACGTGCGGCAGGGCCAGGAGGGACGTGAGGGGAGCAAGCTGTTGGTTTGTCCAGCATGCGCTCAGGTCTTCTAATGCACACTTGGGTTTTATTGAGCTATAAAATTTGTTTTAGTGTCCTTTTCTAGATAAAATCATTAAGGATGTGTGTTTGGCCTTCTGGCACCGAACAGAACCCTTAGAGGGCGTTAAGCCAGAGCTTGGGGAGGAGGTGGAAGCGACAGGACTCACCTTTGAGGCCACACAGTCCACACAGGGCAGCGAATGCCGTGGACTCCATTTCAATATTCCTCACGCCAGCGTCATAAGCCCTCCTTAAGTATTCCAATTTTTTTTCACTGGAAAAAGAGCATAATGCACCATCTAATCTCCCCTGACCTGGAAAGGAAGCAGAGAACTGTCACTGTTGGCCTTGCCTGGGGTCATGGGGCACAGGGCATAGGTGTAAATGGGAAGTCCAGCAGTGCCCACGTTCTGTCTGAGGCCCACAAAGTTTTCCTGTGAGTAGCTGGTTAATTCATATTCCCCTCAGTGTTAAAGCCAGCACGATGTGTCTCTGTATAGGGGAGAGAATGACACAGGTTTCAACATTGATAAAAGGTCAAGTCAGCCCACAGGTGGGAGGTGCCAAGGGATGCTGTGCTCTCTGAGGACAAGCCATCGCTGCTCCTGAGGTCCATGCCGCATATCAGCTGTGAAGGTGTGCCAGGTTAAATCCCAAAAATGCCAACTGACTGTAGAAGAGGCACAACAAGCTGTGCAGAATGGGAACACTGAGGAGAGGAAACCCCCTTAGAGTGGGTTTAATTTTTCTGCAGGGGCTGCTGTGGATGGAAGCTGGAGCTGCTTGCAGCGGCATTCCTGGTGCAGGCAGCACTAGTGCTGGCCGGGGAGCTGGTGCCAGGGCACTGGTGCTCCCCTCCTGCAGCTCCAGGTACCAATGCAGGTAGGACCAACACGGTGTTCAGTGTGGCCAGGTGTGGGCACCCATTCCAACCCTCTCCTCTAACCCCTCCAGTGGCTCTGGCTGTCCTGCTGTGTGCTCAGAGCAGACCTGTGCCCCGTGCAGCTCCTCCTCTCGCACAGTGTCTGAAGGCCTTGGGGCAGGCAAATGCTTACCTGCAGCTGGGCCAGCCTGGGCCAGCCCTTCAGTTTATTGCTGCTCCTACTTTAATCCTCTCAAATAGCTTTTTGTTTAAATAAAACATGGACTTGAGCAATACACAGATGGCTGCATCTGCAAGCGGATCTAAAGGTTTATAAATAGTGCTCAGATTATTAATTCTTCATTTATTACATTTCATCTACTCTGCAATCAGCATTTAATTTTGCAAAGGAAGTGGTTCCAGAGTAACCAAAGTTTGTTTATGGAAATCTCACAGGCAGCCTAATGTTTTCCTGGTGTTTGGTAGCTCTGAAGCGACAATCTTGCTGTAGGGGAACAGCGGAACAGCTTGGTGGCAAACTCAGCAAGGTGCAAACAGAGGTACTGTGTGTTCCGAGGGTGCCCCCTGCTCTGCCTGGGCCCCCCAGCACCATGTGGGTCTCTGCCTGCAGCCCTCCTGGGGCCTGGGTTCCCTGGATAGCTTTGTCCATGTAAGAGTGGAAAGACTTAGAGTTACGTGTGGTGAGGAAGGACAGACAAAGGTGGTTTTACCTTCGTAGAAGTCATAGGTGCACATGGTATGGCCGATGAGCGTGGGGAAGTCGGGAATCTCCCTGCTGCAGGCCAGCAGTTCCTCCGCGAGGTCCTTGTCCAGCTCGGTGCTCCGCACCACCACATCATCCAGCACCACCTGCTCAAAACGTGGCTGGAAGGAGGAGTCCACGGCCGTGTCGGTGATCACAACAGACCCAGCCTCGATCCCTGTGGAAATGGAAGCTGAGGCTTGCAGAGCTCATAACACCTGTGTCCTGCTGCCAAACTTTAGCACAATAGGAAAATCTCAGTAGATCTACGTGTGCTTGCGGGGCTCTTCTTTTCAGCGAGTAAAGCAGATGTCAGAGAATAATTGAAATTCATGAAGTAGCACAGATGTACAAGTAAAATGTACAGAATCAGCACAAGATAAGTGATTGTGGGAATGTGCTGAGTGACAGGGTTTTAGCTGCTTCTGGCTTGCAGAGACTGTGTCCCCCCTACCAGCTTGTGCAGGCATGAGCAGCACCACTGCCTCAGCCAGGGATCACAGATTCATTTGGGTCACCACTAACTCATGTTTTCTGTTTGGAAAGTGACACATGGCCGTGGTGGAATCAAGGCCTTCGTACACTCTGAGAATGTGCACTCTGCCAAGCCAGTCACTACAAGTTTTCTGGGTTTTAACCCAAAACAAAATACCGTGTTTGGTATTTAGAGATCTGACAAAATGCTAAAGTTCAGAACTGCATGACCTATTGCTGAGAGTTCTTTTTAATAATAGCCGTTTTGCTCTGAAGAAAAGACCATGAATCGCTTACCTAAGCCCCCAGATGTACCGATGCGTATAATAGTAACGTCCCGGCATTTTGCATGGTGCAGCAGTTTGATCAGCTCATGAAGCATGATGGAAATGGAAGGGATGCCCATTCCATGCTGTTGGAAGGAGAGAAAAGAGAAACGTCAGTCCCCATGAGGCTGCGGCAGGTGACAGGTACATGGCTGCAACGAGCTCAGGGTTATACTGTGGCCTCTTTTCCTGATGATGCCAACAGCAATTTTTTTGAGGGGGAAGAGACATCTTGGGGTCTTTTTAGCCTGTCCAGGTGAAGTGTCTAACCTCTTCTCCTCCCCTCAATGCTTTAAAGGCTCTTCATGTCAGTAGAGCTGGTGTTCATCCCTGGGGACCCTGTGCAGGCACACACATGGTGCCCGTCCTTCAAGGAAGGTCCACAAATGCATCCCAACATCTGAATGCTCCAAGACTGTCCCTGTGCATTGCCAATCCTCATGCCACGTGCTGACTCGCACTTTGTTGTGTCCTACTTGTACTCCGGGAGTGGTGAATTTCAGTGAGGACAACCTGAGCCTTCACTTCTCCATGTGCCTTCCAGCCTGTCCTCACTCCACACTGGAGCGTCTCCACCACAGTGCAGGGCACAAAATGGAAGGGTTTGTGTCCCTCGGTGAGGACAGGTTTCAGGGTCAGGTGTTTGCTGCGTGCCTTGCAGGCTGCCTGTCCCTCTTCCTGGCTCACATTCCCTGCCCAGCTGCCCTTCTGTCCCCAGCACCTGCCTGGTTACCGGCACCACACCACTGACACTGGCTTGTTCCCATCTTCCATGGACTGTGCTGCCCCATTCCCATCTCTGCTGCTGCTCCCCACAGCTGGCAGATGTTCTGCAGGCCTGGAGCTGCTAGGGCTTCTGCTGCATCTGCTGAGTGCTCCCTTGCTTGGTCATCTGTCTTTTGCTCCATTGCTAGACCAACATCCTTTTCTTAGCTTAACTTTTAAGTACAAAAGGTGTTTGGTGCTGTGGGGCTTGGTTTTTCCTCTTGAAAATGCCTCAAAATTTTTTGGTTTTGCTATCATCTTCAAAAACCTGAAGGAAGCATATATGGAAGCTCCATTGATTAAGGTACACAGCCAGTTTTTGTGCTGCTTTGTCTCCTTTCTCTTGGCTGTGAGACCTCTGTTTGCCATGTTTTAAATATGAAACCTTTCTGCATGTTGTTATTCTGGAACATCAGCCTGGCTTATTCACCAATGCCTAAAAAATTTATTCTCATTGTAAATATTCAGAGGAGAAATCTGTGTTCCTTCCCTCATATGTTTGAGCTCAGTTGTGTTTCTAAGCAACTTGCAGAAATGTGATGTTGGCAGCTGCTCTGCATGATGCTTCTCGGGGTGGCTGTGTGCTCTGCCCCATGTCCTCTTCTGCACTGGCCAAAGCAGTGGTGAGGATTTGCTTCTGGCTGTGTCACGGCTGCTGCCAGGCTGGGGAACAGCAAATCTTGTGGCAGTTCTTCCTGTTGGATCCTCTCAGACTGATTCCCTCAGGCTTGATTCCCTTGGTCAGGACTGGTTTGGTTTTGTCAGAGGGACGAAACATGAGCTCTGTTGTGTGAGTGATTCCATCTCCTGTGAATCACATTTCAGACTAATCTTGTGCCTGAAGAAATGGCGCCAGGACCAAGCCTTTGGGTGGGAGTGCTCCCCAGCATAGCCTGTGTTTGCTTTTCCCTTTGTTCAGTGCCAAAAATCCTGCTCTAAAAGAATCATTAATAGTAAGGCCAGGTTTTTATTTTAGAGCTTGCATCAACGTCATACTCCCAGTAACGTTTCATAGTTCATGTGTGGTGGGGAGTGGTTTTTGCCTCCCAAACTGAGATGAGCAGAACATGTGCACGTCTGTTGTTTATGCAGCACTTTCCAAACGGAGAGTGCAGGTGCCGGGGAATGCTATTCAAACAGAAGCAGCTTTGCCATGGCTGAGAGGTTGCACTGGTGTTAGTGGCTGAACAATGAAAAGAGGAAAATGTCTGCTGGTAGGTGCTGGGGGAGGCAGAGGCATGTGAGGGAGAGGTTGTGCCAGCCCCGTCCCTGTGGCCGGGGCAGACGGATGCCGCGCTGTCCGGCTGTGGGACCCTGCCGGCCCCGGGGCACGGCGCAGAACTCACGCTGATGGAGAGCACGGGCCCTGCCCGGTACATGGCGTAGCGGTCCGAGCCCGCGCAGATGTCAGCCACGTCCTCCCCGTCACCCGCCAGGCCCAGCTCCCGGTGCATGAACTGGGCAAACGCCCTCATCCTGTTTGGGCTGCCACCAACGCAGACAAACTGGAAATAAAATATCAGCGTGTTGGTACTTAGCTAGAACAAGTATCACGAGTCAGTCTGAATGTGGCGGTGGTGGCTGCGCCACACACATCTTCCCAGAGAAGACAGCGGGATGCCACTTCCTCACCATCAGTCTAGGGACGTTGGAACAACTGAGGGTCACAAAACCAGGAGTTAACACGAAACCCAGGCTGCCACTCTGTCAGGGTGGTGACTACCCTGGGTCTGGGCGGCTGTACAGCTGCACATACTTGGGTATCAGTCCTAGGCAAGAAAATCTAAAATAATTCAGCAAATTTTAAGCTGTTAGTATCACCATTGATAGGAAAGCAAACCCAGATGTTGGAGGAGCTCATTGGTTAATTTATTCTATGAACAGTGCTGGCTGCAATTAGTGAGCACTGCTGATGGCATAGAGGCCATAAAGTCAGGGAGGGAAAAGGACAAATTTTGCATATTAAAGGAAAATATGCTCGCTGAAGGTAGGAGGAGGATGAGTGTGCAGCTGCCAGGGCAGTGCTGCTGGTCCTGCTGCCAGGGCACAGGGCAGCAGGAGCCCACGCTGTGCTGTGGCAGGCTGCTCCAGCCCTGGGCACTGAGGCTCTTCCTCTGCATGACGAGGGAAAGGCTCAGGTTTGAAATGGAAGATGATGCCATCGTGACAAGTTGGTTTTGGCAGCAGGTCTCAGCCAAAAATGAGATGACATCCTCCTTCCCTTGTCTCCAGTAGATGATGATCAAGATGCTTTGGACAAATGCCTCCTCTGTCTGTCCTCCAACATGGGGCCAATATAAAATCAGGTTTTACAGAGCTACAAGTTTTTAAAAGGATGATTTTCTGTTGTGATTTCTGTCCAAAACAAACAAGGACAGACAACCTCCTTGCCCAAGCTGCCTTGGGCTGCTGAGTGCCTTAGCTGAGCAGCCAGACCCCATCCCAGCAGGAGCTTTGGCAGCAGCAGGGCCCTGGCATGGGCTGGTAGCACCATGGGATGCACAGCTGGAGAGCCTGTGCAGGGGGGAGCTGCTGCCTCGCTTTTGCACCTGCTCTTTACCTTTATGTCCCCAAACATTGCTGGCAGGTTGTGCGTCTTTGTTCCCAAGTCCAAGTGGTACAGGATGTCCTCCTCCATCAGGTCCAAGTGTGGGTTTTTAACAAGGACAAGGCCACTCCTGCAGGGAGACAGCGAGGAGATGGGTTGGGGCACCAGGCAGTGCCCACAGGAAGGCGGACAGGCAGAAGTGGGGCATAGGGCAGCCTGGAAGCTCCGCAAGGGTACACACAGCCCAGGTGTTGGAAAAGGGATGGGACACGGACAAGGGATGAGCCAGCTCTGTGTGGTGTCTGGACCAGCTGTCTTTCTGCTCCAGGTAACCTCTTTGACATGTCTGTTCTTATATCTATGTATTTGGCAAAAAATATGTCTCAGTGTTTATCAGTTTTGTCAATGGTAACCTTAGCTCTTTCCTTCACAGTGTTTTGCCAGCAATGTCCAGGGGTGATGTGCTGTGCTATTTTCTATGTGACAGTTTATTAAGCTCTTAGTAAATCAGGATTTCACACTTGTCCCAAATAACTGCCTGGCAGGGTGAGTGCAGACCCTGCAGGCAGCCAGATGCCAGCTTGCTGTCCCTTTCCACCTGCTGTAAGAGTTGGGAAGCAACTAACTAACAGTGCAGGTTAGTTTTATAAATGAGACTTAAATGAAACCCAGAGAACATTTTTCTTCTCTTATTAAAACAAATTCAAATGTTCCCCTCTTACTCACCCCGAGTAACCTGTTGTTTCGGTCATAGCGGCTCCACCAGAGTTAGCTGAAAGTGATACTCTGCCAAAAAGGTAAGGAAAACACTCCCTGTGTCCTCAGCTGTCGAGGTTTAGAGCTCAGAAGAGGTTTCAGGGGGCTCTGAAGGCGGTTAAATACCTCCTGTGCTTTGTGCAGCTCCCAAGGTCAACAGTGGCCAGCTTCCCCTGCCTGCTCCCTGTGTTCACTCAGGTGCCAAGGTTCCTCCCTGTCTGGCATGGTTCCTCCCAGGCTGGCTTTTTGGGCAGGTGCGTCACCAATAACCTTGACTGGCAGCCCTAGGGCCGGGGCCAGTGACCTGCTGGCCCTCTGGCCGGTGACCTTGTGCCCTTTTGCTGGTGGGGTGGGCACCGAGCATGTGGCTGCACACGTGCACCCTGGAGAGACAGAACAGCTCCTGGACCACCAGCCTGGCCTGGGGAGCACTCTCAGCAATGCTCAGACAGCACTGTTGGCTCTCATGGTCCACCCAGCCCCATCTCAGCCCAGGAGCCCATCAGGACAGTGTGCGGTGTGCCAGTGGCAGCAGGTCCCAGTCCAGGGGAGCCAGAGTGCTCGTGGGGCTGTGGGAGGAGTGTGTGATGCTCCCGCAGGAGCAGGAGGAGACCAGAGATACTGGTCCTGCTTCCTGTCCCAATAACAGCAGGCACTGCCCTGGAAGATATTTTAGGCAGCTGCTGGAGGGACAGAATCTGGCATTTGCTGTTGGCCTCTGGGAACTGTCGATGGAAACTCTAATAATTAGAGAAGTGCTAGGTAATTAATTACTGGGTGAAAGCATGGGGCTCACTTGCACCCTGCATTCAGGCAGTAACGCGGTCCTGCTGCCCTAATGGGAAGGGACAGAGATTGTTGTAAGTGAGGCAGCCTTTTCCTGAGCAAATGCCCATTTTGCTACCCATCCAAACCCTTTAAATTGCAAATCCCTGTATAAAAATAAATAAACATTGCAAGCCAGTGGCCTGGGAACATGTAAATTGGGTACCTTGCCCAAGACAGGGTCAGGACGGCTCTGAGAAGGGGAAGGAGCAGAGCTCTCAGGGATATTTCAGGCTTGCTGGAGTCATACCAAAGGCAGGCTGGAAGGATTTCTCTGCTCTGATGAAGTTCTCCCTCCCTGGATGCTGTTCACATATGCCTGCCAAAAATGACTTATTACTGACGCTCCACAGCACTCCTGAAGAATAAGGATCTGGAGACTCTTTTCCCTTTCAGAAAGCACCAGATTTCTGTGAGGGGCACAGAAAAAGTTTCCTTGGGGCTGCACACACCTTCTGCCTGCTAAAGTCACTTGGTGCGATCACTCTGGTTTCAGGCACACAGTGGATTGCACCGTGGGCTCCACGCAGAGCTTTGCAGTCGTGTCCAGTGGGAGTTACCTGATCTGGGGAACAGAAGCAGAAGTTTGCTGCTGTTCTCCAGAGGTGGCTGGGAATGCTCTGGGGAGGTGAGATCAGGCTGAGGCTTCATGTGGATTCTCCTCCTTCTCTGGTCTTGTTTGGTGGAGGAACATGAGGCGCTGGCCCTGCACCCACCTCCAGCATGGCTGGGCAGGGCTTTCACTGGGGAGTGAAGGTTCAGCAGAATGGTGGATGGATGGATGGATGGGTGGACAGACAGACAGACAGCTGGACACCTGAGTGACCCTGCGGCAGGGCACGAGTGTTCCCACACACTACCTGGGCTGCCTGGGCTGGTAAAGGCAGTGCTCCCATGTCTCCCCTTTCTCTGCCTGCCTTCCATGGCAGAGTATTTCTGGGCACAGCTGGAAGGGTGCACGGTTCAAATCATCCCACAGTAAAACAATTTTCCCAAACACATGGACAACTTTTTAAATATTTTCTTATGAAAAATAGTGTTCCAGCACAGCCAGCTGGGACATCCCTGCCTGGTGGTCAGCAAAGCCCCTGCCCTGCCCTGCTGCAGCCTCTGCCCCTGGTGTGCTCTGTCCCAGGCAGGGACCTCCCCTGTGCTTGCAAAAGGGGCAAGATTTTGGAGGGTGGCCTTGCTGAGTGGCCAGGGACAGAGTCTCCTGGAGCCACAGCTCTATCTGGAATGGCAGGCTGAGAACTGGTGGACGAGCAATGTTCCTGTGGTGTTTGTCCCTGCTGTGCCCAAGGTAAAAGGAACTAGTGTGTTCTGTTTAAGTAAACATGATTGCACCAAGGGAAACGGTTGGATTGTGCTTTTGGCTTCCCAGAAGTGACACTGAAGAGAAGGGACAGCAGCCACCACCGTGGCCATGCAGGTTTCAGGGCCTGTCTGGTGCAGGTCAGCTCCCTGCCTGGCCAGTATGAGAAGTCCCTCACCTTTGGTTCCTCTGCCTGTGATTATTTTTCCCATGGTTGCTCTTCTTTGGGATGGCTTTTGGTAAATCTCAAACTGAAGTGTGGCTGTTCTTTTCCTACCTCTCCTGCTTGCCATGGCAGAAGCTGCAGAATGGAATGGAATAGAATAACACAGAAGAATAGAATAGAATAGAATAGAATAGAATAGAATAGAATAGAATAGAACAGAATACTAAAATAAAATGCTTTCAGTTGAAAGGGACCTGCAGTGCTGATCTAGCCCAGCTGCCTGCCTGTTTCTCTTCCTCGAGGCAGCATGGGGAGGTGGGGATGGTGAGAAGCAAAGAGCACTGCCCCAAGTGAGTGTTTGTTTGTGCCTGATTCAGAGCTAAATCCAGCCTCTCCAAGTGCCAGGCAGTGGAGCTGTTACCATATGCGCTAGAGGATGACAAATAAAGCAGGATGAGTATACGGCAGAGTAACATATGGCAGCGTAGACAGGCTCCCAGCAAGGGAAGAGCTGGGGAGAGCCAGCGCTCCCGCGCCCATCCGACACCTCTTGTCATGTTAAATGCTATTTTAGAACAGACAGCGATGGCAGCCTGTGCGCGGCAGGGAGCTCGCACCCGCCGCGTCCTGCCAGGGCTCTGCAGCCTTGCTCCCAACGAGCCCCAGCAGCTCCTTCTCCGCTCGGCTCGTCTCTGCCTTCCCTCCCGCGGTGCCGCTGCTGCTGCAGCTCCCTGGAGCTGCTGATGGATGAGATATTCCAGCAGCCTGGAGCTCAGCCCCGACTGTGGCCGCGGGGTCGGGCTGGGCGGGAGGGACGGATGGTACCCGTCGCAGGAGCGAGCTCCTCCACCACCACCCCGGCAGGGCAAGTGAGCCTGTGCTCAGCCTCATAGTTCTGCTTCAATAGCAGAGGGCTGATGAACATTCACAGTCCAAGGGATGTCTTGTGCATTCCTCCAGTGATGATTCCTGGCAGTCGGCATAAGGGAGCAGCAGAAGCACTGGGGAGTGTTTTACCTGACAGGAGGAAGGCCATGTGCCAGCAGCACAAAGATTTCCTGCTCCCTTTACCTGCCCTGTGCTGCGGAGCCAGAGAAGTGAACACAGGGAGCAAAATGTGGATTTTTATCAGCTGTTTGCTCTGGCTCCATGTTTTGCCTTGTTTATTATTGGTATAAAGCTGCTCTTGGCATTGGGAGCAGTCAGTAAAACACTCTCCAAAGGAACCAGACTCCACAAACCCTCGGGGCACTTGAGTAACTTGCAGCTTGTCAGGACATGTTTCCCCTGAGGTGAAGCACTGCTGAAAAGCCATTTATTTCAGGCAGAAATCAGCTGCCTGACCTGTGTCACTATTCGGGATTTATTGAGAAGCTGCTGATCTGCCAGTCCCGTGTGGCTCCACAGGAAGGGTTGCGAGTGCTGCCGCTCCACTGCAGGAATGTTCCTTACAGTTGTGGACAAGTCACTTTTCCCACCATTCCCTCTCTGCAGCCTTGCCCATGGCAGGTGGGATCCACCCTGGGAACAGGCAGGGGATCTGCCTGCCCTGCCCCAGGGCTGTGGAGGGGTCCTGCCCTGCTGGGCTGCCCAGGAGGTGAGGACACAAGAGTGGCAGCCACGCACGTCTGCCCTTGCAGGTTCAAGGAGCACCAGGCTGGCCCCTCACATGCCTTGGGAAAAGGGCTCTGCTTGGGTTTAAACCCAGTTCCTGGCTGGGGTTGGTGTTGGTTTGCTGCTGACTTGCTGCAGGAGCAGAGGTCCTGCCCCGGCTCTGCCTGGCTCCACATGGATTGCAGCTGCCCATCCTGGACAGACTCCTTCCCTGGCCCCACATGGATCCACTTCAGCAGAAAATGTTGCTTCTGGCATCTTGCTTCTCCCAAGGCTGAGTTCCTTTCGTGCCTCCAGGCAGGATGAAATTGAAGTGAGAAGGAAGATGAACAGTGGGGCAGTTTGGCAACAGGGACCTCCCATCCACTTCCTCCATGCTGTTTTTTGTTCCCTTCACACTGCAGGGATGGGGGAGCTGCTCCAACCCTTCCCACCCCACAGGGATGGGTGAGCTGTTGCCTGCTGGGAGTACCCACAGAGGTTTGTGTAAATGCCTAGTTTGCTGAGACAGAGCAGGCGTGTGGCTCCAGAGACCGGCTGTGGTGGGAGCAGACACAGAATCAGCAGTGCTCCCCAGCTCTTGGAACCTGCAAGCAAGCCCCTCTCTGCTTGCTCCCTTCCTGCCCGGTGCTTCTCTGCTCTCCAGGCTTGGAATCCAGATGGTGCTTGGTTTTTTTCCCTTTTTGTTTTCTTTTTCTTACATGGGTATTTTTATCCTTTTGTCTTTCACTTTTTGGGCTTGTAGGTGCCTGTTGCAGCTGCCAGTGCCTGTGGGTGCAGGCAGGAGGGAGGGCTGGGAGGAGATTTCGGCCGCAATAAGGCAAATGACGCAAGGCCCGAGCACAGTTCATAAAGCCATGCTGCTTGTCAAGCCCAATCACGTCTCAGAAACAGGACAAGGAACAATTTCCCATCAGGCAACATGCGGGGGTTTGGGTGGCTGAGCCCCGTCCTGTGCCCCCCAGAGCTGCCCTCCTGCCCGTGTGCCCCACACTGATGGAGTGCCCAGGGCTGGTGCAGGGCTGGAGCACAGCATGAGCTGGTCCTTGGCCCTGGCAGCATGGTGGTCTTAGTGGGGGCTGCTGCATCACCTCATGTGCTGGGTTTGTCAGGATCTGAGCTCACTGAGCACGGCTGTTCAGACACTCTCCTGCACTCCATGGGGGATAAGGGCAGACTTACACTGGCCCCACTATTTCAAAGTGAAGCATCCAGACCCTACTTTATCCAACTTTACTGAGACGGAAACAGCTAAAGGGAATGAATGCTGGTTCCAGAGGAGGCACTTAGTTCTGCTGGTGCTGGCTCTGCATTTCAGTGCCCTGTGGAGATACATGGAAGACTCTAGCAAAACCATCCCTGCCTTTCCTCCCTCTTCCCTGCACCCAGGTAAACCAAGCAGGCTTGAAGTCTGGGTTTTTTCCTTTTTCAAACCATTCCTTTCCTTGTCCCTGTATTTATCATATATTTCTGTCCCCGTGCCCTTTCTCCTTCTCCTCCAGGGAAGCTGGAGAGGGAGAGTTTGTCCTGCACCCCTCCCTGACCTGCTGTCCTGCTCTGCCAACATGGGAGCCTGAGCCACCAGGCACTGGGCCAGCACTGGGCAGGCAGAGACCATGAAGCTGGAGACAGGTGGGAGAAGCATGATAGGGGCTAAAAATAATCACATGAAAATCAAAGTGGTTTCTTGCAGCCTTCAAGACATATCCCTGCAACTTTGCAACTCTGAGGACCAAGGACCTTGATGCAAGTAAGGGATCTGGCACCTCCATGCTTCACCAAGGTTTCCAAGGTTTAAAACCACCGTGCTCAGGTGGCACACCTTGGGGCAGGGCGGGGTGGGACGGTGCTGCTGGCCGTGCTGCAAGAGGAGATGCTCAGCAGGATTATCTCTGTGCTGGGCCCCCTTGCTGGGCTGGGGGGTCCTGTGGGTGCCCAGTAGGGTTTGGGCAGGTACCGAAGCACAGGGGGGCAGGACAGCCCAGTTCCTTCCTTAGCCTGTGAGTGGTGGAACTGTCTCACTGCTTGATGCAGGAGCTGTTCTAGCTACGCTGCATTTCTAATATGCAGTAATACTGTGCATTTTCCTTGTGTGGAAAGGTCGGGATCAGAAGCAAAGCCCTGCAGTGGAAGGCAGGCCTCTCCAGCATCCTGTGCTGGAATGCAAAAGTGCCCCATATGTCGCAGAGCTTGCACTGGTCTGCAGAGTGTACGAAGAGGTATTCTAAAATACCTTAATTGTGATTTAAATTACAGGCACAGAGCATTAATCTCCGTCAGAAAAAGCGCAAGGCAGATCTGGAGCACATAAACCTCTGCCCATCTGCAGTGGGATGTGCAGTGCCGCACTCAGGGAGTGGGCCGGGATCCCCTTCAGCTCCCAGGACCCTTCTGGTGCTGGGAGGCTCCAAGTGGATGTCCATGTGTCCCAGAGCTGGGCACTTGGGGTGGAGGCAGCTGCTGTCACCCCATCCCTCCTCCCCGTTCCTTGCTGCTCAGCCCCAGCACTGACTGTGGCAGCAATTCCTGTGGTGCCTGAGTGCCCAGGGAAAAGTGATGGCTAACGAGGGAACTAATGATGGATTCTGCATCCTGTTTACCAGGAGTTAATTTTCAGAGAATATTTCCAGGTGCCTTTCAGCGTCTCTGGCTAGAGACTGGAAGGAAGGAGACAGGTGCCACCTTGTGTGGAAATGTTTCTTCATGCAGCGGGCACAGACAGAATTCCTTTCCCCCTTTTCTTTTTGGTGGCGTCATTGCAAACTCCTCCCAGAGGCAGAATGCAGCCAGCCCTCGTACAGCCCCTGCCAGCTGCTCAAAAGCACACAGCAGCACGGAACCCTCACAGAGGTGGTGACGGAGGATGCAGCTTGCTCAGTTACAGCAAGCCAAACCCCAAGGAACAGGAGAGGTGCCAGGGGATGAGAGGCTGGACACGACCTGGAAACGTGCGCTGGCAGCCCAGAGACCTGCTGTGTCCTGGGCTGGTCCCCAGTGTGGGCAGCAGGGGAGGGGGGGATTCTGCCCCTCTGCTCTGCTCAGGTGAGACCCCACCTGCAGAGCTGCCTCAAGCCCTGGGGCCAACAGCAGGACATGGAGCTGCTGGAGAGAGTCCAGAGGAGGCCACAGAAATGCTCCAAGGGCCGGAGCCCCTCTGCTCTGGAGCCAGGCTGGGAGAGCTGGGGGTGTTCATGTGGAAAAGGGAAGGCTCCAGGGAGAGCTCAGAGCCCCTTGCAGGGCCTAAAGGGGCTTCAAGAGAGCTGGGGACAAACTTTTTAGCAGAGCCTGTTGTGACAGGACAAGGTGTAAACTGAAAGAGGAGAGAGAGATTTAGATTAGAGATTAGGAAGAACTTGGCTGTGAGGGTGGTGAGGCCCTGGCACAGGGTGCCCAGAGAAGCTGTGGCTGCCCATCCCTAGAAATGTTTACACATCAGTTTGTCCCTGCTTCCCATCCCCTCACCCAGCTCTCCTTGTGCTCTGGAGTTGAGCTGTGGCAGCAGCACCCTGCTATGTGCCACACCACATTCCAGCCATAGTTTATTCCACAGGAGAACTGTGCTCCCCGAAAGGACCCTGCAGAGCCAGCGCTGGGCTGGCCCAGGGAGAAGCACATGAGTCAGGCTGTAACCTCAGCCATGCCAGTCACAGAAGAGCTGAAGAACGCTAGGCCCTCCCAAAGTGGTTTATTTAAATACAGCAGCATCTCATGGCACACACTGCCTGTGCTGGGCTGTCTGTCCTCTGATACACTCCTGGGTTATTTCTGTCACCTCCAGTACTGACAGACATTCTCCCTCTGTCCCTTTCCAGCTGTCCAGAAGGATCACAGTGAGCAGTCTTCAGTTCCCTGTCCTGAGTCAGACGATGAAATACTTGTTTTCCCCATACCAGCCTCTTAATCAGCTATTGGAGAAGAAAATAAACTTGATGCCTGGCTTTAGGAGAACAAAATTATGAGAACTGTCCTCACTATGGCTCTCCTCCCTATCAGCTGCTCAGGCCCCATCCCTTGCTGCTCTGACCCCACCCCTTGTGCTCTGGAGGCATCAGAGTCCTGGTCTCTGCTGGAAGGTGTCAGGCCAACACCACGCATCCAGCATCTCCTCTCCCTCCTGTGCCTGCAGTCTACTCCCCTCCCCTGTGTCTGCTCTCAGGATAGAAGAGCACATATCATGGCTGCTCCAAAGTACTCGATATGGTTTTCCAGCTCAGAGCCTGGCCCCTATCTCCAAGCAGAAGCAGCCTGCCATGGAGAGGTGCAGGAGATGAGACCCTCCCGAGCCCATGTGAGGCGGGGAGTCATGAGAGACAAGTGGGAGAAGAAGATGCTGGTGGCTAAGAAGGCCGCTGGCCCCTGCTTTGCTCCTGCAGAGGTGAGGGCTCCCTTGGTTCAACCCCAGGGAGAGAGATCTGGAGACTGGCTCAAAAATCTGCAGGCTTAAAAAACGGGATTTTTTTCTGTGTTGTCTAACTGAGCCTTTGGGGTTTGCATCTTGAGCTGCTTGCTGTGACCCTATGGGTCAGAAGCGTCTCTTGTTCTGCACAGCCCCTGAGGTGTCCAGTGTGTCCAGGACCTGTGGCTTCGGGATGAGCTTAAGCCGCTGGGGCCAGGCTGGGAGCCACTGCTGTCCTTCTCCTGCCATGCCCTGGTACAGGTGGATCAAACCAGTTCTCTGAGGCTACTGCAGCAAAGGGTAGATAGAACAGCAGGAGGAAGAAGAGACTCCTTGGTAACAGTTGAAGGTGCTTTAGGCTTTTTCAAAAGCCAGGAACATCTTTATTAGATGGCCGTGGGGCCTTTCTGCTTCCGAGTCCTCTCGCCCTACTCCCTGCTGGAAGCGGGAGGATCCCTGGGCAGCCTGGCACCTCGGGCTCCGAGGAGGGGATGAGGGACAGGGCCACGTGCGGCTCCATGTGGGCAGAGTGGGCTGTCCTTGCTCTCCACCTTTCCTTGCGGGCCGGTTTTGCGGGCTGACTGCCGGGGCTGTAGAGGGAGCGGCAGGAGCGTCCAAACACACGCCCTGGCACAGGCGGGACAATGAGGCACTTTGAACCACCCTCTCTAACTGCTGCCTGTGACTGCAGTCGTGGCAGCCTGGTGACTGAGCCTTGTCCTTCTCTTTCCTCCTCCATGTGTCCCCGCCACGTGGACCAGTTCGACACGCACTCCACTGCCCTTCGTGTGCCGGCACTCTCTGGGTGCAGCCAGCACCGGGAGCCCTCCGGGAGCCCCAGCGCCGCTGTGGGATGCGCTGGTGCTGGTGCCGGTGCCGGTGCCGGTGCCGGTGCCGGTGCCGGTGCCGGTGCCGGTGCCGGTGCCGGTGCCGGTGCCGGCGGCTCCCACCCGCCACCCCGGCGCTCCTGCTCGC
>VXBT01012251.1:228551-283925 GCA_013400235.1 Oriolus oriolus | reverse complement strand
TCCCGCCGGCCCGAGCGGGGCAGCGCCGCCGCACCGGGCAGCTCCGTCCCGCCGGCCCGAGCGGGGCAGCGCCGCCGCACCGGGCAGCTCCGTCCCGCCGGCCCGAGCGGGTGAGTCCCGGCCCCCGGAGCAGGTCGGTTCCGCCGCCCCGGGAGGGTTCGCTGGGGGCGGCGCCCCGGGGGTCCCCGCGTCCGAGCGAGGGGCGCACAAAGGCCCCGCGGTGCCGCGGCCGTGTTCGGGGGGTGCGACATCTCTGCGGTGCCGCGGGGAGGGCAGGGCTAGGGCTTTCCCTTTTCTCTGCTTTTTATTACTTATGGCCGTGGCTGGGGTAGAGTTATTTTTCTTCGCGGCGGCAGCCGTGGGGCTGCGTGGAGCTTGCCCGGCTGGGAGGTGCGGAGCGCTGCCGGAGCGCAGTGAGGTCCCCGTGGATGTGCTGGCACTACCCCGTCAATACGCTGAAAGTCCGTGGTTTGATGGGGATAAGAAAGTTACAGGCCAAAGTCCCTGGGGCCAGTTCACTGCTAGAGGCGCTCCTGCCGTTGCCAGACGTGCTGGTGCGGGGAGGCAGCGGGTTCTGAGCCCCCCGGTTACCGCAGCCCGCCCGCCCTGGGCTCCGCGGGGGAAGGAGCGGGGGCAGGACGTGGCCTGGCTTCTTGCAGGACTCTGGCTGGACAGGGAGGACGGTCCTGGAGCAGACAGTCGCTCTCAGCCCGCTCAGGTGTGCCTGTTAACCTGGAGGCTCTAAACCCACGCGCTGGCCTGTGAAATCTGGGCCGTGAATATAGTAGGGGAAGCTGCCCAGGCAGTCTTTCCAACTCTGTCTATACGAAAATGCTAAAATAACTTGTTTCTATCAGTACTTTTACATAAATTGAAACGAAACCACTTTGTTTTCCACTAATTGAGAGAGCAATTCACCTTCAGCAGGTTCTCAAAGAGTTGGGGTTCATGTAGGTGTGCTGGAGGCACCAGTGCCTCAGGATGATGTTACTGGTGGGAACTTCCAGGTTCTGGACTGAGCTGCAGAACTGGCACGTTTGTACAAACCCAGTTTTTAAAGCGATGCATTGATCTCTCAGGAGAGAACAGATTCTTTTTCCAAATCTCATGTGTTTTTATGGTCTGCATTGAAGCCCATCTGAGCTTCTCTTTTAAGAAGAGTCCTGTGGCTATAGCAGTTTGCTGTGGGCAATGACTAGTCTATTTTTAAACCTTCACTTTTCTTTTGTTTCCTGTAATACGATCTTTGCTATGGTCCTTATACTCATCTTCAGAGGGACGGTGGTGACCTGGAATGCAGCAGGCACTTTGCAAATACTCTCTGAGCTCTGTCCTTGAAGGGCTGGAGCTGTTTGAAGGGTGCTGGGGTGCCTTGCAATTGAAATGGGAAAGCTGGAGTCCTGGCTGTGGAGAGCTCTCAAGTGCATGGCTGGGGCCTTTGATGGCCGAAACTTTTTTTTTTTGAGGAGGAGGTGTTAGAGATCTGTTTTAAGGGAACAAAAAGTTCCTGTATGCACTGTGCTCTCCCCAGGAGGTGTTAAGTGTGTGCAGGGTTTGCCTTCCCTCAGGATTTGTTTGCTGGGATAAGACCTGCATTCCTCTGATTCAGGGGGCGGGTGTGTGCTCCTTGCCCAGTGGCACAGGACTCGGGAGTAGTTCCTAACTGTAAATCTCTGCCTGTTTGTCTCCTCACACTGAGTGAGAGGTGTATTTTGTTCTGTCTTCATTTTGGGACAAACTTTTAGGTCTGTTGCTGTGACTTAGTTCACCCCTCAGCCTTCTGAGTTTGTAAATGATCAGCTCTTACAGGCCTAAATCATGTTTAGACAGAATTATATCAGGTGAGGCTGTTATTTAAATGAAACAACTTGAGGGGAAAAAATCCCATTATATATTTTTACTTTTAGGTCTTACAATGTGTCTCAAAGTTTCAGGCTTGGAAAGGGAAATCCTACTGATCTGGTGCTGATGATGTTTCCAGAGGTGTTGCCGACGTTCTCTGCCTAAGTTCCGCTGCCCAGGAACTGTTGCTAACTGTTTTTTTTATGATTTATTTATTAGGAAATAAATTCAGAGAATTATTTATTAGGAAAATATTATAGTTGCAGAGCTGTTGAGTTTGGTGCCTCATGTTTATACTCTGTAGAGAATTGGATGGCTGTATTAGTTACTGATAAAAGGCTTGGTGAAGCCCCAGATAGTGTGTGCAGAGGTTCAGCCTCACCCTCCATGGGCACCACTCGTTAAGTGATTTTGGCCATACTGTGTTCCTGGAGCTTGCAATTCAGCACACTTTGAGATGTGAGAATTGTGTTGTATGCCTTAGTAGCTGAATATTTGATATTCTGGTGATTGTTCACACTCTTCTCTTAACACGTATGAAGTTGGTTGCATTTTTTCTGCTGAGGTGACCTGCTAAAGATCACCTCTAACACTGAGTAGAAGGATTCTTTTGCAGGGGAATGCAAGTGTGTGGAGGAGCTGAGGTGAAAGGGGAGGGCTAAATATAGGCATTTCCTGCAGAACTTATCTGCTTTTGAGGCTGGTTTTCCAAATGGAACTGGTGTCTTCCAAGCCCTCAGTGAGGGTAGGAAGAGAACATGGGCGGGGATAAGAACACCCGTGGGGTGTTGTGGGTGGGTTGTGTTTGTGGTTTTTGTTTTTTCCAGCCAGCTGGTACTCTGAAGTCATGCTTAAATTTAATGAAAGCCCGATGCTAAAATAGGATCTAGGGACAGCCGTTGTGAAATAATTAGGCACCCGTTCAGCCCTTCTTGTCCCTGCCAATAAAAAGCTACTTGAATTCGTTTACATTCTTGATATTGGAACTCTCAAATGGGCATCTTGATACCCGCTCTACTGTGTATAAGCAGGTTAAAAACTTGTCCCACTTCACCTGTGCAGCTCTCAGGAGCTACAGCAGATTACAGTGGTGGTATTGAATGCGGGTGATTTCTGAGTGCCTGTGTATGAGGATTCACGGATGTCACGGAAGTGGATGGCAGGCTGGCCTCAGCCAGGGTGTGCACGTGGATTAGGAGATGGGTTAGTTACTTTAGGACCTGAGGGTAGTCAAGACTGAGACAGTTTAAGAGCATCTTAGTTCCATGGAAGTGCTTTCAAGAAGTTCCTTTTTTTTCACTATGTTTGCAGCCAAAACATGGTTTTAGAGTAATGCTTTCAAAAGCCTGGAAGTGCAGTCCAATAACAGTAAGTGGCTGTAGTGCAGTAATTTTCTGTGTTACACTGGACCATGAGTTTGCACGTGACCCAGTCTCAGGTGATGGCAATCCCTTCCTTAACGTGTGGTCTTCTGGCGTTGTGTGGGCACAGTGCTCGCAGGTTCCTATTTCAGAGTGATTTGCATCTTTAGATTGAGGTTTTTCAGAACACACTCCCAAAATTCTCCTCTGGTAAGAAGATCCACAGAGAACAAACTGCAATTATAAAGTAGCATTGAAGGACACACATCTTTGCCATGAACTCCATGGGATGCTGTTTTCTGGTAGGAACGTGAGGAGTGTGCCCGTGCTCCTAGTGAAATGAGTACACCACTATTCCTTTATGGGGGAGAAAGCAGCACTGCAGTTCAGAAGTGCCGGTGTTCTTTGCTGGCAGTGCAGATGCTGGCGTTCCCCCGGAAGGCCAGAGCTGACCTCTTGATTCATCTGCTCCTGAATAGTCAGCATCAGGTGCTGGATCACAGTGTGCTGGGTAGTGTAGCTCCCTCTTTAACAGGGCTCTTTTGATGGGCTCTTGCCTTTCATGCAGTGCCTCACCTTGTTTGCTGCCCCAGTGCTGGCCATGCTGTCGCTCTGTGCTCGGTGTGGCTGCTGTGCCCGGCAGCGGGCTGGGGCCAGGGGCTCTCGGACACAGGGTTCGGCCAGCTCTGGTCAGGACATGCTTTGCATTCCTTGTGCCTGCAAATTGGTATGCTACCAGCTCTGAAACACCTCACGAGCCCCCCAGATCAAGGTCCCTTATCTCAAGGGATGGAGTTCTGTTTGAATACAAAGGCATTGTAAATGCCTAAGCAGTTGGGGTAATCAGCGTCCTTCAGCTCCACAGTTTCTTCAAGCTTGGGACCTGTTTTAGTTTCACAGGAGGTTGGCTCAGCCTGGTTTTGCAGGGCTGTGTAAGGTGGTATGTGAGTAAATCTGACTTGCTAAGGGGAGAAATGCTTGAAAGGAAGTACTGTAGAGGTCTTAAAGTCACAATTGATGTGAGTAAATGGGAAGTGATAATCTTAGGTAACTTCTTATTATGTAAGAAATGCGGAATGCTGGGTGTAATCAATTGTCAGCAGCTTTAAAATTAAAACCAAGAGGTTTTGCGTGGTGCCTTTTTAAGCTATAGACTGATTGCGGTGGGACATTCAGGAGACTTATTCTTCTTTTAAGGTACAGGTGAATCTATTGGTAGGCCTGTGGGGGGCCAGTAAATGCAGCAATTCAGATGCAGTTTTGGGCTTGGGAATTTACTTCCGACTGGGAAGTGTGGGGTTGGGGGCAGAGGAGGGTGGAAGAATGACCCTTTTATGCTGTGTCCTTATGCTTCTTCCTGAGCATCTGCTCCTGGCCTCTTCTGGAGTCAGGTTATTGCTGGTTAGGGGTGTGTGGTGTTGGTTGTTCCTCCCGTCGGCATGCAGAGGCAGTTCAGTGGTTCTCACCCCCAGAAGTCCTGTTGTCACTGCATCTCCCCTTCTGAAACTGTCCTCGCAGGGTCAGACCAAGTCACTGTTCCCTGCCCATGATGCTACTGGAAAGATGCATCTGGAAGTGTCTGGAGCTTATTGTAGAGTAGCTCCAGTCTGCTTTAGGGAAAGGAAGGCTCTGGCTTTGTTAAGAAAAGCTTATTAAAATAAAGAACTTCAGTCTGGTGATTGTCCAAGGCTGCATTGGAGTCGTTTGTGTTGTCTGAAATGACCAAGGTGGAGATAGAAGATGGTGAGGGGGAGCACCAAAAGCTGTTATCTGGGCCTTTTTACAGAAGACGTGTTGCTGAAACACCTAACCTTCTGTCCTGAGTGCTTGGAATGTTCCTTCTCAGCATGCTGAAGCCACAGATCATCCTGTTGAATGGAAACTGGTAGGAGGAGTTGTTCCTTGTCTTACAGAGCAGTTGTAGTGAGCTGTGCTCACTGGAGGTCGGGACTTTCTTGTTCTGACTGCAAACCTTACCTCTGCTAATGAGCTGCAGAAGAGAGGCCAACAAACACCTCTTCTAATTGCAGGTCTGCTGTGTGCCTGGCAAGGATCGTGTGACAGCAGGAGCGGGCTGGCAGCCTCCGCCAGCCGCCTTTGGCTTCGCGGATAGCTTGGAGGCTAGAAGTGGCTTCCCTTTGAAGTCCTGGAAGCTGCTGATCCCTGCTTTCAGGAGTCGGTGTGCCTCAGCAGGCCCCTCCAGCCCTCCCCCCGAATGGCCTGGGGTTCCTGGCTCGATGGTTTGAGGCGCTTGGGGCTGTGGTTGCGCAAACCTTTTCACCAGCTACTAATGGCAGGCGAGTAGATAGTCCTGCTTCTCCTTCTCCGTGTGCTGTTCTTTTTCCTGTTCTGGCATCTCTGACCATGTGATACACTGGATAAGGCATTCATTTGGTTAAAACTTAGTCTGCCTTTGCCAGGTTACTTCTAACCTGGGTTAATTTCCAGGTTTTTTTCTTGTGCTGGTGCTGAGGAGGGATTTCTGAGGGTATGAGTGGCTGAGCGGATGCAGAGGACCGTGAGCTGCCTCGGTGTGTTTGTGAAGGCTGTTGCCTTGCTTGAGTGCACCATGGGAGTATTTAGTGTGCCTTGGCCTGGTGGACCTGCTGTGGTCCACTCCCTGGGAGAGTTCCTGCAGGTTTCCTTGCTGCTGGCTTGCTCTTGGCTCTAGCTGTGACACCAGGACGTGCTCAGACACACATTTTTGGCAGTCCCACATGCCTGCCTGCCCTCCTCTGCAGGATGGTGACCAGCAGTGGCTAGCCTGTCCTCCAAGCTGCCGTGCACGGAACCGGAGCTGCCCGTGCTGCTCAGCCTGCCAGGGCGAGTGATGTCCTACACTGTCAGGTGCTGTGGAATGGGAGGTAGGAGAGATGAGAGTGAAATCTCCCTAGGAACAAATGTAAAATTAAACAAAATGCGTGTTTGTATTAGTCAGCCTAAACCAGACTGTGCTATTTAGGGCTCTCCATTGCAATAAACTTGCCTCTTGTATTTGTGTGGGAGGACTGCAACAATTAAAGTCATTTTAAGGCTGACTCTTAAAAGAGAAAACAAAATGAAAAGATAATGGTTTGGTTTAAGAGAATATTAATTGTATCATGTTGCATTATAACACTCTTATATTAGAGAAAAGATAGGTGATGTGCTGCAGGTTGGTTATTGGTAAAAGCCACGTCCATGCTGCATGTCCATATTGCACATTAAAACTTTTCTTGACTTCATAAGGAGTAATATTTTTTTGATTTTTTTTAAAATGCATTAAATTGCAGCCTTTAGTGCTGCTGGAGAGTAAACTGCCTGCTGCAGCTGCAGTTGTGGGTAGCAGCCTGCTAAAACATCGACTTTGATGGCATGGGCTGGGTAAATCCCAGGCTGGAGTGATAAACAACATAGAGAATAAAAATTTTCCATTCCCCAGAAGCTGTTGAATATAACTTAAAGACTAACTGGCACAAAAGATAAAAGGATATAAAAGTATATGCAGAGGATGATAAATGTGAGTGGAACCAGTGGAGAAAAAAAGCACTGTTCCAGCTGATTTCAGTATCAGGAGGATGATTTGGCAGTGAAGTTTATGGCAGTCAGTCTTGTAGTATTACACTGTGTGCTACTCCTTATTTTCTGTTCTCAGAACAAAAACATGTACAACTTGTAGTGCACCAGTCTGAGTGTTAAATTAACGAATTCCTGTTTCCTTAGGAGTGGAATTACAATAAGTTGTGCATTTTAAAAAAGAAGGCTATTTTTAATTTGACTGCTAAATACTGGCTCAAGTTAAATGATAAGAAAGAGCATTTGAGATGTACCCTTAGCACACGAAAAAAACACTGATCCTTAGAATTTAAAAAAAATCCACAACAAAATGGAGGGTGTGTGTGCTCTTGGTGATTGTGATTACAGTAGAAAAATAAATATTTGGAAAACTTAGGAAATTATTTTCTGGACATTCATTCTTACATATTGAGCATTTATCTAAGTAACTTTTATTCCACTTGACCTTCATTTTTGGACTGAGTTGCAAAACCTGTCTAGATCCTGAGTCTGAATGAAACGATGATGATGAAAATTGCCATGCAAGCACCTTTTTACTCCACCCATTTTCCTTCCTGGGGGTGACTAGGTGTGTATGTGGTGTGGGACCATCTCTGCTTATCTCTTGATTCGAGAGCTGTCCTCCCTGCCAGAGGTAGCACAGGATCTTACTTTGATGTCTTGTTCCTCTCAGGCAGAACCCTTTAGCTCAGTTGGGCAGCGCTTTGTGCCCAGACCAGCTCGCAAACGCCCGTCTGTGAGAGCAGAGGTACATCTTTGTGGTTAGGATGAAGGTTGAATCGTTGGAGTATTGGCTGTCCTCCAGCTTCTTTGCATTATTTGAACCCATCTCTGTCCAGAAAGAAACATTCAAGTTATTTCAAGTCACTGGGATAGAAGAAAAAGCTCCACCTAAAAGACTGCTCAGCAACGTGGGCCGTGTTGCCCGCGCCTCAAATCTCCGCGTTGCGCGCTGTGAAGGCGCGGCTGGGAGGCAGCCGGTGGCTTCCTTGGCCTGTCCTCCACGTCTGTTCTCATGGAGCCTGCCCTTGGCTCTTGCTGTTGAGCCTGTGCACTTCTTAAATTCTTGAACAACTCCTTGGCATGGCTTTTGCTCTCCCACAGTAGTTGGTTGTCAGTTGGGCCTTTACAAATGTGCCAGAAATGCCACGTAGACATTTCTCTGTGTGTTTGTGGACCTGGCATGTTTGCATCAGCCTCCAGTAGAGAATAATGTGGGTAACATGTCCCAGCTTGCCTAAACAATAGGGTGTTTTTCTGTCTTGGTGTAGGTATTTTACGCATTTGTAAGACTCATGTCATACCTCTAAAGCAAACCTGGGCATGGTTGTTCTGCAAAACCTGTTCTAAAATCTAAACCTATTTATTCCCTTCCCTCCATATAGCTTCCTTATGACACAAGTAATATTTTGAAGAATGAGTGGATCAATATGACTGTTCCTAAATTATGGAAATAAAAACCTAAGCACCATCAGAAGTCTGAAAGAAATATGGTATTTCAATGCCTGATGCAGAAGTGACATATTTTAATGACTGGAAAAGTCTTTGACTTCATCTTTTTGGTTGGGATTTGGTCCTGGACATTGCTTAGACGTTCAAAGAAAATATGTATTGGACTTTCATGTGGAACAGTGTCCAGGATTTTGAGGGAACTTTCTTGTTTCTCCAAAGGAAAATGCCATGCAGTGAGGAGCCAGAACAACAAACTGGATTCTGAAGCTTGCTTTTCTTACACAGTTCCTGGAATCTCTGAGGAATTGGTGTTCCTGAGGCTGCAGTGCAGTTTTATGCCTTCTGTAACAAAGGATCTGTGAGAAGTAAAACCTACTTTATTTCCAGTCTGGGGATTTGTAAAACTTTGACATGCAGCCCAATTATAATTATGTTGGTTTAGTTCCCAAAGTGGACGCTCTTTATTCTAAAAGAGGCCCTCCTGTGCGCAAGCAGGAGTATTGAAGGCCCTGAAGTGTTAGCGTTTGAATGGTTTTGGCTTAGCTTTAAAATAAATATCTGCTGGATGTGGAACTCTGGGGAGTGGACTAAAGCAAATGGAAAAGGTGAATTAACTGGAAGTTGTTCTGCAAGGCTGGGTCCATAGAGCCACAGCACACCAGCACAGCAGCAGATGGAGGCAGAAGAAAGGCATTTTGAGAGCTTGCTTGTATTTTGAGTCTGATGTGAAGTAGGTACATTTCAGAGGCTGCTGTTGCTCTGCATGGGGTTCTGGCATCATTGTTCTTGCTCTGCGGCGTCAGTCCTGTGTGGCCGGAGCGAGTTTCCTGCGAGTGCCCGCACTGCTCCCGCGAGGAATAGTGAGAGCCATTCCTGGCAGCTTTGGAAAGACTGCAGCGTTTGTCTCCTGGTACTTGATGGTTCTTTTGAGACCTGAGTGAAAACATCAACAGGTTCCCTTCTTGAAGACAGAGATTCACAGTTTTTCCTGTCTGTGATGGAAATCTGGAAAGAGGAGCATGTGCACCTCTTCAGGGGTGTGTGCGCCACAGGGTGACTGAGCAAAACAAATTGGCAAGTCCTTGTTTTTCTGGGGAGGGAAGGAGCCTCACTCATAGCTTTTGGCTGCCTCCTGGTAGGAATTCACATGCTTGTGAACTGAAAGTGGTCCTGGCACTGGGCCTGCAGGGTTTATGGGGTGAAGAGCCCCTGTGCTGGGAGTGAAGGTGGTCTCTGCTGTTGGGTCTCCTAAAGGAGAGTTCTGGAGAACCAAGAGAGTGTTTGGCCCTCATTACAGGTACAAGTAACTGGGGGGTCAGTGTGAAAGAGGGACACTCAGGGACACTTTGTGGCGCTCAGGTGTCACCGTCAGAGGAGGGAATGGCAAAGGGCCAGGCATGTGGCTGAGTGTCTCTAACAGAGTATGTTATTGCTTGTCAGCTGATAATTGGTGCTGTTCACCTCTGCACACGCTTTGTGTTCTGGGAGTATGAATAAAACAGTGGCTGGAAACATGTCAGTGCGGTCTCAGGTGGGCTGCCTTGTTCTGGTGGCCACAGCTCGCTGGTTGCTGTGGTGCCCCCGCATCATGGTGAGGTCCTTGCTGGCAAGTCAGGGGAAATGTGATGGCAAAGGATTGCTATGTTTGGCTTGGGATGGCCTTGCCTGAGCAGTTCCTAGTAGCACGTGTGGCGTCTCACAGGGTGGGGACTCTGGTTTTTAACAGCTTTTCTTTGGTAGGAAGCGCGAGGGCTCTGCTCGCAGGGTGCAGGGGCTGGAGACCGCTGTCCTTTGTTGGGCTGCACTGGCCAGGACCCTCCTCAGGGGGATCTTCAGGGTCCCCCAAAGGAGTATGGCTCAGGCAGCAGAAAAGTAGAAAAGGTTCTTTCTGAAATGCTGGCCAGTGTGAACGCAGAGGGGAATAAACCCAAACCAAAGTCACAAACAGCAGTGACCCATAGGCTGTAAATGAAGTCTCTGAGGGGCTGGTGTGCCAGCAGTGGGAAAGGATACCAAATGTGGGTTTTTTCCCTCAAAGTCCTGAAATGTTCTTCCAAAAATCTTAGGACTTTTTTGACGTGATTGATGTTGTTTCAGTCCCACAGGTGTGTTTGGTTGTATGTGAGCGAGGGATTCTTCTGAACTTGATTTCATAATGGCATATTAATTAAAAAATGAACGTTGGACAAGCCAAAAATACTTGCATGTCATAATTGCTTAAAGATGTCTGTAAGTGTGTTAGCTGACAGCTTGGTGCAGCTTGCAGGTTTTATCCAAATTGTTCTTAGGACCACAGCTGAAGGAAAAAAGTGCTTAATGTGTTGCCTTCTTTTTGGGAGATAATTATGGGTCAAGAGGCCACAGTAGCTACTGTGTCAAGAAGCAAACCAAGGCCAAAGGAAATAGGCTTGTATGGCCAGTATGAGTTAGAGCAGAGCATGAAGGTGGGTTTTCTGGTGTTATATTTGGTCAGTTTCCTGAGACACCGAGGAAATATTTGAGTATCTGATCCTAAAGGGGGATTCTGTTGATTGTCTGATCTTGAAAGGCCACTTTATTACAAAACAAACAAACAAAAAACCTGCAAAGAACATGTCTTCTCTGTTAAAGAAATGTAAAATGTTTAAATACAGTAAAGGAACATAGTAAATATTTTTCATGTAAAACATGCAAAAAAATAACATCTGATTTTATTCTGAATTAAGAACTAGCAAGCTAAAACTTAGAGCTTTTTGGAAAGGTTTGAAGAAATAGTGAGATTTGCATTGCTGAGCTGACCCTGCCCTGAAGGTCCTGCAGAAATAAGGCAGCACCTTTGGGGTTGTGCGTCTGGAGTATAAAAGTTAAAATTACTTTAAATGGCTGAACTGTTTTGGGTTTAATTTAATTTGTGTTTTTTGTTTACTTGTTTTTCATAAAAGCCCACAGTAGATGCTAAATAAAGTTGGTTAAATGCTCAGCCCAGCTGCATCATGAGGAGGGTTTAAAGGTGATTGAGCACTCCCTCCCAGTCTAGCAGGTCAGAGATTTGTAAAGAGTGTTTCAGACCTTCCGCTCTGTCACGGTAGCGTGTGGGCTGGCGGGGGCCATCCGCTGGGACTCCCAAAAGCAGCGAAGCTGATCCATGAGCTGAGAAACAGGGTGGTCTTGTCTCCCCCTGCCCAGGTCGCCCAGACAAGCTCACCTGGCTGGCTTAGGCCAGGGCAGTTCAGGAGCTGCAGGTCCTGTGTCCTTGGGCTAGTAATTGGGCCTTAGGGGCAAAAGGTGTTGATAATTTTTCTTGTGTAATTAGCACAGTCAGGCCACTGTCAGCCTGTTTTCCAATTAAAAACAAACTTTAAAATATTGTGTTTGTAAGAGTGAATGATCAAAACAAATGTATCCTTTTTCATAAAAAATGGGGACCTGAGTTCCTAGGTGTTGGAGTAGAGCGATGGAGAGGGAAATGGTCTTTAAAGCCTATGTTTAGTTAGTCTTAATTTGTGTTCAACAGCAATTAAACCTTTCTTAGAAAATAACAAAAATAAGTACAAAATCAGATCTAAAATTGGTTATTTAAATTGTACTAAACTTCCTAACTTAAATCACCTTGATCAACTTGGAAACATTTAAATACACACCAAAACCTGAAATGAATATTCCACCCATACAAATGTAAAATGCTGTTTTGAAAATTTCAGAAAACCGGGTAAAATTCCAAATGTGTGGGCTGTGGGGGGATTTTTTTGTTTTGTTTGTTTTAAACCTTTAATTTTGAATCATTATGCTCACACAATTACTCATTTGGGTTTATTTTGCATTTCTGTAGCTATTTTTTTCCTGGTAGTAGTCCAAAGAAACTTCTATCCCAAGTGCATCCCGCTCAAGTGGAGCGAAGTACTCCATATAGTGCCGAAGTCAGTCAGTGTGGTGTTCCTTGCTGGGAGCAGCGTGTGCAGCCTGGCTGGATTTTCAGGTGGCCGGGGATTGCTTTCTCCCAGGGAGCCGTGCAGACCTGCAGAGAGCTCTGGCTTGTCCAGCCCTCCCTAGAACTGCTAGTTTGGCAACTCTGCCCCCGGGAAGTTTACCACAGAATTATTTTGAAGCTGTTTGATTTCTTTGCAGCCCTGCTGTGGGAACTCCATGTTTTTGGGTTTGTTTGTTCTGCCTGCTCTGAGCTGGTGCTGCTGGTACCTCTGTCGTGGTGCAGCGACATCTCAGGCCTTTGCATGGGTGACATCAGAGCTGTTCAAACATCTCCCGCCCTCTCCTCCTCACCTGGTGGCAGGTGAGCTGAGGCTGTGTTGATATGGTCAAATACAGACCATGGAGCAGAGCCTTTGCTTGGAATTTGTGTTCCCAGCAGTTTGCAGACGAGCCCTGCCTTGTGCTGCAGGCTTACCTGTGGTGCCGAAGGAGCCTGTCTGCCTGTGGTTGTATGGAGGTGGGACAGTGGCAGGACTCCAGAGCAAGGGAGCTGAGTGCTGCAGGGGCTTGTGGGGTTTATTGCTGCTGGAGGAGCTGATGTACAGTTGCAGGTCCAAAAATAGGTGTCCCTCTGAGCA
This sequence comes from Oriolus oriolus, assembly GCA_013400235.1. NCBI lineage: Eukaryota > Metazoa > Chordata > Aves > Passeriformes > Corvidae > Oriolus > Oriolus oriolus. The sequence continues at coordinate 271,171 of VXBT01012251.1, read as the reverse complement.
GCTGCGGGTGAGGCGTCATCTCTTAGCAGAGTTTTTAGCTAAAGCTCAGTTGTTAGTAGTAGGTTTCTTGCAGTAGTGTGTTTATGTCAGTAGGTCAGTGTCAACTGGTGTCCAGCAACCCTTGTCTTCCCCAAATAAGCACTTTGAGGAACTTGGAGTGAGTGGAAACGATCATCGTGTTAAGAAGGGGAACAGAAAGAGGAGAAATCAAAGAGCTTTTCTTGGTTAAGTAGTTTTGCCATGTCACTTGTGTAGGTAGCTACACTTCAGTTTCCTGCATGGTCGTGAAATGGGTATTGGGAGAATGCTGCTGCAGTGCTCTTTGAATTCAGGGAAATCCTAGGCAGAGCAGATTTTGTTTGACTGCATAAATGTCTCTTCATGAGAAACAAACCCAACCAACAACCAAGTTCACACAATAGCGGCTCACTGGTTTTAGCTTCAAACTCTGCTAGCCCAGGCTGTGATTATCAGTGCTGTGGGAAGCCGTGAAGAGTGTAGAAGACCTGTCCTGAAAGTGAGGACAGAGGGGCATGCAGGGAGTCCTTGCCTCAGACCACAGCAGGACAGTTCAACCCAAAGCTCTGGTGCAAAGGAACTCAGTCTTGTCCATGTTTGTGGTGAATGTTCCCAGACAAAGGGCTGTGCAGATCAGTAGGGGTGATTTCTGTTTTTACTAGCTCGTACTGTCAAGTGAATTCATATTGTTCAGTCAGTTCTGGGGCTTTTGGAGATGATTTAGTAATTCCTGTTTTTTTCAGCCAACTGACAGAAAAATAATGTATTAAAAGCATTGATAAAGAATTCGTTTATTCAGCTCAGAGCTGCTTGTTTTCTGGCTGTGCTCAGCTTCCTTTGGAGTGCCTGGCTGCTGCAGGGCAGGCTGGGGACCCACGGGGGCAGGGGCTGGGCAGGCCAAGTGTCACTGCTGCTGAGTACCATTGCTGTGAGTTAATCCTGCTTTTCAGAGGGGAAATGGCTAATACGTGAGTAGGTGCCTTGTGAACAAGCAACAGCTGGGTGCAAAGCAAAAATCTGCTAAAACATGACTAATTTCTGAGTGTTGCATAGAGTTTTTGTCTGTATTCAGCAGCAAATTACCATTTGCGCTTATGCTGCTGTTGCTTCGCTGTAGTTGGCATGAGCTGTGTGTTTGAATTGATGGTCATTGCTATGAGACTGTCAAAGCATTGGTACAATGTGAGGGTTGGCTCTCTGTCCTTCCACTTGCAACACGGCCGATTCCGTTCAACGAGAACTATTTTAATTGGGTTCCACTCTGTGTTATGTTAAAACTCTGATGCTAGACACACAAACCCGTGACACTTGCTTTGTTTGTTCCTGAAAACATACACTTCATTCTGCTTTGGCCATTCAAACTGGTTTTACATGATTGTCAGCTGAAAATAATACTGCGATTGGCAGCAGCATGGCAGCCTCCTGCAGCCTGGGACCAGCAGTGGGGTAACTCGTCCAGGGGGGCTGGGAAATGAAAATTCCTGCTCTGAGAGCATTCGTTGCTTAGCAGGTGGCAGCGTGGCCTTGGGGAAGGGCTGGCCCAGCACCCCGACTGGCCTTGGCAGGCAGCCCCGCGTGCTGGGCGGTGGGTGCTCCGGGACAGCGGAGCTGGGCCGCTCTGGAGAGCGTCTCGGCCACCATGGCCGGGCCGCGCTGTCCTGGGGCGCCCGGCTGTGCTGGGAGCCGGGCTGGAGGCCAGCTGTGGGTGAGGCCGGGAGCGCCGGCTGCCGGGGCACAGGCGGCACACGGGGAGAGGAGAGCTTTGGTGGTGAGCCTGGAGTGTGTAACTGCAGTGGGATGGCTGGTTAGAAAATAACCAGTAGTCAGGACTTCTGTTAATTAACTACTAAGAGTTAAATAAATGTTGTTGGAAAAACTAGTCTGTGTTTATTTGGCACGTCTCTCTCCAGCCGAGGCTGGTGCTAGTTGGTACACGCTCCACTGCTGAGCCCGTCTGCAGCATGGTTTTATGTTTTCCATCTGTATTGATTTTCATGATTCATTGACCATGATCTAAGCAAAAAGCACACTTAAATGACATTGGAGACAGCTGTCTATTAAAGTCGGGCCTTTATGTAGTCTGAAATGGCGCCAGGTTTTTCTTCCATTACTTTATCAAGTAACGCACACCAGTAATATTCTTTGTTTAATTTCCTTTTCTAGGTCACTGGTATGTCACCTCTCTTTTGTGTAAGGAGCAGATGGTAAATTCTTCCTCTAAACTTCCCTATCGGTTTTGGTCCTGCTATTTTTCTGATAATCATTTGAGGTTATTCTGAAATGGAAGGGGCCTTACATTGTGTTTGGGAGTCTCTACAAAGGACTCAGTTCTTCTCCCTGTGGAGCTGTTTTGGAAGGTACATGTGGGAAGTTTGGATAAAAGCAGAAACATATAAAGCTTGGGAAGCTGATGTGTAGCTTTTTCCAGTTATAATCTGTCTCTCTTGGTATGGCAGGCTGAAGTTCCAGATGTTGTTTTGGCTTGGAGATAGTGGATAAGGGAAAAATAAGCATTCTTAATGTTAACAGAGTCAGCCTGTCTGGATCTGAGCTGACAGGAAAAGGGAGAGATAAAACCTTCATTAATGGTGTATGCACTGCTGGAGAGCCAGGGCGGCTGTCCCTGGAAAGCAGTCTGGGATTGGCAGTGCCCAGTGCCAGCTGTGGGAGCCGACAGCTGCCGGCCTGGGGCCACCACCGTGACACTGAGCATGGACTTCCGCAGGCAGGCTTGGTTTGGGTGTGCAACCCCCCCTTTTCCTGTAAAAAGTTAATTCTTACCCCCCTTGCTTCACCCCCCCAACACCCCTCTTGGCATCCTGCTTGTCCTCAGCAGCTGCCTGTGGGTTTTGGGGGATGCAGAGCTGAGGTGAAGGGCTGTCAGTCAAACATGCTTTTGGGGTCGGGTGGCTCTGTGGCTCTTACCCACACTGCGCCTCTGTCTTGGAGCACCAGTGGATTTTTTGAACCTTGTCACTGCCAGGAGCTCCATTTATTGTGAGTTGCAGAGTGGTTTGGGCATGTGTGTGCTGGATATCTTCTGGAGGAGACTAAGCTGCAAGCTCTGTTCTGGTGTATAGCAAATGTGCTCCGTCCTGAAATGTGGGCATCAAGTTCTCAGCCTCTTCTGGGCAGCTTGGAGCCATATGTGGTAGCACCTTCCAGTGAGGGGACCAAGCTCTATCCACTCTGAAGTAAGAGTGCTGAAATGCATGTTAGGAGTACATGTGGTGGCCAGAAAAGGGATTTCCTGGATTAGTCCTTAGGTTATATATATAATAGTCTATCCATTTTCTGTGGTATGTTAAACACATAAATATTCTGTGTCTTGTGTCTCTCTCATACCTGTCTCTCCTGTCAGGCTTATTTCTAAAATGTATGAGCAGATTATTTTTAATTAATCACTGCAATTCTATGACTTCCTCCTTAATCTTTCCTTTTTTCCCTTTTTCATTATTGAGTCCAGGAAGTAGCGGTTTCCGGTCAGTGGCCTGTCCCCACGCCTGTCTTCCCTCACTTGGCGTAGAGTCCTTCAGGGCTTGCTGGCCTCGGAGAGCAGTTCTGGTGAGAATGCTCAGTTCACTTGCCTTAATACTGTAGAGCTAAAAGGGAATAGTGCTGACACTGACTCATCTGAGGGACAGAGGAGCTGAGCTGCTGCAGTCCTTCTGCTATCTGAAGTCTTGGCTGTTTGCTGCTTAGAATTGGGATAAACTTGTCCTCATCAGTTTGTGTAAGTTATTGGCATGAGGGTCTGAGTGGGTGGGAGGGAGGAGAGCTGCCGTGTGTTGGTGTAGCAGAGTAAGGCATCCTTGGAGCGTGTACAGTATTGTCCAGCTGGACACGCGTGTCAGCACAGGCCAGGATTGGAATGGTTTAACCCTTTTTGGCCTTGTTTTTGCCTCAGAAGTGGGAGTACGTGCCTGGAGCTGGCTGGCTGACCAGCTGTGATCATGTATGCGTTGCCTGACGCCCCAGGAATACCATCAGACTGGGCTGTGCAAGACACGTCAGAATAAAGGGCCTTTTGCATGTTTGGTGGAGGAAGATGCAGAAGGGGAATCTGGGTGTGGGAGACTGCTGCTGCCTACCTTTGTGCTGCTCACATTCCTCACTTGGGCCCGCAGGCAGCAGTGGGGTGTCTTGCTCATGTGGTTCATGACTCAAGCCAAGCCCAGATGTTTTCATGCCCAGTCTGGCCTATTTTCTGAGAATAATTTTGGATGCCTCAGTCCATTTTTATTGTGGTTTTCTTAGTGTCTAGTCCAGCTGAAGTTAAGATGATTCCTGGCCTAATTGAATGCTCACAGGCAGACATGACAGCTTCTGCTTTCTCTCTGCAGCTGTGTTCCTGCTAACTTCAGGGAACTCACAATTAGAGCCATGCTGGTGAGAACCTGGGGTAGGGTTTTGATGCTGCTTTTTTTGAGTGGAAAGTTTTAGAGCATGAAACCCAGAAGAGTCTGTCTATGGGCAGAAGATGAGTGAAAATAGTGAAGGTTTCTGTGAAGTCACAAAAGTCATCTGACCTTGCTGACCAACCTGGCTTTCCATTTCCACTGAGCAGTGAGTGGTAGGGACATGGAAGCCTTTTTGTACTGACTGTTGGACCTTTCCTTCAGCATTATATGGCTGACAGGTTGATGACAGTTACTATCCAGAGTATCCAAAATTTATTTCCTCGTGCCTTTGACAATGCTTTAGTGTTTTTTGACCCTTTGCAGTTTGTATAGCAGGTTATTGGTGGGAAGTACATTCACTCCTTTAACTTGAGTTTTCATCTGAGGAAAATGGCTTGATGTTGTCAGAAAAAGTGGAATGGTCACCTGCTCTGTGTGAACAAGTGCTGCCTTGTGTCCTATTCAGTATGATCCCTGCCTCCATCCCAGCCCACGAATGAGGAGGGCTGTTGGCCCAAAGCATATTTAGGTGCTTCCTGTGTTCAGGAGCAGTTGGTGAAGGTTGTCTTTGACTCAGTGTGTTACATTCACAGTCATGGCTGCGTCCTCTATGAGGAGATGTTGGACCTTGGAAATAGCCCGTGGATGTATGTCATAAGCTCACTGGAATCATGAGTGTGGCCTTGTTCCCAGCTGGGGATAGGTGTGTTGCTCTTGGGCAGTCTGTGCAGAGCTCCAAAGCCAGAAAGAGAGCTTTAGCTTTTGTTGTGCTTCACATCTGCAGCTGAATTGAATGTGTGTGAGGTCAGCCACGGAAATTTACTGTTAAATAGGGATGGGACTGGCTGCTTTTGTCTTCTGCAGCAGCAGTTAAACCAAAAGTGTGTACAAATCTATGGAATCGTTTTCTGAAGATCTGCAAGGACATTTGAGTTTGGCAAGGCCATGTGAGATGTGCGAGTTTGACAGCATACAGCTAAATAGGTGGAAAGGGAATACTTGAAAGAGCTCTGGAAAGAAGTGTCAGAATTGTGTATAATTGGGATAAATTTGGTGTTCAGAGAGGTGACAAGGTGCCTGATGGTGGAACTGAGGGGTGCATAGCAGGCAGTGATGGACATTGGTTGGGACTGTGATGGGGAGCCCCCATACCAGGAGGGACACGAGGTTTGTCTGATCGACACAGCTATAACAGCAACTGAGGAATGCCAGAACAAAGTGATTTGTAAAGTTCTCAAGCTGCTTTAGCACACAGGCTTGAATGTTAGATGGATCAGTGTGGGGCTTGAGACTGCCACAGGTAAGATATGAGCGGAACAGAGACCTGTGGTGGAAGCTGTGGTACCTTATGAAGCCTCAGGTGAGAAAGGGGGATGGCTTGCAGGATGCTTTGAGGGAGCTGGAGCACAGCAAAGAGAGGATCATGGTGGAGGGAGAGAACAGGGTAAAGCTGTGGTGTGAGGTTAGCACTGAGGTTAATGTTGCTGATGTGGGAAGAACAGAAATTCCGCTGGGGTTCAAGGATGGAGAAAAGCCTCAGCTGGTCTTTACCTTACTGTCTTCTTCAAGTCAGCTTTGGGTTGCGTTCCCCTTAGCGACAAGTGCCCCTCGCTGTCGTTTCTGGATTCCGTGAGGCTCTGTACATCCCTGCTCCTGAGTGTCCCATTTGTACAGTGCTAGTGGGAGACGGGAGGCTGTGGAGCACCAGGTTTGTTTGTATCTTGGATTTAAGAACAGAATAATGTGGCTCTGGCCTGTCCAAACAGGCAAGACCAAACTGTAGAACAGTACTGCTAAAATTCTGGGGTGGTTTAGTATAATCTCTGAAGATTTGACTTTCTCATGCACAGCGAGGTGTTTCCTTCTTCTTGGGATTGCTTACTGCATTCAGATTTCTGGACTCCAGAGTAACAGTTAATGAAATGCTCTGCTGAGAGGAAATGCTGCTTCATGACTTGTGCCTGTGGAGTATCAGGAACTTCTGTTCTCAGTCTGATTGCTCTATAAACGTTGGTTAACTTTCTTTGGCTGAAGCTAAGAGCAGTTAAGCTGTAAGTGGAGTGCAGAATGAACACCTGACTTTTCTATGTCCCTTAACCTTTCCGACTTTGGAGCAGCCCATCACTCCTGGAGAATGCTGCTATAATCCCAGCGTAATCCCTGAGCAGTGAGCTGGAGGTGTGAAGCCAGGCTCTCCTGTGTCTCCTCGGTACTCCTGCCATGGTACTGTGTTCCTCTGTGCCTCTAGTGCTCCTGTCCTCCTCAGGTTTATAGATTTATATATGTACACAAATAAAAATACATATACATTTATAGTATTTCCAGCTTTGATGATTCTATTTTAACTGTGTTTTCTGTGTCATGCTGCAGTTGTATTATTCTGCCAATGCAAGGAAATAGATTTAAAAAAAAAAAAAGTTTTGGCTAATTTTTATCAAGATATTGCAAACTGCACTCAGGGTAGGGTGCTTGGGCTAAAGGGCAGAAGTAGAATATTCTTGCAGTGATAACTCTGTGAAAATAAATCTGGAGGTTCAGATTTACCCGAAGTAAATCTGCAAAATCTCGCTGGGGATTATTGATGTGCAAATGAGGGTCCTCACTGAAGTGAGATACCAACACAGCTGAGGGGTCACCTGGAGAGTGCTGTGGCCAAGGGAGCTTCCAGCAGCGCCTTCACCTCACTCAGAGTTTGGCTCTGAGTGATCTGGCCTGATAGCGTCAGGGACTGTGAATAAGAAGCATTTGCACCTCTCTAGGTCCCTGCATGTGTGAAAACACACTGAGACTGTAGGGAGCCGCTGCTTAATTAATGCGTTTGTAGGAACTAGATGACTTCGTTATCTTGCAGCAGGGCTTGCCCCAGTGAGAGATGGTCTCTAAAAGCTGTGCACGTTATCAGACCCAGGCTTGTCCAGCAACCCAGAGTAAAGAAATGAGTATTTAAAATTTGTGTAAAGAAAACCAGGAAAACAACCCAAACAGCTTTTTAAAGGAAAAATTAGGAGTTTTGTTGGTTATAACCAAGACAAAGATTTGTTTTTAGAAATGTTTGTTTTGGTTGGCTGGAGTGTTCTGCAGAAACTCCAAACAGGCGAGCTATGTAATATTTAACTAGTTACTAAAAAGCATTTGAAAATGATTAGCAGTCAGTGATCTCATTTAGACCGAGTTCAACTGTCTCGGTTTCTCGTTGAGATGATAATGCAGCTTTCCAGCAGAGTGATGTTTATTTGGAGAGCAGGGGGTGACGCAGGCCCTGCGGGTTCCCCGAGGGCTGGCACGGTGTCTTTGCTGCGGGGTGGGGGCTCTTGGGGGCAGGAGCCTTGCAGGCCATGGCTGGGGCTGGGGCTGCGCCCGGGCGGGCGCTGCGGTGCCTCGCGCTGGTCCGGAGGGGCCGCGGAACCAAATCCCGGTGGCGCTGACTGGTGCTGCACCAGACTGTGCCCTTGCTGTGCACACAGGAGTGGGGCTGAGTGGTTGTGCCCATCCTCCTTGTTTTACCCCTGTCAGGACAGACCAGGATACAACGGGAGCAGTGTGTAGTGGGCAATCCTGAAACGCCTGCGAGTTGTGTGTTCTTCCCTGAGCTCCTTCATCACACACTGCGCAGATAACATCTGGAATAAACACAGTAGTGCTGGCTGGAGGAAAGCAGGCCAAGGCTTGGAGAGGTAGGCTTTGAGTAAGTTAAAAGTAAGTCACTGTTACTGGGTGCATTTTGGGTTTGTGTGGTTGTTTTAATCTTTTTTTCCTTAACTATTCAGAAACAGCTTTTACAGGCAATTCCTGATAATCTCTCAAGTGAAAATACATGTTTTGGGACTTACTCACAGCTGCTGGATAAATCCAGGTGTTCTGTTTGGGTAGAGTTTGTATCTTTGTTGGCAGTTCTGGGCTGAGATGTGAGAGTATACTGTCTTTGGAGAGAGAACCATTCCAGGGGCAGAAGTGCTGTGTCTGGCAGCAGGATGTGCAGGGGTGCTCTGCTTGCCTCCTAAGCCCAAGGCCTCCGCACAGATGAAGTCACCAGATGTTGATGGGGATTTTCCTCACTTTGTGGGCATCTAGAATGGCCTTGGCAGAGTGGTATTCAAGGCTGTCTATAGCTATGACTTGTGTCTAACAGGGAAGGTGTCTGAGGAGCTTTGCAGCCCTGCAGTGGAGCCTTTCTCCTGGTAGTTACAGAATGCAATGTTCCGCTCTGGTAGGAGCTGTCTGTGTGCCATGTAAGAATACCTGTACAGCAAGGAAATGTGTAGTATGATAAAATAACACCTTTGTTTATATGTGAAATATGTGAGAAGCCACAGTAATTAATGTGTATCTAAGTGTCTTGAGCAGATACCTGTGCGGTGCCTTGGGCACGTTCGTGTGAGGTGAAACCTGAACCTGAGCATTCCCCTGAGTGGCTCATGGACCTGCAAACCCCTGCATGTTCATTGTGTGCTGGTTCTCTGCACATGTGGAATTGCACACCTCACTTTCCAGGTGCTCTCAGCCGTGGCGTGGTCAGTGAACCAAAGACAGTGACTTTGTGAATGAGGGCATTTAAGGGACGTTGCTGTATGCAGGCTCTGCAGGGGAAAGCTGTTCCGTGGGGCAATGCTAATCCTCGATAGTTGTGTTCTGGGGAATTTATTTACCCCGCAAGGCAACAAATGATATGGAAAGACAGACATGTGGCTTCAAAGGCACTGGAAAATTGCAGATCAATTTAAAAGTGTCTGTGCTTGCTTCATTGTTTGAGTAAGCCGTCTGTCAGTGGGTTGCCTAAGACCCCTGTACTGATGCAATACCTGCACACAGCCTGAGCCTCTACAGTGAGGCAGGAGCCTTCTGTGTTCTGTCTGCTGCAGCCACAGGGAGGTTCTGCTGCCCACATGGAATCACTGAATGGTTTGTGTTGGAAAAGCCCTCTAAGATCATGAAGTCAAACCATTCTTGCAGCACTGCCAAGGCCACCACTAACCCAATGTGCCACATCCACACTGCTTTTAAATCCCTCCAGGGATGGGGACTCCACCACTGCCCTGGACAGTGCCAGGCAGCCTGTGCCAAGGCTGGACAACCCTTTCCATGAAGGAGTTTTCCCCAGTATCCAACCTGAGCCTCCCCTGGCACAGCTTGATGCCATTTCCTCTTGTCCTGTCCCTGTTCCCTGGCAGCAGAGCCCGACTCCCCCGGCTGCCCCCTCCTGTCAGGGAGCTGTGCAGAGCCACAAGGGCCCCCCTGAGCTCCTTTTCTCCATGCCAGATTCCCCCAGCTCCCTCAGCCACCCCTGGTGCTCCAGTCCCTTCCCCAGCTCTGTTCCCTTCCCTGGACACGCTCCAGCCCCTCAATGTCTTTCAGGTAGAGTGGGTCCCAGAACTGCCTCCAGGACTGGAGGTGCCTCAGCGGAACCAGTACAGGGGATGGACACTGCTCTGGTCCTGCTGGTCACACTAGGGCTGATACAAGCCAGGTGCCCTTGGCTGTCTTGCCCACCTGGGCAAACCTGGGCTCATGTACAGCCACTTTCACCAGCACCCCCAGGACCTTTCCCAGCTTTCCAGCTGCTCTGGCCGAGCATGAAGCACTGCCTGGGGTGGCTGTGACCCAGGTGTGGGACTCAGCACTTTGCCTGGTTGAATAGACCATTGGCTCCAGCCCATGTACAAGTTCAGAAGTCCCCCTGCTCCCCAGCTGCCCTGCATGGGGAAACTGACTAATTACTTTTGGTCTCTTTTGTGCCACTTGTGCATTCTGGGCCTTCAGCTGGCCTGCTTGTTCCTCAGGGGTTGCATGAGAGCCCCTTCCCTCCTCTCTGTTAAAGGAGAGGCTGTGTGATTGTGCCTTCCCCACCTTGCTCAGGAAGGGGCTGGTGCTGCTTCTGGCTCATTCCTTTGCCTAGTAAAGGCTTTTCTTGTTCTGGGATAGGTGGTTGTGTTGTCCTGTGTTGCCATGTGTCTGTTCCCCCCTCTGTCACTGTGGGTGTCGTGTCCCATGCCAGGCCGTTCCCGCAGTTCGTGTGTCAGCTGGAGCCGTGGGCTGGCAGCACGGGCAGCACGTGGACCTGTACTTGTATGTGCCAGGAGGGAGAGCGAGCAGGGGCTTATTTTTATACGTGGCACTCATGCTTTGCTACCTCTTCCTTTTCTTTTAAGAACCAAGGGATTGGCTCTTTGTGAACATGTCAGAGTTACTGACCTCATCAGGAGAAACGTCCAGGACACTTTACACTGTGTAGTTGCCTTTCGCGTGGTGGTTTTATTTGTACTCAGCAGTGCTGTGATTTTGCTTTGTACTTGACTACAGAAGAACCGGTATCCCGTCCTTCACTCTCTCCATGCTTGTGGTCACTTGAATCTGAGATATTAGGTCTTTCTGGGTGGCACTTTGACACATTTTTGGAGCTGCAATGCCTGGATGTGTGCTTTGTGCATTTGCAGGTGAGTATCAAATGGAGCTGATGGCTGGCTTCAGAATTCTTCTGAATTCTGGCAACCAAGTTTAGACCGTAAGAAAGGACTGCCCAAGGTTGTTGCTCTCCGATGCAAGGAATGCCTTTGTGGGGCTGCTCGGGGGTTGCACCTCCTTTGTGTGAGCTTCAATTAAAGAGCAAGATGTGATTATTGCTTTTAAATGCACATTTCTCCTCTGAAGACACAGCTGTTGATGAATTCAGCTCGTGTGTGGCTGCTGTGGATGGCAGAACTGTGATCCAGTACTATGGATGTTTTCTTTTGATAGGAATCTGGTGAGGTACATGCAAAATATGTACAGCCCTTGGGCTCTTGGCAGGGTGCCACTGGGACTGTCAGCGATATCTGGGTGCTTCTGATCTCATCCGGAAAGTCTGAGCTGCTCTCATGGTTCATGTTCCCATGTCTGTGTCATATGGAGATGAAATGCAGCCTGAAGTTTCTGCACTAATGGGCTCACTCTGTCTGGCGCGGTCTGTGCTCGGTGGTGGCACTGGGGACTGAAGGCAGCCCCAACAGCCAGTGCCTGTGGGGTCCTTGTGGTGTTTCGGGTTGTCTGAACTGGTTCTTCTCTCCCCTGTGGCTTCTTGCAGCTGCTGTCCCAACAGTCCCAGTACAGAACTTTACCCCACGTTGCTGTCAGGCCATACAGGAATGATTGGGCAGGACACAGACAGTTTTCGTAGGAAGAAAAGAGAGCGCAATACTAGCTGTGAAAGTGGAACAGGCATTGGGGTTTCGGGATGGATTTTGCAGTGTTGGGACTTTATGACTACAAACCATAAGGATTCTATCGACTGTTACCTAATCTAGTTATGTGTGTGTGTGTAATGTTGGGTGTCTTCACCAAGTGTTAGATCTGCCTTGCGCTTACCTTGTTGTTCATTTGGGCTTCCAAAGCCAGTTTAAAGGACTCCTCCTTCGGAGTCCAAAGCTGGCCTCGGAGCAGATGCTGGCCTGCCCAGGAGCCAGGGTCCCTTCCTTGCCTGCACTGCGTGGCAGGTTTGTTTGGAAATCTGGGAGCTGCCGCTTTGAAAGAGACTTTTCCATTGATAGCAAGTTCTGTTTTTCCAGTGATAATGTGCTTTTGCAGGAGGAGGTTAAACCCAAACGATCCACTTTTCCCTGTATGTGGCTGAAGCTCGGACACAGTGTCCTGCCTCCAGCTGTGCCCTGTGGTATCCAGTTCTGCTGCCTATGGAGTATGGCATGGGCTGCTGGGATCCCTGCCTCTGTGAGTATGGAGTGTGGCACAGAGCACTCGGATCCCTGGGATCCCTGCATCCCTGTGTGTGGAGCGTGTCAGGGAGCGCTGGAATCTGCATCGGTGTGCATGGAGCGTGCCATGGATCGCTGTATGCTGAGCGCTGGGATCCCTGCCCACGTTCCCAATGCCCTCTAGTGGCTCTTGCGGCTGTGCTGCGACTCCACAGGGCACGGCCAGCGGCTCCAGTCAAGCAGCAAGCATCCTTGTGTTCAGAAAGGAAAATACCTTTTGTGTATATTTTGCTGGTTGCTTGTTAATTCCTCTTTATTTATCTGGGTTAATTCCCAACCCATCCCTTGGGAAAAAAGTTCTTGTGAATTCAAACACTAGATAGTAACTGGATATCTTTAAATCCATAGCAACTTTCTGTGGGGATTTATTCAAGAATGTTTTGTTCCTTACATTAAAATGTGTATTTTCTTTCTCTCTAAAGCAGTAACTGGAAGGGGTGTGCTTGCTGATGTCACTAGAACCAGACTTTGGTACTTACGTATGTGCATTAATTGCGTTGAAAAAGTAATTTTTTTTTAAGCAATGAGAAAAACACCTTTGAACTCATGCTCTCAAATAATTTTTGAGGGGAAATTAGTATTTTGTAAAGGTCGGAGTCTCCCTCCCAGCTCCTTCCCTCCTCCAGTCTCCCACCGCAGCTGACCTGGTTGAGGTGGTATGGCTGGGCCGTGCTGAGGGCTGTGAGCCCCTGCCAAAAGCCCCATAGTGTCCTGGGCTGCAGGGGCTTGGTGCAGGCTTTGGATTGGCAGTGAGGACACGTGGGTGGGTGTGTTATAGGCTGCTGCAAATGTGCATAACTCTTCTCAGCAACAGCAGACAAGGTATTCCTTGAGGCTTTCGGGAAAATGAATGGCTGCAGGAACCGTTTTATAGAAGCAGGGTTTAAATTGAAGTGTTGGGCTTTCTTTCTTGGGAGGACTCTGCATGCTGTGAAATGCATAAAATCTGTTAAAAGTCCAGTATGGTTTGTTTGCTCTTTGTGGGGGTGTGAGTCTGATTTCCATCCTCATCCTCCCTCTGAGAAATACAGGGCAGGGGCTTGTGTGTACAAATATACTTGTGCATATTTGTTTCTTTATTTTTGGGAACTCAAATAAACTGCTTGAAAAGACACCAGATAAGTACATGCAACTGGCAGAGTTTTCCCGGAGTTTGGATGGCTGCGCACTCCCTGTACCTTCAGTCCCGCAGCCAGCTGCCAGTGACGCTGGGCTGGCCGCAGGGCCCTCGCGCTCTCCCGCAGCCGGGTCCGGCAGCAGAAGGGCTGGAACGGCCAAGGGCGGGTGCCCTGGTGAGGGGAGGTCACGGCTGTGGGGTCTCAGGGCCGCCCTGCCTGTTGCAGAGGTGAGACGGCTCCCACCAGCACCAAACAACCCTGGAGGCTGCAGCCCTGAGTTACCTGTGGAAGAGCTGGCTGTGCCTGAGCAGCCGCTGCTGCTGCTGGTTAATCTCTGAACCTGCCCAGCAGTGTTAAACTCGGTTTTTGTCTTTTTAAAGTGCCCTATCCTCGAGCTGGGTGTCCCTGCTGTCTGAAGGGCCCTCCTGGGGCACCTGTCCCTGCCGGGGTCCCCAGAGCTCTCCCCCCGCTCCCATCCGTGCAGCGCCTGGGGTGGCTTTGGGTCTCTGAACTGTCATTGTGTGGAAAGAAAGAGGGCAGGTGCCAGGAGCCACCTCTGTCCAGACGTGCTGAGTTAGCAGGCACAGAGCCAGGAAGGGGCTGCTGCAGCACGCGGAGCCTGGGGGCCGCGGCCGCGCTTGTGTCCCCACGCCACCCTGCCTTGGGAGCGGTGCACCCCTTTGAGCTGATGTGGAGCACTGAGCCACAATGGTTCCGTGGGATAGCTCTCCTCTGCTTTAAACTTCCTATGTGGGTTGCTCCCTGCTCGTGCTGTTTAACTTCGATTGAATGTGTTTCCAGCATGATTGCTGAAGGTTAAATACTGAAATGTGTTAAGGATGCCTTGGGGTGTATCAAGGACAAGTAAGGGAAGGTTCTTTGGGGAATGGGTGTTTGGAAGGGAGAGTGTTGCTCTGGGAGGTGAGGTGGTCAGCGCTGCCTGGGCCTTTCTCTGAAGGCAAAAACTGAATACTTGGGGTCAGGAATTTATGATCATTTTAACTGATGACGAATCAATTACTGAAAACAAATCCATGTCAGGAAATAAATACAGAAGTAATGGCTTGGCTTTCATCACTGAGCACTTAGGAAGTGCTAATGATTTGAAAAGGCAGAACAAAAGAGATCTGAAAGGAAAATGGCAATATCAGATTTATTTTCAATTTTCATCTGCTTCACTAGAATTAAATCTGAAAAATGAAGACAAATACCTACCTGCACGTAAGGAACATGGTAATGGCTCAGTGCCTTGTCAAGGAGAGGAATTTTGGTTTGCACCTACTGCTTGCTGCTGCTTTTGACTGGAATTCTGTGGCATGTGACTAGAGAATCTCCTACTGAGAGTCTCTGTAGGAACCGACCAGCTCAGGACAGATGAACCATTCCGAGTCACCAGCCCCGTCTGCTGGGTTAAATCTTGAGAGAACTGAATTTAAGAAACTGCAGAAAAGTTTCTTTTCAGAAGCCTTGTTTCACAGGAAAAAGTGGAATAAAGAGTGGTCTGTTATTTATTTTCCTGTAAAGACCAGGTGTCATGGCAAAGATTGGAAATACAAAGGCAAATTCACTCCTTTACTTCCTGTTTTAGAGGGAGTATGTGCCTCTGCTTTGTGCTGGAATCAGCCTGAACTGTTGCACAAGGTGCAGTTACCTGTCTTCAGCATCAGAGAAATGGACTTGGGCCATTGAAAGGAAAATCCTTGGGAGAAGCAACTTGAACTGGGAGATTACTCTTCAGAGAGCAGCATCTTTCTTAAATACATCTTGATCTTTTTCTTGCCATCCAGCAATGGTTTTTGCTCATTAGTAGAAGTTATTTTGAGTTTTCTGGTGGAGATCTTTTCTGTTTCCCCTCAAAATCCAGATAATACAGTTTTACAGACCACCTTCAGTTCACAATAATTTAACTTTTTAATAACTGATTCAAAGAATGTATCATCTGTATTACATTCCTGCTTGGTACTGGGAGGGTTCGTATTTCCCTACTACAAGCCTCTGTATCTACACGGTAGTTGCATGTGATGTCTCTGTGAATCTAAAAAGAAGTTGCAGTAAATGCATGAATTTTATAAGTGAAGGAGATTACTCGGGAAACAAGACACAGGTAAAAAGGAGACCGATCAACTTTTGGTTGTGTTTTGTGTAAAGAATTGATGAAAGACATTGCTAAGTGCTGATTTTGGGGTGGTTGCATTTTAGACAGCAGTGGAAGCATACAGAGCTCTCGTGTCTCTCCTTTCTGCAGCTCCAGGGTGGTTGATGGAGTTATGATTCTCCCTGTACTGATGGTGATGGCGTTCCCATCTCCGAGCTGGCAAGGTGAGTGTTGTATGGGGTCAGAGTTTTCAGTGTGGTGTTTGGTAACTCTTCCCTGATGGCTCCAGTAAGGGCATTGGGTTTGGAAAGTGACTCCCATAACTGGTTTGCACAGCTGTGTGCACGTGAAGCTTTACTGACACACCGTGTATTTAAGGTTTGCCTCAGAAAAAGGGGAATAGTGTTTCCACTGCCATGGAAAGGCAGGAATGGTTCATTTGAAGATCTCTCGGATGTTTTGAGAGATGAGCTCCTGAAAGATGTGTACTCGCTCCTTTGCTAACAGCCTTTGGAAAACATGGAATAAAGGCTTTCTGGGGGTAACTTGGTTTTCTCCAAGTTTCTCTCTTTAAATTTTAACTTACTTGAGAGAGGTCTCTTGTGTCTGCTGTGGCATATCTTTGTCATGCTGAAATAGCTGAATTAGAATTGTTACCTCCTAGTTAGTGGTTCTTCAGCACTATCTGAAAACAATATCTCTTCCCTTGAGCGGATTTTATTGTCTAATGATTTCGTTACCTCTAACTGAAGCTATTAAGACCAGGGTGATGTTTTTGCCTGGACTCTTCCCTTTTACAGATGATGAACTGAAGCTCAAGATGGTCCCCTATGAATGTGTGTGTGAAGGCATGTCCTGTGGGAATGGGGATCGGTGCCAAGGCCAGCGATGCTTTGCTTCCCTGAGCATTAATGATGGGACTAAGGTTTACCAGAAAGGCTGCTTCCAGGTCTATGAACAACGGAAAATGACGTGCAAAACGCCTCCGTCCCCCAACCAGGCTGTGGAGTGCTGCCAGGGACACCTGTGCAACATGAACATCACTGCGCAGCTGCCTTCTTCCAAAGGTGAGAGCTTAATTAATCAGGAGTGCATTTTGAGAAGGAAGAGGGGGTTGGCTTTGATCTGCTGTGGTGGGAGAGAAGTGGCTCCAGTGCTGGCTGAAGGGAGGGTTTCGTGGGCGCAGGACGCCCTTTGTGCCCTGGTCCCCACCCTGGGGCCTGCTGGCGCACATCTGATGCCCACGGGTTGACTGGTCTCTGTGGCTGGGGTAGTGAGGGGGTTGCAGTGTGTGGTTGGGGTCAGGATGGAGGTACTGCCTGTGAGAAGTGGCTCGGTGCAGGTGGGGGCTGTGCTGTTCCACAGGGAGCGCATCCTCCATGCAGGTGTGCTCACGCCTGGCTGTGCACGGCCTCTGTCAGGCTGGGTGGGTGCCGAGGTCAGGGGTGCTGTCAGTGCTAATGGGTATTAAAGACTTTCTCTGGGAGTCTGCAAATTTATTTTTTTATCTCTCTTTTCACACTTTTTCCCTTCCTCCTTCTTTTCCAAGGGCAAACCTTTCAAGGAGAAGCTGCAGGTTACAGCATGGAAACACTAATCATTGTTATCCTGGCTCCTGTGGTAGTGTTGATAGTTTTTTCTGCGGTAGCTGTGCTGATCATACGGAGAATACAGAAAAACCACATGGAGAGGCTCAATTCCAGGGATGCAGAGTACGGCACAATCGAGGGACTCATCGCCTCGAACGTGGGGGACAGCACGTTGGCAGTAAGTGACCTGTGTGCAGGGTGTGAGTTTTCCTCACTTCCAAACTCCCCTCTCTTCCTTCCACGTGGCCACATCACTAAGAGGACCTTTTGCTGCCAGGGGATGCCAATTGGCCTCAGGGCTTGAGTGGTGCCATTCTTGTGCTCCCAAAACTGTAGTATTAATGAATCTTAACCAAAGGATGGGTTTGGCAAGTGTAGGTCCTTTTACCTGGAGAATTGCTCTGAACTGTTTGTGTTCCTGGAAACAAGGTCAGCACATCAAGGCAGAGTGTGCCTGACTGTTGGGTGGCCTGCAGCAATGGGAGAGGTGAAGAACTGTGCTACACGTTTGATATACAACAGCCTGATGGGTTGGAAAAGATGTGATGCTAGGTGAGAAAGAAATACAGATAATTTTAGCCTTTAAAACCCTCAGACCTGACTGCCATGATCTTGGTAGCAGGACTCTGGGATGACTGGGATATCAGGGACATTTTGTTATAGAAGAGCAGTAGAGTTCTAAGAAATGTGCAATGCTTACTCAAAGCTCAGTTTTCAAAGTACAGTCTTGCTCACGTGGTCTCTGGAAAATATAATGAGCTGGGAATGTTCCCTTTCTGCAAGCTCACTGTCCCTTCCTCTGTCCCTGAGGCCAGAGCACAAATGTCCCAGCAGCTGTCCCTCACTTTATCTGAGCAGAGCAAGTAAAGCTTCAGGCAGATCCAGTGTTTGTTTCTGAAGCAGTGCAGAGTTTTCTTCTCCTTGCATTGCTGAGATAAAATGTCCCCAGCATTAAGAGACTGGAAACATTTTGTATTTTGGTGCTATCCCACCATAATGTGCTTTCACTGCAGGGTTGAAGAGTGGCCTGTGTCCATTGGTCTTTTTTTTTTTTTCTTTCCTGTTTTTGTAATGCCTTTGGCTCTCTTTAATCAGCCCACAAGGCTTGGTTCCCTGTTACTGGTTTAAAACAGCCAGTCTTGATGTGTTCACCATGGCCCAGGCATGTGTGCACCTGGTGATCTGTCCTTAAGCACTGACTTCCAGCTTTTACCAGCTCTTCTGTCTTATCTGTGCAAGATCATTTCAAGCCATTTGCAAACCTTTTGTACTTCTAGTTATTCAGTGTTACTTGGAAATGGTGATAAAACCTGCGAAGAATAAATCAAAATTCTGTTTCGAGGAGTTGGGAGCTGGGAGGGCTTGGTCTGGTGGAGCTGTCAGACCCTCTGAGCGATGGTGCCAGCACCGCTGCTCTGCATCTGGCTGATGCACAAAAACTAATTGGTACTTCCTGTGCCTAAACGTTCATCTAAACAGCAAGTCTTTTAGATTGCAGATTTTTCTTCTCCATTGTGTTTTAAGTCACTGGTTTTGTCACACATTAGATAAGTTTACATTTAGGATTAGTCTCTGCAGTGTAGCAAGTGCTCAAAGCCCTAAGCTGCTTAGTGGGCATGGAAGGCGCTCTGGCCTCTTGAAATCTTGTTTTTACAGTTGCTGTAGATAAGTTTCGGGGTGGTTTTTTTGTTTTTGTTTCTTTTTTGTTTGCCTCTGATGCAAGCAGGAAGGAGAATGAGCCCTCAATTCATGTTAAAAAAGTAAGGTAGTCTCTGTCACTCCTAGATTATCTTTTTCTTGAGCACTCATTAAGAGGTTGTTAGAAGAGATGAGATTTCATGGATATCTGGTTCAAGCCCAGCAGTGCAGTTTTCTGGAAATAAATAATAGAAAGTTGATTATACTTAGGCTTTTTTATCCTATTTTCCTTTGTAAAGAAAAAGTCCAGCAATAGTTGTTAATGCTTTGAACTAATACAAAACTCTTGGCTGTAAAAGTAGCTGGGCATTAGCATTTTATGAGGCTAATGGGATTTTAACATTCAGTCAGGATCTCACTCATGTTTATTATAAGCTTACAGCTCAAAGTCTGCTTTCTGTGCACTAAAAATACCAGAAACTGATAAAGCTTTTAAGAAGGATTTGTTACAGAAGTTTTTCTGGAGTATCAGTGGCAAATCTTGTGTAGGTGATGCTGGTAAATCCCCTCACCTTGTTTATTTGGAAACTGTTTTTGGTGTTAAATGCCTGCACCAAGCTTGAATAGTCTGGCCCAAAGCCTCCCGTGGCGGCACCTGCCTCGGAGCGCCGTCCCAAATAGCGCGGGGTGCAGGTGAGCAGTGCTGTGCCAGTGGTTCCCCTGTCCAAAGCCAAGTGGGGCTTGCAGGAGCAGGACAGGGAGGGTGGCTGCAGCCCCTGCCGAGCCTCCTGCTCCGCTGCAGCTCTGCTCTGAGGGGTGTGGGGTTCCATAAACCCACGCTCGGGCTCGTGAGTGCGTTGGGTGGTGCTTGGGGGAAGGGGGCTTGGGTGGCTGTGCACACCCATCTGCTGGCCCAGCCCTCCCAGAAGGGCGCAGGTTTGGGGTGCTCTCCTGTTCCAGCCCTAGAGTGCTTCCCAGGGCCTGCCTAACTGCATAGGGATGAAGGTTTCAAGGACAGAAAGCAGAGGAAATTTGGTTGTTTTTGAAGTGCTGAGATTATTGCCAGATACAGGAAACGTTGGGGAGAAAACAGCTGATATTAACCTTATTTGTTTGAAAGAGGTATCAGAAACAGAACTGAGAGGACATAAGGTAAGTAAAAGAAGAGTGAAGTGCTGAGAAATGGTGGAATCTTATGATAGCTGGTAGGCTAGGAGGGGGCCTCCAGTTCACAGACATCTGTTGTCATATTACACTTACTAAACAAATGCCCTTTGACCCCAGTGACCAAATGGCATCCCCGGAGCCACAGAGACACTCCCAGCTTTAACCTAACCTGTCCTTTGTGCATGTAAACAGGGAAAAATGGGGTTTCTCAGGGGTTCTAAACTTCTGCTTTTCCTTCTGAACAGGATTTGTTGGACCATTCCTGCACATCTGGAAGTGGCTCTGGACTTCCTTTCTTGGTACAAAGAACGGTGGCTCGCCAGATCACACTTGTGGAGTGTGTAGGTCAGTGTCTTCGGGGTGTTTAGTTTTTTGTACGGCTTTAGTGTTAATTTTAAGGATTCAATTAATTTTCTTCAGCATTTTTCAATTTATTATTAATTGAGTAGTGTTAAATTTGAGTTTAGGGAGCATTTGGGTCAAAGATACTTGGAGGCATTGACATTGAGCCAAGATGCTGTGCTGGCACTGAAGAGGTGAGGAAGGCATGAGAATGATTGATTGATTTTAGTAAGAAAAAGGGCTAGAATATGTTCTGAGCTGCTGCTTTGGTGACTTGAACCTGGGGTGGGTTAACAGCTTCCTGTGAGTCCCGAGAAGGTTTAACTCATCAGGTTGTTCAATCAAGCCCAGCTGTAACAGATGAACTCACGAATTTGTAGGGACTGGGCCTACAATTTAGCAGCATTTCTTTGCTTTTGGCTCAGTGTATGTGTTGAGTAGGCACAGATGTTCACACCTGCCTGAAATCCAAAAGCGTGCAGCCTCTGATGCTCTGCGGTTCCTCCTGATGAGGAGCTGTCGGATAGGACATACGTGGTGATTGTACTTGTGGCGTGTTTTTGTGCACGTACATGCGTGTGAGTGTGTGTGTGCTCCCAGGGTAGCTCAGGCTGGCACCGTTCCTGGGGGCTGTGTGTGTCAGCCTGTCAGGCAGAACAAGGTGGAAGTGCTTGTGCAGGAGGTGACAGCACCGAGACCTCAGCCCTGGGTGTCTTTGTTCAGTGAACCTGCTGCTTGCTCCCGTGAGCCTCTGAAGGACACTGAATGCCAGAGCAAGGGCGGGCAGGATCTGGGCGTTTGGAGTTGCCAGGTCTGGCACAATTCATGGCCCCATGCCTGAGGCCATCATATGTGAGCTGCACTGGAAATGGCAACAGCCAGAACTGCTGCAGTGTGCCTTGTCCAGGATGGTGCTTGATACTTGATAATTTCATTCTTTTCCTCTAAGCTATTGGGGTAAAAAGCTTGGCTTGCAGACAGTGTGTCCTGATCGCCACAGGACAGGGCTTGGCTTTGGTGGGGTTGGTGGGTTTTTTAGTCCTTTTTTTGTTTGTAGATGGGTTTGGGTTTTTGTTTTCTTTAAATCATCATTTTGTGTTTCTGCAAGGGCTGATCATGTAATAGAAATGTAAAGGCTGTATCCCCAGCATTACATTTCCTTCCTGTCCTCCTAGCTGCAGAATTCATAGCTTTTTGTGCATGCTGACCTTGCCATGTGCTGCCTAAGTCACTTCAGCTGCAAAAGCACTTTCATTGCTGGTGGTTGAATGGTGACACCGCCCAGTTCAGACCCTCTGTACTGCACTGCTGTGCAGGGAGGAGAGATCCACACTCACAGGGCTTGCAGTTAAAACAAGCAGGAAAAATGAGGGATGCTGGAGCACAGTGTGACTCCAGCTTACGGTAAGAAGCGCACGCAGGGGTGATCAGACCACGCCGGTGCGATGTTTGGTTCATGACAAGCGAGTTCTGCTCGGTGAAGGCAGCTGCTGTTGACGGCTTCTCCTGTGTTTTTTCCCCCACCAGGAAAGGGCCGTTATGGAGAAGTTTGGAGGGGTCAGTGGCAAGGAGAAAATGTTGCTGTGAAGATCTTCTCTTCTAGGGATGAAAAGTCCTGGTTCAGGGAAACTGAGCTGTACAACACTGTATTGCTGCGGCATGAGAATATTTTAGGTAAGTAGGACAAGCATATTCTGTATCGTGGTGTGTCTGGAGTAAAGGTGAGTTACCTGGACAAGTCAGTTGTGGAGAGCTGCACACTCACCAGGCATCTCACAGCCTCTAGGTTCTTGTGTTGTGATAAACAGCTGAAGGGAAATTTTCAGGGAGAGACTTCCAGGAGGGGCTGAGTCTCAAATGGGGAACGTGTCATAGCGGCTGTGACATGTTACTCTGCGATATTCCAGCAGGAAGCAATTAATCAACCAGATGAATCAGGGGGTGGCAGCTGAGCACACAGAAAACAGTGGAGGTGCCACAGACCCCTGTGGAAGGGACTGGCTCTTGCAGCTCTCACTGCAGAGTCCTGCGCAGTGTGTGAGGGGAAGTTCTGGTGGTTCTGTGTTGGGTTGTAATCTTCAGTTTTCCTGCAGAAATGGAGGGAGAAGAGGTGGGGAGGAGTTTATAATGAGATTTAAGGATTTGCATACTTTTCCTTATGGCTGAGTAAAGTGCAATATGAATCCAGTATTCTCTTCTGTTTAACTGTTCTGCTCAGGGTGAGAGTAAGCTCCTTTGACATTTAAACTTCAGCTGTAGCTGCATGATGTATCTTGTTTCCCTGTAAATATGAAAGTAAATGAACCTTGTGCATCACTCATACCTCATGTGCTCAGTTCTGAGAACTAGAAAAATGGCTTAGTTATGTTGGGCCCTGGGTGAGGTTTAAGCAGCCCTTTGATTCCTGATAGACATGCCCTTCTGTCACTGGTGTGCCACCTCTGCAAATAAAAGCAGCAGCACGTTTTCTGGGTGCTGACACTGCCTCACCCACAATCTGTCTTCAATCAGTTTTCCCTCGGCTACTTATTCTTGCTTCCTGTCAGAGAATGTTCCCTGGCTCTGTAGCTCACCCTGCTAGACATTTCGCTGTTTCCTGAAGCAGTTCCTTTGTTACTACAAAAATAATTTGGTGGCCTCCCGAAATGTGAATTATTGAACTTCCCTTCCTGAGAGAGCAAGTGGCTTGGCTGAAATTACATTGCACCTTTGCCTTGGTGCTCTGCCTGTGTTTAGTCTTTCTTGATAACTGTCAAATTTGTTGGCTATTTCAGAGACTTTTTTAGATGCAATATTAAACAATATCACAGATGACAGAAATGTCCCATTGTGCACAAGTCTGACTTTAGGACAGAAAGCAGTGGATGTTCTTTCTGACAAATGTATGTGAGCTTTTAATAAATATGGTTTGTTCCTTTGACTTGGGAATAAAACTTCTGTTGTTCCCAGCTAAAGCTGTTGCGGTCACTATGTGGGTACAAGCAGAGGTGACGGGAAAGGAGCTTCCCCTGAATTTGGGGTTCAGTTTTAAGACATGACATTTTTGAAAGCAGTTCTTGAGGTTCATGAGTTTTGAACAGAAAATTTTCTCGGTTTCTTTGTAGAAGATCATTGTGGTTGAGCTACATGTTTAACCCCTTTTTGAGCAGACTGCACTTAGCTGCCTGTGGGCTCTGAAAATGGAAATGGTTGTTCATGGCTTGATGTTTGAGGTGTTGCTGCTTTCCAGTGTGACCCTCTCAAGTGGGCAGCAGCCAATGTGCTACAGTCTTGGGGTCTTTCTGTTTGACTGGGAACTTCCCCACCCCCAGGTCCTTCAAAAAGAAGGAAAAAGAAGAATATTTTTTACATGTGTGTTCCTAACAAGTAGTTGTTTGGTGTGACTGACAAATATATAAATGGGTTCTTGTGAATAGATGTGAGTTAGAGTTCCAGCATTTGTTGGCTTTGTTTTCATCGCAGTGGTACGTGCAGTCGTCTGCAGTGCAGTTGTACTCAGACAGGTTCTGCATTGCCAGAGGGGCCAGCAGTGCTGATTCAGTGTCACAGGGTGTTCAGAGCTGCAAGGGACCCACAAGGGTCATCGAGTCCAGCTCTGAAGTGGATGGCCTGTATGGGGATCAACCCCAGAACCGTGATGTCATCAGCACCCTGCTTTAACCAGCTGAGCTGCTTTTTTTGGGGGCTTTGTCAGTTAATTTTCTTGTTTCTCCTTCTTCCTCTCCTTCTAGGTTTTATTGCATCTGATATGACTTCCAGGAACTCCAGCACGCAGCTGTGGCTGATCACGCACTACCACGAGATGGGCTCTCTGTACGACTACCTGCAGCTGACCACGCTGGACACGGTGAGCTGCCTGCGCATCGTGCTGTCCATCGCCAGCGGCCTGGCGCACCTGCACATCGAGATCTTCGGCACGCAGGGCAAGCCGGCCATCTCCCACCGCGACCTCAAGAGCAAGAACATCCTCGTCAAGAAGAACGGGCAGTGCTGCATCGCCGACCTGGGTGAGCGCAGCTCCCTGCCCGCGCGGAGGCCGCGGGTGCTGGGTGGCCGCGGGGGCTGGGTGGCCGCGGCTGGAGAGCCTCGGAGGGGTCCGGCCGTGGGCTCGGAGTGACCGAGCGGTGCCCGCGCGCTGCCCCTCCCGGGGCCGGGGTTCCCCGCGTGGCCGCCAGGTGGCGCCTGCAGCCCAGCTGCTCCTGTTGGGACTTTCCTTGGGCTTCCGCGGGTAAATCCCATTCCCGCACCCCTGGGGATGCAGCTCTGCGTTTCTGAAATGATGCGTGTCCTCTCACAGGCAGTCTGAGCCATGTGCTCGCTGTCCCAGTGCCGTAGCTCTGTCCAGCTTGAGTTGTGCAGATCATTCTGCGGGCCCAGAAGCGGGTTCCCTGGGACCAGCTGGTTTGGAATTGAAGCATGATGCGTGGGTGCTGAGGAGCAGTCGCAGCAGTGTGGCTTGTTCACACCTTGGAGGGATGTCTGACAATAACTTTTTTTCCTGAAGACAAGGGAGAAAATAGTGGTAGAACAGTATTGGGGCACCATTACCTAGGCAAAAAGTTTATCAGGAGATGGGAATTTTTAAAATAATCATTCTACTGCGTAGTTTCTATCACTTATGCCTGAGGGACTGGAGATACACACAGACAAAACATGAAAGCCACATACCTGGCTCTCTGGAAATTTGCCATGGGAATAGCAACAAACGGAGCAGCAAGTTGAAAATACAAAGCTTCAGAGACTGGCTTTTAAATAAATTTGTAGTTGACTCTGAGGAGGGGCAGCACATCCTGGCATTGACTGATATGGCACTGGTACAGTGGAATCTACTACACTATTAGTCTAGAGGCTTCAGATGTTTGAGAGCTTTTTCCAGGAGAGGACAGCAGTAAACACTTCCTAATCAGTTTTTATGATGGTTAAATAGCTATTTTTTTTAATGTGAACTCCTCAGACATGTATCTGTCACGTTCTTCCTATATTCCTCCTCTGTAAGGGAAATTCCCTAGAGAATTTGCTGCTTCTGGCATATATTCATGCCCTTTCTTCTGTGAGGCTCTGTCTTGTTTCCATCCTCTGGTCTCTTCCTCTCAGCCTCAGGATCCGGAGCTGGGAGCTGCTCTGGCCCATGGCACTCCCAGGATCAGGAGCTGCAGTACCAGCACTGGCTGGATCAGATATGCTCTGGCTAAGCAGAGGCTGTGTGACAAAGTCCAGGAATGGATGTCATTCCTGCTCAGTGTATCAGCTGTGGAAAAGTTCTGCCTTTGTCCTTCTAAAGCAGTGCATGTGCCTGGTTCTGGGTCTGAGTTGAGCAACTCTGTGGGACAGCATGTAGTGCTGTGGCAAAGCAGCAGCTACTCCAGTGTGCTAAAAGGGTCTTGTGAAACCAACACGTTCCTTTCTAAGAACTGGTATCTTAAAACAGGAGCTGCTCTGCCAAGGGCTCAGTGCCCCTCAATTACTTGTGCTTTGAGAGCCCCTAGGGGAAAGAGACCCTGGAGTGGAGCAGTACCTGCTTCCCAGCTCCCAAACAGCTTGGATGGGTCTGTGATGGAGCCAGGTTACAGCACTCTGTCCCCTGACCTCACTGCCCCACCTCCTTGGTGTTAGCGTGCGAGATGCTGACTTGCCTCTCTCAGCTGTAAACCTTTGACCTGTCAGCCTGTGGAATCTGTTTTGCCCAGTTTGGATGAAGGATTATGATTTTTATCAAAGTGTTCTCTGAGGTCTTGACATTTTCAGAGTTGGCCAGGAAGTGTGGTTTCTAACCTTTGTTTGCAGTTGCAAGCTTTATTTAAAGAGAAATTATAATCCATACCTATTGTATAATATAATCTAATGTGAATTGGAAATAGTACAGAGAAGTGTATGTGAGTGTCAATATTTGACAAAAGTGCTTGGATCTGGGAGCAGACTTCTCATCAGTCTGGGGTCACAAGGTGGTGCATAAGGTGTCCCTAAGAAGGGTGGGGACAAACATTTTAGCAGTGCTTGTTGTGATAGGCCAAGGGGAGGTGGGTTGAAACTGAAAGAGGGTCAATTTACATTAAATATAAGAAATGTTTTACAATGAGGGTGGGCAGGCCCTGGCACAGGGTGCCCAGAGCGGCTGTGGCTGCCCCTGGATCCCTGGCAGTGCCCAAGGCCAGGCTGGACGGGGCTGGGAGCAGCCTGGGACAGTGGGAGGTGTCCCTGCCAATGGCAGGATGTGGGACTGGATGGGCTTTAAGATCCCTCCAACCCAAACCATTCTGTGATTCTGTGATCTTTCTAGAGGTGCCATAAGCATTTTCTTATCAGCGTGAAATATCTTGAAGTGCATTTGACTTGTGGAAAAGTGTTTTCCAAAATTTTGTTACGTCAAAGTACAGACTGTTCTTTGGAAAGAAAAGAAAATGAATGATCTGGTGATAGGTTAGTTTTTGTGGGACTGAGGTAAAAAGCCTTTTAAGGTTCACCTGAAATAAACTCCTGTTAAATGTAAATAGTATATGTCATTCTTACAAGATTTGTTGAGGAAATTAGGGAGAGTTTGCGCCACCCTCTCCGTCGCTTGGCTCTGCCAGGCACCCACTGCTGCTCAATTTGCAGTGCTCTCTGTTTACCGTGGCCAAACGAGTGCTCTGTGTGTTTCCAAATTTACAGTAATTTAGTCCCTCACATAATGTTCTCTGCTTAAATGTTTAGTAATTAGTAGAAACCAGGTAGAGTGGTTTTGTCTGACTCATTTTAGATGTGCTTGAGGATGTTTATTTTTCAAGCTGCTGCAAATACGATGTTTTTAATTTTCCAGCTTAATTTTTTTAACTTGTGTGTATCCTCCGTGCAGTGTTTTTCTTCTCCCTTCCCCACAGTTTGGGTGTATCCACCCACCCAAAAGGTCTATAAATAAATTTGAATGCCGTGTAAAATTGTTTTCTTCTAAGCAGCAGCTGTTTGGCCTCTGCGTATCCGTGCCCGGAGTGCTGGGGACATCCAGTGGCTGCAAAACACTTCATGACAATGTTTTGCAAGAGTGCAATAAAATGCTTGATGGTAATCCCTTAGGAGATAAGGGGCCGGTCTGCGGCCTCAGGGGCTGGTTTTGCTGGCGAGTTTGGAGCTGACCTCGTTGTTCTTTGGACAGTTGGGCCCTTGGCTCCTTCCCTTCCAGAAACCACCTGACAGGGTTGCTGCTCCCAGGGACCTTTAAGCGTGTGCTGCTGCACTTGAAGGGGACTTAACAGTGACTTCTTTTTTCTGTCCTTCAGGCCTTGCAGTTATGCATTCCCAAAGCACAAACCAGTTGGATGTGGGGAACAATCCCCGTGTGGGCACCAAGCGCTACATGGCTCCAGAAGTCTTGGACGAAACGATCCAGGCAGACTGCTTTGACTCCTACAAGCGGGTGGACATCTGGGCCTTTGGGCTGGTCCTGTGGGAGGTGGCCAGGCGCATGGTTAGCAATGGTAAGTGCTGGGGACTCCTTCCCTTGGCTCTGGGAGAGGCTGAGGAAGTGCTAATTCACAGCAAAGCACCTGCCACCAGAATGCACAGGAACATGCTGGGCCTCCACAAGTTTGATTCCTGATACGTTGAGGAAGCTGTTGGTGTGTTGGGTACAGTGGCTGAATCCTGTTGTCGATTCTGTTAAGGCAGAGAAGAGAGAGAGTCTCCTGCTCATTCTAAGTCCTGGTGAGACCTCATTCATACCAAACAGCTAAGTTAAAATTTTAGATCACAGTGTCTCCATCCTTCTTCCCTGTGTCATTAAACCCTAGTGAATATTTGTAGGTGGCTGTTTCTCATGACAAACCCTAAAGGGCAGAAAGAAAATACATAGGAAGTGCAGAAGGTATCAGAATTTAGGACTGCTTTTGCTTTACCGAGTTAGATGGACTCCCAAGGTAGGTCCAAGTGCAGTTGTGCTTGGGAAGAGTGTCACTGCCATCCTGTCTGGAGCACAGGGTCACTTCCTCTCTCCTTGGCCAGGGTGCTCAGATTTCAGAACCTTTCAGCTGGGTGTCTCTTGGTGTGATTCCACCTCAGTTCAGCAGGCCTGTCTGACTTGTAGATCTCAGGCTGTGCTCTCTGGACCTAAGTGGGTGGGAGAAGGCAGAGGATGTCCTTCAGGCATTTCTGAACCCTGACAGGGTTGTTCATGGCCACATCTTTAGATATGAGGAAATTGGAGATTGTCACAACCATTTGTTTAATCTGTTATGTTTGATCTATTTCCACTAAGTCCAAGTCTGGTGAAGGTGTACATGGCTAGTTAGAGGAAGGAGGAAAGGTGGTGAATGCACAATGTTAGTGTTTCTGAGGATGTTTGTTGGCACAGGTGTGTTGTAGGCAGCTGTCAGACTTGAACAATGTTTGGTGCCTGCTGGGTTGCATCACATCGGTGTGAGTGCCTGGGGAATTTCAGCTGGAACTTTGGTGTTCTCTGCAGTTTTATACCCTGCACTGCCTTGGCAGTCTGTGAGCAGCCTCGAGCGGCAGTGGCCATGGCGTGGTGGGCTGGCTGGGCAGGGGTTGGTGAGTTCCCGGTGCCGCAGGTGGTGCTGGTGCGGTGGGGAGGGAGGGCAGGGCCAGTCGGTCTCCCCGGCGCTGCCGAGGGACCGCACCCGCGGTGTGGGGCTGTTGGAATGTGGCACTGGCCTGCACACAGGTACTGCTGCGGCTCGCAGGGGCTTTACCTGAGCTGCTCTTGAACGAGCAAGGGTGGATGGTGCTGGCAGCTTCACCAGGCTGGTGTGGAGCTCAGGGGACTGCAGACCTACCTGCTTATAGGTGAGTGCTCTGGGAATTTGATTCTGACTGAGCTCAGTGCCGCCATGGGAACACTTGAGGTGATGCAGATGTGTCACTGCATTGGTCACGTCAGGGCAGTGTGAAGTTTCAGGTGCTGGTGCTACTAATTGCACAGAACCAGTTGCTCTGTACTCCTGGCTGTTGCTGTAAGTAATTCTTTGCACTGGTTGGGTCCCACAGGATGGAGTAAACATCTTCCCTTGCCTCTGTGCGTTGAGCTGTGTGGGGGAATCATTGCTGGTCAGGTGGTCACTCTGATAACCCTGTTTGCTTTGCAGTGAGACTTTGGCATTGCGAGTGAGCCTGGAGGATCAAGGGCGTGGTGGTGTGAAGGGGTGATGGTGTCTTGGGGGACTGGAGGCACTCATCAGCTCCCTGTGCTACGAACTTCTGCTGCTCTCCCGGGCTCGTGGGCACTGGGCATCTCTCGCTCACCTGAGTCCTTCCAGTGGCTTGGCCTGGTTTAGTACTTCAGCTCGCAGAGACCGTGAAGTTGCTCTAACATGACTACTAAGTCTTGTAGTTCTTAAATTTTATTTATTTATTTTAATTTAATATTTTTTATTTTTAAAAACTTACCCAGTGATCCTCCAGGTGACACAGTGGTTCTTGGCCTTTTCTTGTTTAGTATGAGGAGGAAAATGTGATAGGAAATTCTTTTGGCACAAACAAGTACTTGTGTGTTGTCTGTGTGCTATAGTAGGAGCCAGCCAGCATTTTCTCTGTGCTGAAAATGTGATTTCAGCCCCCAAAGCAGTGTTTGACTCTCTTCAAATAGAGCAGTGCTGGTTTCCTGGAGAGTGTCGCCTGCTCTTGGAATGCACTCCCTTGGTTCGGCGCTTCCCTGGTGCCTGGCACTCACAGCTCAGATCCCTGGGAACTGTCATGGTTGTTCCCAGGGCTGTGGTCTTGTTCAGCAAAGACAGTAACAGCGGAAGCTCAGAGGTGGTTCCTGCTCAGAGTAACCCTGGCGTGTGGTCGTCGTTCCTGTACGAGGCTGGAGCTGCTGCCGTGCTTGTGTCGGGTTGAGCAGTGAGATTTGTGCGTGCACAGGACAAGCTGGACTTAAAGTCAGCTAAGGGCCATGGACACGCTCCGAGGGCTGGAGCCCCTCTGCTCTGGAGCTGGGCTGGGAGAGCTGGGAATGTTCAGCCTGGAGAAGAGAAGGATCCAGGGAGAACTTAAAGCCCTTTCCAGTGCCTAAAGGGGCTCCAAGAGAGCTGGAGAGGGACTTGGGATGTAACATGAAGTAACAGGACAGGGGGGAATGGCTTCCTACTGCCAGAGGACAGGGTTGGATGGGATATTGGGAAGGAATTCTTGGCTTTGAGAGGGGGGAGGCCCTGGCACAGGGTGCCCAGAGAAGCAGTGGCTGCCCCTGGATCCCTGGAAGTGTCCAAGACCAGGTTGGACAGGGCTTTGGGCAACCTGGGCTGGCGGAAGGTGTCCCTGGCCATGGCAGGGGTTGGGATGGGATGGGCTCTAAGGTCCCTTCCCTCTCAAACCATGCTGGGAGTCTGTGAAGTGACAAGGAGTAAAGGTAAGAAGGCACTGCGGTGCGTGTGAATTGTAGGGGACTGGAGAGCGGAAAGGCAGCGGCGCCAGGGGAGCAGTGGGGTGTGCTGGCAGTGACAGAAGTCACCTCCAAGCTGTGCGGGAAGCGCAGGCTGTGGGTTGTGCCAAAGGACCTGGATGTCCCGGGCCAGTGGCCAGCCCATGCTCCCCGGGCAGTGGCGAGGGCAGCGTGTCACGGGTCAGTGACGCTGTGTGGGCGCTGTGTGGGACAGAGGTTGAGTGGCTCCCTGGCACCACTGAGGGCTGCTGCGGAGCCGAGCGCTCCCGCGGGCCCGGCACGGCCTCGGCAGCTCCAAGGGCTCCACAGGCGCTACTGGAGTAAAGGCCAGACCCGCTTCCTTTGTCTCCAGTACTGCCTGTCTTCTCTGCAGCAGCCAGTTATGTGCCCCATGCTTGGGAAGGACCACATGAAAACAGTGAATTAGAGCCAAAGTTCGTCTGTAATATCCCCGTGGCCCTGGCAGTGCGCTCAGAGCGGTGTGGCATAGCTGGAGCTGGGCATTCGGCTCCTGCCGAGCCCCGGCTCTAACTGCAGGATGGGTGTGGCAGCGAGGGCACAGAGGGGGTTGTGTTGGTGAGGTCTCACAGTAAACGGGGTTCTGGGGTGAGGTAGGAGAAGGGTGGAGGTGGGAATTCAGCCCAGCAGGCGATGCTGGGTAAGTGCAGTTGGGAATCGCTCCGAGCGGGAGGGCGGGTGATGCTGCTGTGCGCAGCACATGTGCTTTGTCCTGTCCGTGTCAGAATAGCACCGGGCAAACTCCACGGGCTGCCTTGTGCTTCTGATGGGAACTTGCTTGAGTAGCCAGGTCCCCAAATTACCCTGCTGCTTTCCCTTTTTGACTAGTCATTGCAGACGGGGTTTACAGACTTTTGCAGAGTATCTGTGGGACTTTGATCTTCATCTCCAATAGAACAAGAAAACTAAAATTCAACTGCTGTAGGAAAGATTGAGAACCTCTTTTCAGCTTCAGGGTATCCAAAGCAGCAGAGATCCTCCTGGTTTTCACGTGTGGCTGTGGGACAGCAGATTTCAGTCTGCTGGTCCCAGCTGTCAGCAGCAGCTGTTTGATGTTCCTGCTGGACACAGAGGGCCTCATTAGCTTCAGCCGTTTCCACGCTGCTGACCCAGATGCCTGTCTTTGAACACCAGCTTGTAAACTGGCTTCCTGGGAAAGTTGGGCTCCTTGTGGATTGTTTGTGAGCCTGATCCAGTGAGGAAGCAGAGCTGCATGTGTGTCTTGGGGAGCAGGCAGAGGGGCTCCAGCCTGGCAGCGTTCTGTGAGCAGGGTGACGGGCTGGGGGAGCACACACACACAAACTTCTGTTTCAGTGCCAAACCCTAGGACATGGCCAGGTTGTTGGTTTGAAGACCAGGCTGGATGGGGCTTGGAGCAACCTGGTCTAGTGGGAGGGGTCCCTGCCCATGGCAGGGGTGGAATGAGATGGACTGTAAGGTCCTTCCCAACCCAAACCAGTCTGTGATTATATGAAGATGCATTCAGCTCCTGGGTGCCACAGGCTCTTGCCTGTTTGGCTTTGTGATGGCATGTGGTGCCAGTTACCCTGGGGATTTTACTGTTTTCATAACAAGGAGTGAAATGCTTTGAAGCACCAGCTTGAGGGTCTGTGGGTGCTGACATGCTTATTGGACTTTTTCAGGAATTACAAAAGCACCAAAGTGTGTGTTGAGCCTGCTAGAAACGCCAGTGCAGACCTTACATTATTCCATTTGCTGGTAGAAATCCCAGTTTGGGGTAGGCAGGAAAGCTGCATGTGTTACAAAACATGGCCTTTTGGCAAGGGATTTACTTGTCATCCTTTCAGCTCCAGCATCTGCAAAGTGGGTATAGCTCAGACTTTGTGGACTTGCAATGTGAGCCAGTTCATTAACATCTTGGGTAGAAGAAGCTGTTCCTGGGGCAGTGAGTGCTGCTCTGTTGTTCAGAGGCTGCATGACACTGTAGGGTTGACTTCTAAAGGATTTCTGTACCTCATAGGTGGGTTATGTGTTCCCTCCCTGCAGAAACGCTGTTCACTTGCACAGTCATTGAGTAATGTCTGTCTGTGTCTCACCAGGTATCGTGGAAGACTACAAACCACCCTTCTATGACTTGGTTCCAAACGATCCCAGTTTTGAAGACATGAGGAAGGTGGTCTGTGTGGATCAGCAGAGGCCCAACATTCCCAACAGATGGTTCTCAGACCCGGTCAGTGTGGTGCTGGGGGGCTGGAGCAGATAGGTGCTGGTCTTTCTTTGACATAGTCATGGAAGCTTTTTCAGTTGTCACTTGCTGTGGAGGTGATCTGGATGGGCCTTGTCAGCAGCGTCACCTGTACAGGTGTTGGGATGCAGTGGCCTGGCCTTGGGGAGCACTGAGCAAACTGATGACTGCCAGGTCTGAGCTGGTCACAGATCGGCCTGTTAGGAATGGGATTTAGCAAAATCTCTTACAGCTGCTTTTCCTGGGCGGTTGTTCTCCCTCTGAGAGGAAGTGAAGGGGACAGAAGCTAGCACAGGGCTTTCTGTGGCTTACAAGCACACACAGCAGAATGCTGGTCTCGCCTGCCTGCAAGATAGGGGCTGTTGCTTTCTTTTTGAAAGACTGATGCTCAAGTTTATTTTTCTTCATCAGTATCAGTCTGGCGTCTCCAGCCTGCCCAGCTGTTTTGTCCTTACCCCTGAAGCTGTGGAAGGCAGTTTGAAATCTGTAGGGCTGGGTAGGGCAGAGGGCCCATCTCTGAGGTTTGGGTGTGGAGCTGTGCCCTGTGCTGGGAGCCCAGCCAGTTAAACCTTGCTGGGCATGATGACATCACAGGCAGAACTTCTGCACCTTCTCAGCTGCCTTCAAGGGTCTGCAGGAGGTGGTTTCATTAAGACAAATTCTGTGTAGTGTTCGCTTAATTAGAAAAAACTCCCAACACTCAGTTGTTTAAAGTTACACCAGCTGGTCACTCCAGTCAGCCCATGGGCCAGTTGTGCTCTTGGTTTAATCAAGTTATCAGACTTCAGGAGCTTTCCAAAACATGAAAGCTCTGTATTTGATAGATAGTGGGAAACTCTGAAAATGGAGCGTTTGTTGGGCAGTAAAGCCTCTCCGTGTGAGTGCTCGGCCCCAGGCAGGGCTTCCTTGGCTTATTTGTGGACTGACCCACGTGTTGTGTGGTTTCTGTTCTTCCCCAGACGCTGACGTCCCTTGCCAAGCTGATGAAGGAGTGCTGGTACCAGAACCCATCGGCCAGGCTGACAGCCCTGCGCATCAAAAAGACTTTGACCAAAATCGACAATTCCTTAGACAAACTGAAAGCTGACTGTTGACCCTCTCCTCGTGGTGCTCTCCTGACAGGAAGGCACTTGGCTGGCCCAGAGGGCTCTGGCCAGGCAGTTCCTACCCCTGGTCCCCAAGGGCTGCTTGGAGCGGGAGTTCCGGGAGCAGCTGGGGGGCCCCGGGACGTCCGGACTGCTCGGACCACACCTGGGCGAGCGCTGAGGACTCAGCTGGATGTGCTGTGGCTGAAGTAGTGGCCTGAAGGAAGACAGAGAAATCCTAAGACAAGATCAGGGCATTAAACAATGGCTTTGNCTGCATAAAAAATTTAGCAGTACCAAGGAGCATGATTTCTTCTAGTTTTCTTTTTTTTTTCCTTTTTTCTTTTTTTTTTTTTTCCTTTTTTCTTTTTTTTTTTTAAATTTTATTTTAATTCTCCTAATCACTCCCAGGGTGAACACATGGAAGTGGTAAATTTTAATCAGCAATATTGCCTGTGCTTCTCTTCTTTATTGCACTAGGAATTCTTTGCATTCCTTACTTGCACTGTCACTATTAATTTTAACGAGATGACTTGCCAAAAATATGATTGGCTGTATCCTGCATTGATCTCTGCCTGAGTAATAGGAAAAGAATTCGGTAAACTGAAAATGTAACTGTCAGACTTTAGCTGCATTTTACATGTGTACTGATGTTTACAATAATGCTGAACATTAGGAATTTTTTGTTTATCCAAAACTTGCAAATTATTTATTACTAGTGCACTTGCCAGTTTTTTAAACTGTGAAATAAGTGCATAAAGTTAAAGCTTATTTTTATGTGGCCTCTTTCATGATTTCTTACACAGACGTTTTTGTAACACAATATAACCTGAAACATGAATTGTTTTCTGTATTATCATATTACAACTTGATAGTCACATTTTAAGTGCTTCACATTTGTAGGTGTGTGGTCTGTACCATATTTTCAGTTGGAATATGGAACGTATATATAGCCATTTCCCACAGGACCTTGCGTCTGGCATCTTACTGATCTGGGAAAGGAAAGCAATGGAGAAGTTAACTAGAATATTAGGTCATGAATGCTGTGGGGAAAATGCATTTTATTTCTTCTAAGCTATATAATATGCATTTAAACTCTGCCAGAAAAATAACTATTTTGTTTTAATCTACTTTTTCTATTTAGTAGTTATTTGTATAAATTAAATAGAATGTTTTCAAGTCAAACCACAGAGTGTTTTAGTTGTGTTTCTGCCTGTCAGCGATCAGTGCCGCCGTGGGGACCCTGGGCTGTGCCCGCAGGGTCCTGGCGGCTGCTCGTGCCCCTCCGAGGTGCTGCGGCTCTGAAGGTGCAGCAGGGGGGTGCTGGGCTCTCCTTGGACTGACACCGGCCCTGTCCGTGTCCCCCAGTCCCCTTCCAGGAGCCCCCTGCGGGACGGAAGTCGGCTCTGTCGGCACCAAGGGGTTCCCTCTGCCCGGGCCTCTCCACACGCTCCTCTCCTTCCTTAGGCCGTGTGGAGGAGTGCCCAGGAAGTGGCAGTGCCCTCTCATCCTTGGAAAAGAGCTCCTTTGTTCATAGGCTTGGAATCCCCCAGGCGATCTAAGGCTCTGGGCAGTGATCAGCCACTCGGACACGCTTCCTCTCTGAGGTAAAACACTTCTCTGAGGTTCCCTCCACCGCCTCAGGTCTGCCAAGTTCTGCTCTGCTGCCTCTCTGTAACTGCCTTCTCAGCCCCATCCTCCCTGTCCCATTCCAGCCGAGAGGAATGCCTCGTTCCACATTGCTAGTGTAGGAATAGGAGCCAAGTGTGTGGGGTAGGTGCTGCCTGGAGCTGAGAGACAGCGTGGTGTGGAGCTCTGCAGAGCAGCGTGAGCTGGCACCAGCTGCCAGGTCTCATAATTATGAGAAAAAGCTAGGAAAAGCAGGATCTGATGAATTTTTCTCTTAGTTTGTAACAGGAATTTAAATGCCTGAATGTGTTTTGGTCTGCTTTAAATTGGTGTGTGTGTGAGCGGTGTACTGGGCTGACTGGGACACGGGTGCAGCCCGGCAGGGATGGGATGTCAGCGGCACACGGGAATCGGGGGTGGGGGTCACTGGTGACAAGTACAGCTGCAGGGTGAGGAGCTGCCTCGCTGGTGACTGATGGTGGGCATTGCCTGAAGCTCTGCAGCCCGCTGTGCCTGGCGTGACACCTGCATCTCTGTAATGGGATGGAACAGGCAGCAGGATTTAAATCAAGTGGGAAGCAAGGCAGGCTCTTGTGGAGGTGCTTTGGGTGAGGCCAGCAGGGATGTCTGGGCAGGCCAGGGTGATGGGAGGTGGCACTGCAGACAGGGGACAGAGGCAGAGGTGGCAGTTCTGTGTGCAGTGTGGAGTGTATGGTCAGGTTTTTGGTTGGAGTTTTCACCTCTCCAGTGTTTTCCAGTGCAGGGCTTGGAGGAGAGAGACAACTTGTGGTGCTGATGGTTAGTGACAGCTCTGGCTGTGCTGGCGGAAGCTGGGCTGCGTCCCTCAAGCGCTGCCACACTGAGTCACAGCATCTGACTTGGGTGTTAGGAAGATGGTGCTGTTAATTACCTGCTCCAGCTCTCCTTTGCACTGCAGCATCCTGTGCAAAGTGCTGTGTTCTAGAACAGCACCGACTGCAGGCTGGGGACAGCTCCGTGTACTCCACAGTGATCCCTGCGGATCTGGGTTTTCCAGCCCCAGCGCTGGGTACTGGCTGTCAGCTGTGCTGGGGCTGCTTGGGATGCTGCAGGGTACGGGGCCTGCAGCAAGAACACGCACAGTTCTCTCTCCACCCCCCTGTCAGGGAGTTGTGCGGAGTTAGAGGGTCCCCCCAAGCCTCCTTTTCTCCAGGCTGAGCCCCTTTCCTGGCTCCCTCAGCTCCTCTGGGTACTCCAGCCCCTCCCCATCTCCATTGCCCTTCTCCAGACACACAGGGGATAACTGACTAAAGGATAAAACCACAAACCATAGGAACACCCCAGTAATACTCTTTATCCTGTGTTAGGTAAAGAGGATTATCCAGAAAAGCCACTGGCAGGGTGACAGAGTCTGTCAGTGCTGGGAGTCCTGGGCACTCCTGGGTGTGCTGGGCAAGGTCAGGGTCAGTGCTGCTGCTCTGAGAACTGCCTTCTGCATAGCAAAGCATCCAGGGTTTATTTTAAACATATTTCACTTTCACCCCCTGCTACTGAAGTACTTTTGGCCCAGGCATTGACAGAACTATTTGAAGTGTTAGCTGGTGTGTGCATTGGAATTGTGTCGCTATCTGGCAAATGTGAATCGAGAAAATGGAAGTGATCATTAGGAGTAGTTTCTTAGGAAGTTCTCATCCCTTGGCTTGGGGTAAGTCGTTCCCCACTGTGCTTTCCTACTGTACACTTACTGCTGAGGACGGTCAGGGTCTGTGCTGTCCAGAGCCAGTGGGAATGGCTGGGTTCCCTCTTGGGAACCGGAGTGTGGCGGGCCTGGCAGCGGAGAAAGGAAAACTCAGTGACAGCCAGGGAAGGATTATCTGTGGTCTGTGTGATTTAACCTCATTTCCACGTGTCTGGACAGTCACAGGAGAACATTTGTTGCTCTTTTCCCTGGAGGTGTCAGGGCTCAGGCAGTGAGGGAGGTTCCATGTGAAGGGAACCACCCCAGCCTCCCACGCTGTTGTTCCATTAATCGGTGTTCCTCTAGTGCCTCCACAAAATCTAATCTTCTAAAGAGATTTGGAATTCTTACATATAATCTGCTGCAGTAAGGGCGTTGCTGCGTTTATTACTATGGCGATGGCACAGGCAGTTCCCTCTGGAGCTGAATTATTCATGCGTCTGGCGGGTTTGCACTGCACCAGCCAGGATGGAGCTGCTCGAGCAGTGCCTCGCTGGGGATCAGAGCCTGCTGAGAGGAGGCCCTGTGTGGAAAAATAGCTCCAGTGAGTAGCACTGCCTGTGGGATTCAGCTGCCCTGTCGGTGGGGACAATCCCCAGCAGTTGGAAGAGGAAACTGGATGGAACTGGAGGTGCTTCAGATTTAGAGGGGTACAGGAAATGTAGGTTTTTGTTTGGATTTCTCTGTTGCCCAGAGAGGCTGTGGCTGCCCCATTCCTGGCAGTGTCCAAGGCCAGGTTCAATGGAGCTTGGAGTACCCTGGGATAGTGGAAGGTGTCCCTGCTCATGGCAGGGGGAGGAATGGGATGGGCCTTAATGTCCCTTGCAACCCAAACCATCCTGTGGTTCCATGGCTCTATATGCAGAAGGCTTGCTTGTTACTGGTCAGGAATCTGTGGCACTTGGGGGTGTCCTGGGGATGGACAGCTGCTGGGAGCAGCCTGAGGCCGGGCACTCCAGTTAGTGTTGCTGTAGGGAAGTCACTGAAGGCTTCCTCCCCCTCAGTTGGAACTTCCCTTGTGGGCCTTCCGGGCTGGAATTACCCATCAAAAATCCATATGAAGCCTTCCAGAATTTTATTTACCTGGATTAAACTGTTTTGATAGGGACAACTCTCTTCCCTGTGAGGCAAAATGTCTGCTGTACAAAATGCTTGGCCTTGGCACAGTGGTTGGCACTGGAGAAGGGAAGCAAAGACATTCCAGGTGCTGTTCCATTTATAGAGAGAGAATCTCAACACAGGATACATTTTAAAGATAAGATTCATGTGGGAAAAGTTAGTGTTTCATCCAAAGTGAAGCTACTGATGTACTGCGACAGGTGCTCTCACCTGGGAATCGCACACTGGCTTTACATTCCCAGTGAGAAGGAAAAATCCCACCACCCTTCAGTGCCTGAGCCATGGAGCTGTGCCGGGACAGAAGCCAGAGCCGGCCAGGAAGGGCCGAGCGCTGCCGGACACGGCTCTTGTTGGAGGGAGAGGCTGCAGGAGGGGCCTCAGGTCCTGCGGAGGAGAACCTGAGACCTGCTCCATGTTTTTGGCCTTGTCTCGCAGCCCCTGGATCCCATGTGGCAGAGCTATGGGAGGGATATTCCAGGGGGTTGGGACACCTGCTCACCGTCACCCTGCTCTGTACCAGCCTGAGGCCCTGGGCCGTGGTCCTCGGGAAGGTGGCCTGTGAGACAGCACACCAAGGTGTCTGCCAGCTCTCAGACCTGGGGGATGTCAGTTGTTGGGTGTTTTTTTTAAAAAAACCCAGCCCATTGTCCCCCTTGGCACGGCAGTCGCTGCCCTGTGTCGTCCTGTGCGACACTCAGCGCTGTGTCAAAACCCAGAGCGCAGCCCTGGCAGAGCCGGGGGGCTCCCGTCCCTCCCTCGGGTCTGGCAGAAGCCNGTTTTTTTTAAAAAAACCCAGCCCATTGTCCCCCTTGGCACGGCAGTCGCTGCCCTGTGTCGTCCTGTGCGACACTCAGCGCTGTGTCAAAACCCAGAGCGCAGCCCTGGCAGAGCCGGGGGGCTCCCGTCCCTCCCTCGGGTCTGGCAGAAGCCTGTCCTTGGCCGGGGCGCTCCCGCCCGTGCCCGTGCTGGGCGGGCTCTCCCGGCGCTGCGCAGGGTGCGGGACCATCCCGGGAGTGCCGCTCCATCCCCGCCGTGGGCTGCGCCTGCTGGGCAGCTCCGGCGTGTGCTTTGTCTGGGCTTTTCACCCCTGTGAGCTGCACGAGCGATGAAGCAGATGAACCTCTGAGGTGGATTTTAAAAATTACCTAACATCAGTAATTAATAATTTGTCTCCAACTGCAGTCCCCACCCCAAACACTGACCACCTTCTCCAGCGCAGTGACTGTCCACTTTTACTGTCTCAAAACTACCCTGAACCCCTAAAATCAACTATGTTCGGATACTGATATCAATGTCAGCAACTCCAGGTCTTGGTTACTGTGCTAAAATGTTTTCCTCTCAAAAAAGGAAAAGCTG
Organism: Oriolus oriolus; assembly: GCA_013400235.1. Taxonomy (NCBI): domain Eukaryota; kingdom Metazoa; phylum Chordata; class Aves; order Passeriformes; family Corvidae; genus Oriolus; species Oriolus oriolus. Next base: position 231,563 of record VXBT01012251.1, on the reverse strand, counting down.
ATGCTGTGTTCAGCTTCAGCACCTGGATTTTTCTTCTTCCCAAAGAGCCTTGTTTAAAGTGGGTAACACCAACAGCACGGCCCTGTGGTGTGAGAAAGCTGATGGAGCATCTGGCCCAAGAGAGGTGGGACAGAGCAGTGCGATCCATGTTCTGAGATGCTGCTTTCCTTTCATACAGAAGTGAGAGGGGAAATGGAAGAGCTTGTCAGATGTTTAACATGAACACATGCCAGTGTCATTCTAAGTGATATGGGCTGATCTGTGTCAAGAAGCCTTACAGCTTCCAGTTGTGTACTGAAGTCCCACATAAAATGCTCCAGCTTTGGCACGGCAGTATCTGCAACACTGCTGTTCATAACAAGTCTTCAGCCATTGGAATTACCCAGTCCAGTGGTCCATTACTCTAGGGATAAGTGATGTATAATATGCTTGTATCTCTAAACTGGTGCTTAGTTGGCGTTTAATTTGTCTGTTACTGCTGAACCATCTGCTTCTGCAGCAGAGCAAGTGTCCACAGCAGCGGGACAGGATCGTACCAGGTGCCAGCTCAGAGGAGACTCCTCACAGCCTAAACACAAAGGGAACATTGAAAACAAGGATATAAGTGGGCTGAATTAAAAAACTGGCACTAGACAGCAACCGAGCCTCACTCACACCACCCTGCACCCCCAAATCCCTGAGCCACCCGTTCTGCCACGCCTTAGTGAGGAACTCGGTGAGAAGGAAGGTTCTGGCTTTTAATCTGACTTGTCAGGTTTGTCCTGGTGTGGTTCAGGGTCAGTCCTGTGGGTCCTCATCAGGAACAATTGCTGCAGCCGTAGCATTTCATGGATGTAGCTGGAAAACAGCTTATGATCTTTGTGCATCGTCTCAGCCTGATGTTTCCAGCTAGATTTGGTTCAAACAAGAAGTAAAGTTACGACAGAGGTTGCCATCAGACATACAAAGGAGAAGGCAGTAGGACTTGGCAGCTGGATAGTGTTCAGTGACTCTGCAAGTCACTTTCTGCTCTCACCCCTGTGACTGAGCACCACAACTGAAACCATTGGTTGGCTGCAAATACTTCCTGTCTCAGCGGAGGGGCAGAGATGAGTTTGGCTCTGTCACCTGTTGGACAGGTAAGTTCCCTCAACAGTTTTTCCAAAGGCTGTGGTGTCTGGAAGGAGGGTATTCACAGAGGATGAACATTGAATCACGGGACTCTGCTCTGTTCCTGCACTGGAATGGAGAAGTCTGGAATATTCTTCCTGCACCCCTGAATGCTTGTGGTGGAACAGAATGGCCTAGGAAAAGTCCTTCCCCTTTTCTTTGTGTGGTGAGACAAAAAGTACACTCGGAGATGCTGTTAAAATAAAGAGCGAAGCACTTTCTTAATCAGAAGTGTTGGTTTAAAACCAGAATGGATGGTTTAATCAGAACTAATTCTTGCAAGTATATGTGCTGCCAACTTCTATCTAGAAAATTTCATTTATATATATACATATTATTTTCTAAAAAACTTTGATTCTCCTTCTTTACAAGCGCAGGAGATACTATTTTCATCATTTCTGCAAAGAGTGGGCAAACGTGTTCTATACATTTTCTTTCTTAAACTGAAAAAAACCTGATTACGTAATCCCTACTTCTATGTCTTCCTTTACACAGAAAAGCAGAATAATTCCGTGCTGTGAATGAAAACAGAGTCTGAATGAGTTATATTTACATATTCTAGTAGCATTGAGCAAATGAAGTGAATTGTTTGTAAGACTTCAGAAGGAGCGGAAGCAAACACGGATCATCCTGCCAGGACCAGCGCTCCATTTGTCTGATCTGACAGCAGGGCGAGCGGTCCCTGGGTGCTGCTGAGGATCCAATGTTCTCTCCTGGTGTTCCCAGAGCCAGCTGGGATCTCCAGGTAAGTAATATGTGGCTTAACAGGTACTTGGCAAGTAATGGATGGCTGAGCAGGTGCAGGCACACGCCGAGCCGTGGGCAGGGAGCAGTTACCGGCTCCAGGCTTTCAGAAGGGAAAGAGTAGCAATTCTTACACGATTGTTTTATTGCTCTGACACCCAAACCTTCATATATTTCATTAGATCTTGGCAGGTATTTTCTAACCCCTCTGCAGTATTTCCCAAGCAGTGAGGTGTGCAATCCTCTGCTGTGCTGTGTTTCTGTGCAATAGAACATTTAACCCATAGGGATTGCTGTGAGAGTCATGCTGGACTTCACCGCACCAGGATGTTGCAATTCCCATCACAATTAATTGAGGATGGGGTGACATGGAAGTCCTGAGTGCCTTCCCAGGATATGTTTGAATGACAATTTTAAAAAGAAAAAAGGCACAAGAGCAGCTTTTTTTGGTGCTGTTTAACAGCCACTTGATCCCAGACTACTTGGGTTTCATCTCTTCCGTGTGTCTGTACCATGGTGGAGGGCAATTTATTTCCTTTCAAAAAGAATTTAGTCAGATGATTTTTTTGTGTGTGTGATGGTGTAATCACAGAATCCTAGAATGGTCTGGGTAGGAAGGGACCTTAAAGCTCATCCAGTTTCACCCCCTGCCATGGGCAGGGACACCTTCCACTATCCCAGGTTTCCCCAAGCCCTGGCCAGCCTGGCCTGAGACACTTCAGGGATGGAGCAGCCACAGTTCCTCTGGGCAGCCTCTGCCAGTGCTATTCTTCCTAATATCTAATCCAAATCGCTTTTAGTTTAAACCCATTCCAGATCTTGCAGAAACGCTACAAACGGTTCAACCCATTGCTGTTCGCGGGTGATTCGGTGCAGCCTGATGGAGAAGTCCCGGGGCAGGTGCCAAAAGGCACTGATGGGGATTTGGCAAAAACCCCCAAGGTTAAAAATCGTGCTTGTCTCGGGCTGGTTTTGCGCACCTCTGCAGGCAGAAGGCCCGAGGGCTGCGCGGCTGCGGCGGGAGCCCGGCGCGCTGAGCCGGGCCGGGGGCTCGCCCCGGGGCCTCGGGAGCCGCGGCTGAGCGGAGCGGGGGCTCGGCGCGCCCCTCGCCTCCCCTTT
>VXBT01012251.1:210377-228297 GCA_013400235.1 Oriolus oriolus | reverse complement strand
GCTGCGCTAGAACCCCCCTTATCCATCCCCGTCGTGCGCCCGGCGCTGCCCGGGGTCGGCGGGGCCGCCGCCGTTCGGGCGGGTCCGGGCTCTCGGTGCCTTTAATCGCGGCCGCGCGTATCGAGAACTGGGTCAGGGGGGACTTATCGGAGCGGCCCCGCGCCGGAATCCCTCATCCCCGGGGCTTCCCACGCCATCCCGGGCGGATCCTCGCCGGGGGTTCCGGCGGCGCCCGGGGATCTGCTCGGGGGCAGATCCTGAGAGCGACATCGGTGCCGGTGAGAGGACCCGTCGCGGTGTCGTGCGGTGCCCGTGCCTCATCCCGCCCCATCGCACCGCCGGCGGGACGGCGCTCCCGGCCCTCGGAGGGCTCCGGGCAGGGCGCGGAACACGACACAGGTTCCTCTGTCGCGCGGCAGGTGCTGTGTGAGACTCCCTCCCCTCAATCGTCCCGCTAAAACCCAAACCCGCGCTCTCTAGCAGCACTCTGCGAACCAGCGGTAAGCGAGGCAGTGTACCACAGAATATGCTACAATTTTTCTATTAGGTTTACTGCATTTTACCTTTCTCTCCGTGTTTTTACCTGAGCAGTTTCCTTGTGTGATGCTCATTAGGACCTTGCAGAGAGGGGAGGTCACAGTCCCAAGTGCAGGGAAGGACCGTGCCCAGTGGCCCATCCAGGTGCTCACAAAATCCCTGCTTTCGGGCACGAACAAAGCTCAGCTGTGGGCTGTGGAGTACTTCTGTGTAGTACTGCACATCTGGTAATTCCTGGTACCTCCACAGGATGTAACACCTGCTCTGTAAGAGCTCTTCTCCTTATTTCTCTGGAGTTTTGTTACCCAGGTTTGGAAGGGAACCCCAGGAACAGGCAGCCCCGTGCAGCCCTTGTTTTCCCGGTGTGCCTGAGTTAAACCGGAGCATTGCCGGGGCTGTGGCCGTCGCTGCTTCCCTCTGGAGAGCATCCAGAGCACTAAGGAATCGCATTGGCTTTGATTGTTTTTTATACAAAAGTCTTGCATTGCTTTGCTCTCCAAAGGTGCAGGGTCCTCTTGTCCTTACCCTGTTCCAGAGCCTGGCTCAGGCACGGGGGTGTGCACAGATCGGGCAGGCAGATGTGTGGCAATAGTGAGGACAGTCAGTGTGACTGTCTGGATGGAAAATTCCTTGTCAAACCACTCAGATGTGACTTTAGGAGCTTTCAGTGCTGGGGACCCTCTTATGCAAGCCATTCCAGCCTTGCAGTTGGTCAGTGCTGTCCGCCCTGTGTTATCTCAGCTGCCTCCCCATGGAGTTTGTACCTGCAGCCCTGTGCTGGATCTGCTCTCGGGGACTGGGACCAGCAGGTTCTTCTTCAGCTCCATGTGTGTGCTGTATTGCACAAAATCCCCGCACTCACAGTGCTTTGCTGTGTCACTCACGTCCCACAAGGCACAACCTTCCCAAGGATACCTTGCCTGTTCAAAGCTAAAAATGTCCTTTGGCAGCTTATTCCAGCAAAAGTAATTTCCCTGGGTATTGTTGCCCTTTCCCTGCCCTGTTAATATTAATTTCAATGCCTGGACTCAGCTGCTGCCTGCTGGGTTTTGCCTTGGCTGCTGAGCTTTTCCAGAAGGAGGATTTTGAGCATCCAGTATCCTCCTTCCAAAATGACGATACTTGCAAATGTTCATAAAATCAATCCCCAGATGTTTATTTAAGCAATGAAAACTCTGGAACTCTGTGATGTCTCTCATTCAAAGACATTTTCCTCAATTCTAGAATAAATACTTTTCTTCTCTTTTCTACAACTTTCTCATTGTTGTCCTGTTTGGTATCAGCCCTTTTTGCAGGATATTTATATAGGGAGCTTTTACTCCAGCTATTTTCTTTCAGAGCCTTCTCCAGAGGGAGAACTTCTCCATATTTTTCATAACAGTCCAAAAAGCAGGTTTGGTTTTTTTAAGACCTGTCATTGCTCAAGATTCTGGTTTTGTCTTCTGAAGAAATGTGTTACAAGAGAATAGATTTGTCAGGGACGGCGTCACTTCCATGGCTGGGGCTGGCTGTGGGAGAAGGATCCCTCCCTGCTGTGCTGAGGGGTGGCCTCAGCACCCCTGGCCAGCGCTGCCAGCCCGGCAGATGCCGGAGGAGGGAGGGTGGGATGCACTCAGCTGCTGGTGGGCTCAGGGCTCTTGGCTGGAAGCTGTTGCTGCTGCCATCACCCGTGGCGGTTGCTGTGAGCCTCTGGCACGCACGGGTGGAACTGGCTGTGACTTGTTGGGTACACCTGTGCTCCACCCCGAGCAGTGGCACTGACACAGGCACCCAGGGCTGCTGGGGAGGGTGGTGAGGCTGCCTGAGGAAGAGGAGAGCTTCCTCCTGCTCCATGTAGTGTGCTGGCAGTGACATGTGTGCTGCCCAGAGCTTTTGGGTGAATGTGAAATGTTGAGTACCTGACCCCATTCATCTTCTGAGTGTGATCTATGATTTCTTCATAGAACCTTCACTCCTCTCCAGAACTGCCTTTGACATGACAGCCCAGTTTCTTAATCTATGCCTGATTGCCTTTCTGTCTGTCCTGAAACTCTTCCTACTTCTCCTGTGCCTTTTTGAGGTGGGTGACAACATCTGATCCCACATGGCAGAACAGGGCTAGATCTCCTGATGTCTCCTGGTTGTGCTCTCTCCATGAGCTGAGGAGTTGTCCAGCACTCCCCACGGAGGCTCTGTTCCCAGCAGGGATGGCTGACAGTGTGCTGATCCCTGCTTGGGCACAGCTGAGGCTGTTTGTTCTTCTGGCTGATGTTACTCTCCTCTGGCTTTTGATCCCTCAGCATGGGACAGTGATGGAGTCCCCACCCTGGAGGGATCTGACAGCCATGTGGATGTGGCACTTGGGGACCTGGGTTAGTAGTGGCCTCGGCAGTGATGGAGGAACAGATGGACTCATCTCGAGGGCTTTTCCAATCCAAACAATTCTGTGATTCCAGGGTGAAATTTTTTTGCAATGCTCTGACGTCAGTCCTACTTCTTCTGCCTTCAGTCCTACTTCTTCTGCCTTCAGCAACCCCTGTGACCTTCTTACTGCTTCCCTTCAGCTCCCCGGAGCCCTCAGCTCATGTTCCCGTGCCGCAGCCTCGCACGGTGAAGCTGCCATTTCTCTCTGCTTCGGGCCTCAGCTGCTGCCAGAGAAACAGGCTGACTCTGGTGAACATCAGAGCGGCTCTGCCAGGTGGCAGCAGAGTTTCATTGCCATGGTCAGTTCCCAGCAGTTGTGCAGCTGGAGAACGAGGGGCTGTGCCAGACCCACGCCCACCCTACAGCACCTTTACCAGTGCCTTCTCTGGCTTTCGTCCTGGCTCCATCACCAGCAAGGGGCTGGACAATGGGAAACAGCCAGTCTGTAATTTTTAGGATCTCCTTTGAGCCCCTTTGTCCAACAGTGAAACTTTTGCCACCTGGGACTGTCCTGAGTCCAGTCAGTCAGGTCCAGGTATGTGTCCTGAGGTGTGGAAACATCCCTTCCCAGTGGAGGTGGTGCAGGGACAGCTGTGTCCTGGCACTGGGGTCTGTGCCTGAGGCAGGGGATCCAGGCACTGTGGAAAGCCCACAGTCATGGGAGCCCCAGGCCTGTTATTTGGAAATAAAATGACAATGTATCTAGAAGGGCACAATACAGAATGACCGTACAGAGGGATCAAAGATGGGAATGTTCTGGATATTCAGCATTTCCTCCCGTCAGGCTGCTTAGATCTTTGTTTTCCAGTTTAATTTTGAAATGCTCTGCTACTAACTATGGTGAGTAGTGATGGATTATGACTTAGTGGAAGATTAGTGCCCTGTTAATCTGTGTAGTAAAACGTCTGGGCTGAAATGTAGAACCTTGTGTGGTTCACAAGAGAGAGCAGGTCTGGGCTGTGTTCCCCGGAGTTTTTAGTTCAATTCTGTCAGCCCCGCGGTATCAGTGGCCTGGTGTTAAATGTTCAGTTCTTTCCATTTAACTTTTGAAGTTGCACTGTGTCTGTCAATGGGTTTAAATTATTCACCAGCCCTCATGAAGCTGGAGTTTAAACTCCTATCCTTCCATCTCTTGTTCCCACGTGGTATCACACTTGTTCCTCAGTTACCTCGTGATTCATGCACTTGATGCTGACACCTGATGGCAAAAGGGGGGAAGCACACGAAACCCATCTTGTGCTGGTTTGTTGGGAATCAGGCGCTGGCTCTGTTCTTCCCGCTCCGTAGGCTCATTGCAGGGCGTGTCTGCCTGTCCTGTATGTTCTCTTGCAGTTGCACTGAAAACTGAAAGGCAGAAAATGTTGCTTTTTAGGTAAGTCAGGCAGATTATTTTCTTTTCTGAAGACCAAGTCATCCGGCCCTTGATTCACGGTGGGACTTGCCCAAGAATCTGGTGGGTAGTCTCGGCTCCTATTTGCAACCTTGAAAACCACGTACGTCTTTGCCAAACCCAGGAAACATCTGCTCCTGGGGTCGCTGTGCCCAGAAGTCGCTTTCCTTGTGCGCCGGTGCGCGAATCCCCGCCCGGCCCTCGGCTGGCTCCTGGCTTCCCCTGCGGTGTGCTGGGTCCCGCCGGGTCCCCCGCTGTCCTGCGGCGTGTCCGTGACTGCTGTCCCTGCCGGAGGGAGCCTGCCTGTGTCCTGTGCTCTGCCCCGGCCCTGCCGCAGCTCTCGGGCCGCTCCTCAGCCTGCCCGTGCTCCCGCCGCGGGTGGCGGCTCCGGGCAGCGCCGGGACGGAGCTGTCGGTGGCTGCTGGAGAGCTCCGCGCTCGGAGAACTGGGCCTGTTGGTGGCCAGGTTTGGATGCCTGGCGCACTCTCCGCAGCCATGGCGTGTTTCACTTGTTCACTTTCTCCTAATTTCTCAACCAGAGAATGGAATGTTTTAAGGGAATTGTTGTGCTTGAGTAAACAAGGGAGTCATGTTCATTACCAGATTAAAGAGAGCCTTATTTTGAAAGTTTGGGAGCACATTTTCCTCCTGCCTCTTTGATCCTTTAACTCCTTGACAGTCACCTTACTCCGTTCCCTGGTTTCCAGGGCGGTGGGAGTCCCGACTTGCGCCCTGTGACGCTGCATCACCAATGGTGCTGCCAGGACTGTCCTCGGGAATGGGTCTGGGGAGGGAGTAAACATTTCTTGCTGCATATAGGGACTGCAGAATTTCAGTCAGTAATTTCGAATTCTTCCTCTTCTTTCATGATGTAAAATGGCTCTGTGGGAGGGGAAGCAGTTCAAAGGTGGTGCTGGCTTGCACAGTGGGAGGAAGACCTTCCATCACCATGCTGCTATCCCTCTGGTCTGTAAGCCGAGGGGAATGTCTTGCTGGCTCCTCTGGGACAGCAGCGGAGGCAAATTAGAGCAGAAATGGTCCAGATGTGTGATGTGAAACTCGGGATACATTGCCAGTGGTTGTAGACAGACTGGTTGTGGAACTGCCATGGACAATTTTTCCCGGTGGAAGAAGTTGTCATGAATGACCAGGAGCAGCACTGGGGCTTTCCTGATGGAGCAGAACAGATAAGGCACAAATTCTGGCGAGTGCTGTGTCCCTGAGGGTGTCAGTAGGGAGGGGGACACAGGTTCGGTGGGGCAGGAGGGGCTGCACAGGTGTCTGTGAGGAGCTCCGTGGGAGGCACAGCGGGGGTGTGACACCGGGAGAGAGCCAGTGGGGTTTGTCACCCCCCGCTCCGTGGGACAGGAGTGGGAAAAGCATGGATGTTCCCAGCGACATGTTCCAAAGGGCCCAGGCTCCTCCCCCGATTCCACGAGAGCTGAGGCAGCTGAAGTAGCACAGGTGCAAGAAACCGGTATTTTTACGGTTATATTCAATCATATTTTTGCTCTGTTAACAAAGGGTTCTGGATGGACACAAATGCTCTTGAAAAGAGGGTCAGGGGTTTGTGTCTGGTTTGTGATTTCTATCAATTTTTCTACATGAGAAGTCAGCCAGCAGCACATGCGGGTATCTGAGGAACCTGGGGCTTCTGCTTTTGTAGAATTATATTTAAAAGGAGTCTGTGAAAGTCTTCTGTGAGGGTAGTGTCTTGTTTTTCCCAAAACTCCAACTCTGATCTTGGCTCTGAATAGATTCAGCCACAGTTTTCCCTTTTATCCCCCCTGTGTGAGGGCAGCATTTGGTGGTGCAGAGCCCTTGCCGTTCTGGCGATGGCTGGCTCAGTGTGGCCAGGGTGAGGGTACAGAGCTCCTCAACCATCCTCAACTTGCCCCATGTTTGTGGGGCTCAGGGGGGCCCCCTGGAGCTGCTCGGGATGTGCAGGGATGGTTTTGATCAGCTCTGCTCTCAGGCAATCTGCAAGTACAGAATGTGGATAAATCTGTCAGTTATCCACTGACAGATGACGTAATAAAGATAATTTTCCATTTTATTTTAGACTGTGAGAAAGGAAGAAAAACACCATAATGACGTGTCTAAAGCCCCGAAGACACCTGCAACAATCTCAGACTCATTTCCTCAATAATGCTTTTATTTTGCAGTTTTGGTGATGATGGGTCTGTTTTCCTTCTGCCAGATCTCTAATTTATTTGGATCTGATGAGTCTTGCTCCTGGCAGCAGTTCTGGGACTAGGGTAATGTCTTTAAGGAGATATTTGCCTGTTGTGCTGTGTGTGAAGAATGATGCTAGCTCCTGTGCCGAGGGAGAGCCGAGGCAGCAGCTCCTGGCGCACCCTCACCCAGGATAAACCCGGACACACTGTGCCAAGGAAGTTTGTTGTGGGCCTGAGCTGAAGATAAAAACCACAAGCTGTTATTTGAGAAGGGCGGCACAGGATGGAGATTGTTGTAAGGGAAGCAAAGAGTGTCACAGAAACAGAAATCAGGTTAGTGCTGATGCCTGTCAGCACTTCTGCGCTCTGCCGGGGACTCTGAGACTGCAGAATCATGGAATGGTTTAGGCTGGAAAAACCCTCTGAGATCATCGAGCCCAGCTGTACCCCCAGCAGTGACAAGCCCACCACTAACCCACGTTTTACTTTTCAAGTCTCTCTTATCCTTAAATGAAAGAAAGCCCCTCTCCCCCCACAATTCCAAAAGAAACAGAAGGATTATGGCTAAAATTGTTCTCCTGAGTAGAGCAGGGCTCAGTCTTGCAGAGTTAGAGCTGACCCAGAAAGGGTTGCCAGGATGAGGTGCCTCAGGAGCATCTCAGGAGGCATGGGGAGGAGTCTGTCCTTCTGGCCGTGTCCGTCCTGGGGTGCTGTGCCTCGGTGACCCCGGCTCGGTGCTCTCCAGCCAGCTGTGGCACAGCTGGGGTGTTGCTGGTGTGGGCAGGTGCCTGGGACGGGCGAGGGGTGCCGTGGTTTTAGGAGTCAGCAGCAGCTTTCACGGGAACTGCTTTTTGGGGTGGTCAGTCTTCTCCACCACACAAGACAGATGATATCTATGAAAGTCCCTGGGACCAAGATTTAAAAACTTGTTATCTGTGAGTGCTGGGGACCTGTGCTGTTGGGGGTGTCCTGGGACCGGCTGCCTCGTGCAGCCCAGGGCCCCGTCCACCAGCACCGGCCCCGGCCGGGCCCTGGGCCAGCGCTCGCGCGGGGTGCTCGTGGTCAGCCGGCCAGCAGGCCCGGCCGGGGCCGTGTGCTCGGGGCTCTGCTGCGCCAGGCTCTCGTCCCCACCGCTGTGCCCTGTTCCGCAGGCCTGCAGTGCGTGTGCCAGCTGTGCGAGCACACCAACTTCACCTGCCAGACGGAGGGCGCCTGCTGGGCCTCGGTCATGCTGACCAACGGGCGCGAGGAGGTGGTCAAGTCCTGCGTCTCCCTGCCGGAGCTGAACGCCCAGGTCTTCTGCCACAGCTCCAAGAACATCACCAAGACCGAGTGCTGCTACACCGACTTCTGCAACAACATCACGCTCCGCCTGCCCCTCGGTGAGTGCCAGCCCAGCCCCGGTGCCCGTGTGGCGGCTCCAGGGTGCTCCAGCCCCGTGCAGGGAACGCGACTGCGGGAGCCAGTCCTTGGGGGCTCTAGCGGCTGTCTGTAAAACACAGCTGCTTTTGTCCCAGCTTGTTTCAGACAGCAAAATATAAACTGCAGCCCTATTTGCGGGAGAGGGAATTTCTTGGGTTTCTAAAGCTGTCCCGAACGCTGGCTCGATGTCCTGCGAGCACAGGGTCGTCTCGGGGGCAGGCCGGGGGAGGACCCCAAGCCGCTGCGGGGACCTCCTTGGCTGATGCAGTTTCAGTGATCTGAGCCTTGGGTGGCTGTGGCTGACGTGAGCAGCCTGTGAGGCAGCTGCTCTGTGGTGTCACGTCAGCGTCACGGAGCCTTGCTCAGCAGGGATGAGAAGCTGTGAGATTCCCGGTCCTAATGAGAGGGAGGAAAAAGGCGCTTCCAGGAGCTCTGTGTATTTGCACTGCGTCAGTCTGCCAGGCTCAAGTTGCGTAAAGAAGTTGATTTGGTGCTTTCTAAAAAGAAATATTTATACTAATTTTAGTATAATTTAAATTTAATTTTTTGATTCCTCTTTCCAAGATTTGTCTTTATTCCAGGCCTTTTAAAAAAAGGTGCAAAGTATACTATTTTATCAGATAATATCTTTTTATATACTTACACCAGTGAGATATGTTACAGGTAAGAAAGATGCAAATTAATACACAATTTACAATTATAACTTGAATTTAAGACACTATCATGTAGTTCTTAATGGAATTTGAAAGGCTGTTGCTGGGCAGACCATGGGGGAGCTGCTGTGGGAGCCTTGGGCACTGTCACCTCCTGGTGAACCCTGGTACCCAACCTCACCTGTGCTGTGGGGCAGGAAAAAGGATTATTTAAATGTTTTTCTTCCAGTTGACCACAGAAGGCACACACTAATTGTGGTCATGCTCTAGAAAAAAAGCGCCATGGTGGTTTTTCCAAGCTGGGAAGAAAGCTGCTATTTCTAGAGGAGCAGCAGAGGCACATCTGTTGTCCCAGCACTTGAACTGGGACTTGCAAAACCTTTAGTTTCATATTTCAGCACCCCCAAAAAAATGACTGAATTCTTACCCTGAGCCCTTTGCTCTAAAGATTCAGGGGAACTCACGTCAGTGGGAATTGTAGCAGTGCCAGTGTGGTTTCTGTGCTGGCCGTTTCCAACAGCCCTTCCTCACATAATTCACACTGTGGGGAAGCTGCGTGGGGACTGCCCCGGGGTCAGGCCCTTGTCTCACACGTTTGACAGGGGGCACTTGGCACGGACACCTTGGTGTGGAAAGTCTATTGCACTTCACCTGTATCATCTCTCTCCATCTCCATCTCTGCCTGCCTCTATCTACCTCTGTCTAACTATAACTATCTCTGTCTCTCTATTTCTATGTCTGTTTCTATTTTCTACATCAAACTCCTTGTATCTATATCTACCTCTGTGTGTATATATATATATATATATATATATTTCATTATGTGTATATATATACACTATATCTACCCACTTACCTGCTGACCTGTCTGTTCTATCTCCATTATGCAAATTCTAGTTTAAAAGTGGAGCATGTGGGCATGAAAAACTTGCCTCTAGGCTGGAGTGACTCTCCTGGAGGAGGAGAACCCCTGAGAAGGTCCAGCATGGTGCCCATCCCTGCTAGGTGAGGCAGTGCCTTCGTGTCCTGCTGGGACACAAACCCACCCTTCAGCTCTCCATGGAGCTGGCCTGCTCCGGCTCAAAGGCTTGGTGGGGCTTGGAGCAACCTGGGCTGATGGAAAGTGTCTTGGAACCAGCTGAGTTTCAAGGTGCCTCGCAGCCCAAACCACTGTGGGATTCTGTGACTGTCCGTGCCCACCAAAGGTTTGTGTTGTAAAGGAGTGCCTGGAGAGCGGTGAGATGACCCACAGGGTGAGGATCTCCGAGGGCAGAGAGCAGTGTGTGGTTTGGGGCCTGTGCCTGAATTCCCATGGCAGAGCTGCAGATGGCAATGCCTGCCCCCGTCAGCACGGGGCTCTGGGCTGGGGCCGTGGGTGACAGGAGCTGAGCTTTCCTTTGAGTTGGTTTTTGCTGGGGTTTTTTTTTTGTTTGCTTTTTTTCTTTACAATGTCTGAGAATCTTTAAAGACAGATTAAACCCGGATCTCTGCTTTTATATCCTCCTTCTTGTGGGCAGGGATTTCACTGCGCATTCTGCATTAGCAGGTGAAAATATCAAGGTGCAGGATGAGTTTGCAGTAACTGGTTTTTTTCTGTGTCACCCTGGATTCCTTTCCAGGTTTCTGCTGGTTTAACTGGGATGCTTTCTGCCCCAGCAGGTGACTTGAGATGAGCTTCCCCTGTCACAGCAGGGCTGCAGAAAACACTCTGTGTGCTGCTGCCTCGAGGGACCTCCTCCTGATAAGTCGTCCCTCTTACATCCCTCATTCTTGTTTTCTCTGCAGAACTCACCACCGTGCCCTCAGCAGGCAACAGGCTGGTTTGAGGAGTTGCTAATCAGACCTTGATTTTTCCAGCTGCAGATTTGTGCCTCACAGGATTTTTGGGCCATATTTGAGACCTGGGAGACAGAGTTTATGATCTCTGTCCCCCACCCCCCAGTGGTGAGTGGGGTCTCTAGTCACGGTGGAAGCTGGAGAAACTTAATTTTAGACTCTAGCCCAAAGTGTATTTTTGAAATGGTTTTAATGTGTTCTGTAGAGCTGACTAGAGCCCCCTCATTAATAGGATACAATAGATTTTCTTGCTACATTGGAAATAATACATAATTTATCCCCTGAGTAGCCTAGGAACACACACAGTTCAGGGCTTTTGGAAGCCTTACAGTGGAAGCTTCACAGTGTCAAAAGCAGAAGCTGTGTGTGAGAATGTCTTTTCCATTGGAGGGAAAAAATCACTTCTTTTTTTTGCTGCTTGCAAGTACTATTTTGTTTACACAAGCTGGACCATAACTGCACCGCGTTGTGCAACTGCTGAGTGCTGCCAGATGTGCTGCTCTTGGTTCACACGTGGCAGCATGTCTCAGCTTCTATTCTTGGTTAGTCAGTCAATGAACAGTACATTTGAAACTGGATTGCAAAATGTTGTGATTAATGGTGGTGTTTTGCTGGGTTTGGGTGGTCAGGAGGGATTGTCTGATTTCCCCAAGAGCCAGACCTTTCCCAGCCGCTGTGGCTGTCCCCAGGCTGATGGTTTGTGCTGGGCAGGGGGTGTGGTGTGTGTTTGTGGTGTTTGGTTGGAGCCGTGGGGAGCCCCACGACCCCTGAGGGCTCCTGGCCATGGGGCACCATGGTGCAGCGGTCAGGGTTGAAGATGGCCCTCACTGACCAGAGCGCAGCGCTGGTTCGTCCCCAGCCTCGGCGTGTGCCCCGTGAGGGGCTGGAAAGGGCCTGAGCAGTTGCCACCAGCCTCGACCTGCGCTTGGTCTTTGTCACAGCCAGTAGACTAAAGGATGGCAAAGGAGGTTTCTGGTTGACTCCTTCCAAGGAACTCCTCTAGACAGTCAGGATCTCGTCGTTCTCCAAGAACTCAGTGGAGACTCCCTGCAGTCTGGCCCAGCCACCTCAGCTCCCAGCCCCACTGCAAACTTGCCTTCTGCCCTGGAGATCTCCCAGCTCAGCAGCATCCCAGGAGGCCCGTAAGCACCCCTGAAGTTCACTTTATTCTGAACAGTTGCCACTTGCATGAGCTGTGAAGCCTGTGTCTGCCTGTGCCCCTGGAGCTGGGTGTCACGCTCCCGAGCAGGCACAAGAGTCCTTGGCTTTGCCTCCGCAGTGCTCTCGCACCCCGCTCTGCACTCCCGGGGTGGCCAGGAGCATCAGGGTCCCCATGGTCCCTCCTGCTCTCCGCCTGAGGTCACTCCTGCTCCTGCCCCAGGGTGTCAGAACACTCTGCCCGCTGGGGTCCCTCCAGCCTGGCTCCCAAAATGCCGTGTGGGAGGGAAAGAACTCCAAAAATCCAGCGCTGTTGCAGCTCTCCCACAGCCTGCTCCACGGGTCTGTGCTGATACCAATTATGCCCATACACATAGTCAGTGAAAGCGCATCAGATCACTTTTCTATTAAAATTGCAGACTTTTTTTTCTGGTAATAATGGTATTGTTGCTTTTTTAAGGATATACTGAGCATTTTTTATGTGTCCCTTAAAATCCTGCCATAACCCAAATTTCAGAGATTTATGGTGTACAAACAGTGCACAAAGTGCATTGCAGGTTACAGACTGTTGCATCCAGGATGGATTGTGTCCTTGTCCTGGGGGCCAGTCTGTGAGGATGCCCTTCCCAGTCCCTTCCCACCAGCCCAGTTCTTGCTGTTCAAAGCTTCCTGATGATTTTCCTTTTGTTACTGTTTGCAGTGGCTTAAGAACAATAAACTTGTACTTTGTTCATTTCGTGTCATGCTGTTTTTCAGCAGTTGGTGGGAAGAACTGACGTGGTGTGGTCAGCATCTTGTGTGTGTTTGTCTTCACCAGCCCCTGCCAGGGGTGAATGAGCCTCATTCCTACCCGGAATGAGTCTGACGAGCCCTGCGGGGAGGCTGCTGGTTTGGATGGCACAGGGGAGGTGCTGAAGAGCCAGGGGACAGCTCATGCCCTGCACTCCGTACCCGCTGTGATCCCGTGCCCCCGGCCAGCACAGAGCCAGGCCCGTTGCCCTGCCCAGCGGCTCCCGGCGCACGGTCTGGGCTGGCAGGGCAGGCTCGGCCGAGCACTGGGGCTCCGGGGGTAGGGATCTCTCCATCCTGTACTTCATCCCTGTTTCAGGGAAACCTCAGCCCTGTGGAAACAGAATGAAAAATGTTTAGGAGATCCCAGCATGCCAGTTAACAAGCAGCAGTTCCAAGGAGGAATCCTGCTCATAAAGCCTCTTACAAACCTCCCGGGTCACCCCTGGAGCATACTCTTGAAGTCATTAAAGGAAAAACCTGTGAACAAAATGTACCAGCTTTGTGTTCAGGAGGGCTGGAGTTGTGCTGCTGAACAGATGTGTAGTATTGACTGCAGGAAGGTAGCAGAGGGTGCTGAGGCCGTTGGCTGCTGCTTTTGAGACCCCACGTCACTTTGGTCACTCTCAGACTCCAGGTTATGATGTGCACGTGGCCCAGCCTTTCCCTGAAGGGAAAGCGTGACCTTGCGTGGGGTGGAGTTCATGATTCTTACATCTTCTGCAGCCCTGAGATCCCGTTTGTACTCATGGTTCTGAGTGTTGAGGTTTTTTTACGGGTCGTATTTCTGGTTTATTTTATCTGGGGGGGGAAGTGCTGGTCGATGTTTTATATTTTTTAAACTTATTTAAAATTTTGGGGACATTAGGGGAATCACGTGTGTTTTCATGTGTAAGTGAATCCCTCAGCAGTGTCTTCCTGGAGCCTGTTGATACAGAGCTTGGGTGGTGATCAGAACGCTGACCCGAGACCAAGCCCCGTGCCCAGAAGGTGTGCGGGGGAGACTCCGCCACCGGCAGAAACGCGCTCTGCTCTGTCTCCCGGTCGGCACAACGGTGGGGAAGCACCGAACCTCGGTGTGCCATTGCTCTGCAGCCCTTGGCGCGCGTCCGTGTCCCAGCGGCGCTCTCCCTCGTGTCTCCCCACAGCGCCGGAGGCGGCGGGCGGAGCGGGCGGGCGCTCGGCCGCGCTGGCCGTGGCCGTGGCGGTGCCGGCGCTGGCGGCCGTGCTGGCGGCGGTGCTGGCGGCCTGCGCGGCCCGGGGCTGCCGGCGCTGCGCCCGCCGCGGGGCCAAGCCCCCCAACGTGGAGGAGCCCCTCTCCGAGGGCAACCTGGTGAGCTCCGGGAAGACGCTGAGGGACCTCATCTACGACATGACGACCTCCGGCTCCGGCTCCGGTACGTGGGGTGCGCTGCCCGCCGCCGCGGGTCTGTGCCGGTGCTCGTGGCCGCCCCGCACGGCGGCGATGGGGCTTTGGGTGCTCTGCTTCTGTCAAACCGCAAACATTCAGGTCTTTGTTGGAACGGAGGACTTAAAAAAGTGAACTTAGAAATCAGAATCAAGTGTGAAACCCTGACGTGACATGGCTGGTAGTGAAAGGTACTAAACTCACCTGGCTGGGTCAGGATGCTGCTTCTGAAAATTTTTGTGTTTCATAGCAGAATAATGTTCCTCCAAATTCCTGTTTTGAGCAGAACATCCATCTTTTTAACTTTTTTCCCGTTTCTGATATCTTGCCTACTGTGATGTCTCCATTGCTATTAAGAACTTGTTAAACCAAAGAAACCTAAAAATGAGGTGGGAATTCACAAATTCCAGCTCACTGGGCTAGTGGCATGTCTGGGACGTATAGCCCAACTTTCCCTAGCTAGAACTTTTATTGAAAAGTATGTAAACTATGTTTGCTTTTATTTATAACTGAAAAGTGTACAAATGGTGCCTAATTTAATTTATTTCCATGAGCGGCATACTTCTGAGGATTAAGTTGTTGTTCTTCCCTAATGCTTTTTCACAGCTCTAATGAGCAGACTTTGGCTTTATTTATGCTGAAGTTTTAACTGTTTCCAGCCATCCCTGAGCCAGGAACAGGGCTGGACTTGAGCAGAGGCAGAGCCCCGTGCACTGAGGTGATTTGTTCTGATTTCAGCCAAAATCAAGGCTGCAGTTATTAAAAAAAAAAGGGGGGAAAATTAATAATTCCTTGTTTTAAGTCCCAAACAAACACAGAATCAAATCAAACCAGGCAGGGTTTGTTGCTGGCAAAGCAGTGTGGAGCTGCTATAATAACTTATTTTATTTTCAAAAATTTCAGCCAGAGCAGAGCAACTAATTGACTGCAGGACAGCTGCAGTCTGTATCAAACCAAATGGAGTAGTTCAGGCCAAATTTTAAATTTTTTACTGGGGTTTTAAAAAGTTTTTTGTATGTGCAGACACTGGGAAGTAACATTAAGAAGTCTGATTTGAGGAGGCATTGGTTGGGAGAGGATTTTCCCTTGGTAGCCTTGGAAGGCGAATCCATGAGTGCAGCTCAGTGGGAAAGGTCAGTGCTAGGGTTGGAAGGTCCCAGCTGAGCTGTTTCACAGGTACCTGTCTCTCCTCGTAACTAGGTCTGCCTCTGCTGGTCCAGAGAACCATCGCGAGGACTATTGTCCTGCAGGAAATTGTGGGAAAAGGACGATTTGGCGAAGTCTGGCGTGGGAAATGGTGCGGGGAGGATGTGGCTGTGAAAATCTTCTCCTCCAGAGATGAGCGGTCCTGGTTTCGGGAGGCAGAGATTTACCAGACGGTGATGCTGAGGCACGAAAACATCCTGGGCTTCATTGCTGCTGACAACAAGGGTGAGCAGCGAGGCGTGAGAGGCTCTGGCCTCCTAGAGAGCTTTCCCAACCCAAATAATCCTCTGAATCTATGTGGTGGCCTTGGCAGTGCTGGGATAATGGTTGGACTCAGTGGTCTCAGAGTGCTTCCCAACCCGCTGAATCCTGAGTGTCTGTCTCAGAACAGCTTTTGCTGCCCCCACTCCCATCTGAAACACCTCCCTGAGCCGCGCAGCTGCCCTGAGCTCCTTCCCGGTGGGACAGCTGCCACGCTTGCTTGCCTGCATTCCCCAAAAAGGGGAAGGCTTTCCCCAGATAATATTTTTAATAATCGTGCTTCCTCTGGGTAGATAACGGGACGTGGACGCAGCTCTGGCTTGTCTCCGAGTACCACGAGCAGGGCTCCCTGTTTGACTACCTGAACCGGGGCACGGTGACGGTGGAGGGCATGGTCCGGCTGGCGCTGTCAGTGGCCAGTGGCCTGGCCCACCTGCACATGGAGATCGTTGGCACGCAAGGCAAGTGCTTCCCTCCCACTTCTCCTTCAAGTATTTTAAGGAGCTTCAGTGTTCTCAAAAACATTTATGGGTGACGTGGTATTGTGAAGTGTTTTCCAACCTGTTAACACCAGGGGGAACAGTGTGAGTGTGAGTGGTGCAGTGTAGACAGGGACCAGGGACCTTACCTTCCCACTTCCATTGTCTGCACTTCATCCATGCCTTTAAATAGATGCCTGTGGAAGCCGCTCTGCTAAAGGGGAGTGAGTGCTAATGAAGGAAAAATTTCTTCATGGAAAGGTTTGTCCAGCCCTGGCACAGGTTGCCCAGGGCAGTGGTGGGGTCACCATTCCTTAAGGGACTTAAAAGCTGTGTGGATGTGGCGCGTTGGGACATGGGCTAGTGGTGGCCTTGTCAGTGCTGAGGAATGGTGGGACTCGGTGGTCTTAGAGGGTTTTTCCAACCCAAACAATTCAGTGATTCTGTAATTTTCTAAATGAATTTGGAGGGTGAACTTCCAGTTTCTCTTTTTGTGTTTTATTCCTGAAATACAGCTATTGAAACAAAAATGCCCTAAAGTTTTCTTTTGAAGTTGACATCATTTAGCAGAGCTTTACTTGGTTCAAAATAGACTTCAATATTTCTATAGGGTGTAGAAATATACCTATATTCACTTTTGTTAGGAGTGAATGAAACTGTTTTTACATCCTTGCTCATGATATTAAAGTCCACGCTGTTGTTATCAAAATTGGAGGCGGTTTCTCTTACTGTGGACAGGGAAGCCAGCGATCGCGCACCGGGATCTGAAATCCAAGAACATCCTGGTGAAGAGGAACGAGAGCTGCGCCATCGCTGACCTGGGCCTGGCGGTGAAGCACGACTCGGTGCTGAACACAATCGACATTCCCCAGAACCCCAGGGTGGGCACCAGGAGGTGGGTGAGGAGCTGCAGCCGCTGGTCTGGCTCCGGGGGGAGGGCTGCTCACAGCCCTGCCCTCCCCCAGTGATGTTCCCCCCGCTCCTGGCGCCAGGCAGGGATGGCCACAGCCCCGCAGGGTGGGGGGGAGGAGGCTGCAGACCCTGCTGTGGAATGGAGCTCTCTGCCCCACGTGGGACATCGCGTGCCGGTCACCCCGGTCACCCCCGCTGCTCTGGGCCTGGGCAGGGCGCAGCTGCCAGCACCACGAGGGGTCACAGGGCCCTGTGGTCCTGTGGCAGCACAGCTGTGGCCTTCTGTAGGGGCTGCCCCAGCAAACTGACCCTGTGTGCCCCAAAGGTACATGGCCCCCGAGATCCTGGACGACGCGATGAACATGAACATCTTTGAGTCCTTCAAGCGCGCAGACATTTACTCTCTGGGGCTGGTGTACTGGGAGATAGCCCGGAGGTGCTCCGTTGGAGGTGAGGTTTTGGCCTTTTCACCCGGTCCCAGACTGGTTTGGGTTGGAAGGGACATTAAAGCTCATCTTGTTGCACCCCCTGCTGTGGGCACCTACACAATAAATCTTCCCTAGGAATCACTGAGGAATACCAGTTGCCTTACTATGACCTTGTGCCTTCTGATCCTTCGATAGAAGACATGAGAAGGGTTGTCTGTGAACAGAAGCTCAGACCAAGTATTCCAAACCAGTGGCAAAGCTGTGAGGTAAAAGCAGTTTTCTATTTTATTCTAGGTGTATTTTGTAGGGTTTTTTTCTAGTTTTATTTTGTTATTTATATTTTGAAGTTTAAATTAAGACAGAATTTTTCAGTGAGAGATAGGGCACTCAATGCCCAGCTTCTCCTGAATTTAGGAGCTTCAGATGTCTGGTTCTCCTTCAGATCAATACAGAGAAAGCTCTTTGCACCAAGTGCTCAATGCTGTTCAAGGCAGGCCTTAATTGATGCTGCTGCTGTTGTGTCACTGTTTCAGAGAGCTGCACTTTATCTCCCTGTGTTAAAACCAGAAAGCAGAGGGTTGTGGTTGTATCCCTGGCTGTTGTTTGTCCTGCTGCAGGCGCTGTGGTTGTACCTATGTGGTTGTGTCCCTGGGTGCTGTTTCTGTCCCCCGCAGACTCTGGCCGTACCCCCGGGCGCTGTTTTTATCCCCCTGCAGACACTGGCCGTACCCCCTGGGCGCTGTTTTTATCCCCCTGCAGACACTGGCCGTACCCCTGGGCGCTGTTTCTGTCCCCTGCAGACACTGGCCGTACCCCTGGGCGCTGTTTCTGTCCCCTGCAGACACTGGCCGTACCCCTGGG
>VXBT01012251.1:188218-204608 GCA_013400235.1 Oriolus oriolus | reverse complement strand
TGGGGTGTCTGGTGGGGTGTGGGGTGTCTGGTGGGGTGTGGGGTGCCTGCCGGGGTGTGAGGTGCGTGGCTCGTGTGGGGCGGAGGGCAGCTGAGGGGCACGGGGCTTCTGGGGCAGCTCGCACCAAGACCCTGCTCTGCGCTCTGATGAGCGGTGTCATTTATTTCTCCCCTCAGCTTGTTTGCAGATGAGTCACCGGGTTTCAGGAACGTCAGAAAGGGCTGCCGGAGGAACCGAAACGCGCTTTGTTTTCAAGCACTCGGCGGGGTGACCGTGAGCAGGAAAAGAGGAAGAGGCTTTGAGTCACCCGCTCCCCGAGTTGCTCAGTGTGCCTTGGCAAGTGAGCAGATGACGCCCGGGGGCACAGATAGTTTTCTCAGGAAAAGGGAGAGAGCTTTTCCCATTGCCTGCCGTGCTTTTTTAAACATCTTTTTTCTTCCCCTTAACCCAGAGGGGTTCCCCCAGGAACTCGGAGGTGAAGGGCAGACATCTAAATCCGTTGTTGTGGTGCTGCTGTGGTGCGCAACACTTCCCTGTCCCTGTCTGTCTGCCAGGAGGGGCACAGGGACTGCAGGCACTTGTCACAGTTCAGCCACCAGCCCTCCTCCAGGTGTGTGGACCAGATGTTTCCTGACAGGCTGTTTCTCTGTTGCAAGATGCCGGGTTTTTGAGGGATGAACGTATGGGATGGGGATGCACTGACACTTCAGCCATCCAGGGCAATGAGGGGATCCCCTGGAGCGGGGGAGGCTCCGTGCCAACGTTTTCTTGGCACTAAGAGCTCGTCTGGATCGGCAAATGCCGAGCACGTGGACACCCATGCTTGTGCCTTTCCATGGACACCCATCCCTGCAGCTCCTCCGCCGCAGCCGGCAGAGGCAGGGCCCTTACAAAAGGCGTGTGGAGCAGCTCTGCGTTGCTCTGCCGTGGCAGCACGTGCCAGCCCGCACTGAACTCCCACACAGCTGGCAAACAGAACCCAACACCCTCACCCCGCAGCCCTGGCCGCCCCCTCCCTTGCCTGCACCCCTGCCAGACTTTCCTCTGGAGCTGGCAGCCCCAGGGGTGTGTGGCAATGCTTCGTAAAGGTGCATAAAAGGTCTCTACTCAGAAAAGTGACTGTAACTTGTATGTTTTTATTGCTTCTCTGTTTTGATAGCAGTGGCCCTGCTTTTCCCCTTGCATACTCACATCCCACCCAGGGTTAATTGTGTCCAAGTCTGGCTGCTTCGTGCAGTTACTGTCCCTGGTATTTGTCCAGAGGTCTCAACAAAAACTGTCATAGTGTGTTTCAGAAGAGTCTGCTGGGATGCCCAGCCTGAGGCAGCAGCTGGGACACGGGGCTCCAGCCCTGGCTGCAGGGCTGCGTGCCGGGGGTGGCCCTGCTCCGCGGGTGTTTAGGGCTGGGCTGGGTGGATGCCAGGGCTGGCAAACTGCTCTGCCCTCTGTCCTCCTGCACTGCTGACCTGTGACCGAGGGGCAGCGGGGACAGGCACCCACTCCAGTGACCCACCCAGGCCCAGGGCTGCTTCCTGTGCTTCTCCATCACACCCAGGAGCAGGAAATCTGAAGGTTATTCAAAGCCATGCTGGAATAACAACAGGTCAGGTAGTAACTGGAGAGAAAAACCAACCCAGCCAGATGTTCTCAGAGTCATAATCTTCCTCCAGTCCTGGCCATCCAGGAAAGGTGCAGGGATGACATCTGGCCAGGGCTCTCCCTAGCACCATGCCTGTCCCGGCTCTGCCACAGCAGCTCCTTGTGCCCTGTCCTGGAGACCCTGCATGGACTTTGCTGGGTGTCCCCAGACCTGCTCTGCCTGGGAAGTCCTTGGTCCCCACCGAGACCTGGGTGCTGTGCTGAGGGCATTGTCCTGCCCTCGCTCTGCCACACTTCCAGCTTCTGCCCCGGCCTTCAGCTTGTTTCCCTCTCCGCAGCTGAAGCTCCCACACTGACACCATTAGCCAAAAGCAGTGTTATTTTCCCATCTTTGCCAAAAGGTGAGATGAGGGATGCCAGGGATGCCGAGCAAGTCGGAGTATGAACAGGTTGAGGTCAGGTGAGTGCCTGAGGCAGGCAGGGCTGTAAGGACAAATCCTGGCAGAGCAGCAGCTGCCGGTGAGAATTGCCCGCAGGAATGGAAAAATTAAGCAGATTTCTGCAGCTGCCAAGCCCGATTCTTAACTCCCCTGTGAGCACGGGGCACACGGAGCGCCGGGGGCCGCGCTCGGAGGGATTTGTGTAACTCGCACCTAAACCGCGGGTCACGTGGCGGCCCTTCCGCCCTCGCACTCGTGGGTGCTGCAGCGGGGCCGCGGCTCCTCCCGCGCCCCCGGCCATGGCCCCGCGCTCGCCCTGAGCCCCGCGCCCCGGCCATGGCCCTGCGGCGGCTCCTGCAGCACAGCCTGACGGCCGGCCCCGCGGGCGGCGAGCCGGCGCTGCCCACGGACGGCAGGAGGATGCAGCACCCGGCCGGAGCGCTGGCGACGCTGCCCCGCGGGCGCAAGCAGGTACGGGCCGGGCTCGGGGCTGCCGCAGAGCCCGTGTGCCCCAGCTCCAGGACGGACCCCGAGGCCCTGCACGCTTTGGGGTGCCGGAGGGTGACCGCCGGGTGCCGCTGGCCGGGCTGGCGCTGGGGACGGCAGTGGAACCTCGGCGGCACGGCAGGCGTGGGAAGCTCTGCGAGGAGCGGTGATGGGCGTCCTGCCCGCGGGGCTGGGGCTGTGCGGGGCGGTGGCGGCTGGGGTCCGGCCCTGGCCGAGCTCCTCTCCATTTCCAGCCGTGCTGGGAGCCAGGAAGGGTTTGCGCTGTCTGGGTGCTCCTTGAAACGTGCATTTACCTCAGTCAGGTGGCCTGGCTGCCCTCTGCCTGCAACGCTGACAGAAAGCGCCCACCACGCTCCATTTCCATCTGGATTTGGGAGTGTTTCTGTGCAACTCTTGGGGCTGTCGGGGCTGTCTCTGTCGCTGGGCTTTTCCCCCGGAGCAGCGCAGTGCAGCACAATCGCCACGGGGTTCCCACAGAACTGTCTTGCTGTGGCTGTAAATCGTCGGCTGAGCAGTTCCAGCTCTGGACTATTTGTCTGAAGTGAAAAACCTGACCAGAAAATGTCTGTGGGACGTGATAGTGTGAAAGTAAAACCAGAAAAATCGCGTGCCATATCTGTGCACTTGAGGCTTTGCTGTGTTCGGCTGCAGAAGGGCACCCAGCCTTTCCTTGGTACATGTGTCAGGGCAGGGGGGAAGCCAGAGTCCGGCCTGGACGCGCTGCTGCCGGGTGGCTCCGGCTCCCGTGGCTGCGGCGGAGCCCTCGGTGTGCGGAGCCGCCCTCGGCGTGGCGGTGGCTGCTGGCGGGGGGAGGCTGATGGGGACGGCTGTGATGGGGCTGTGACTGGTAAGGCTGAGTTACATCGGGGCCAAGGACACACTGCAGGGACTCTCCCCAGAGCAGGGGTCCTTTGCCCAGGTGTGGCCCTGCTGTCAGCCCTCTCATCTTCTCCCGGATGGATTTTACATGGCCTCTCTCTCCTCCCCTTGTCCCTCAACAAGCAAATGCACATCCATGAAGTCGCTGTTTCTGTAGGAGGTCACGCTGTGGCACCATTTTGTCCTGCTGAAGCTGTACTGAGTACAAACATCTCACTGATAGTGGAACTCCTTATTCATGGTTCACTTTTTTTGGGAAGAATCCGTGTTTAACACTGATCCTGGCTCTTCCCAGAGACCTCTCCAGGCACAGGTGTGCCTAGCCTGAAGCAGGGCTCCTGGGTGCCTGTGCCTGGCTGGGAGCTGCTGTGCAGACACTGGAGAGCTCACTGTCTGCACTCCCCTGCGCTGGGGATGCTTGGTGCCTCTCCTGGCATGTGTTCAGTTTATAAATGTCCACAGATTTTTAGAGGAAAGGGACAAAAGTGAGATGAGCTCTTGGCACAACAGAGATGTGATTTGTGCTCTGAGCTGGCCGCCAGCATCTGACGGGAGGATTTGACCTCCAGATGCTTTTCCTCCTGGTCAGAAAGTTCAAGCTCTCTTTTGACCAAGGCAGAGGCTGCGTTGGTGCAAGGTGCTGGTGGGATGCCACCAGCTGGTTTTAGTTCTTCTCTAAACTGCTGGTTTTATCCGTGTGCCTCAAAGGACCACAAACATACTGACCCCTTTCCCCTCCTGTTTCTGGTCACAGCTTGCCTTAGCCAGATCCAGCTCCTCGGGCGACTCCTCCAGGCCTCAAAGGTATGATTCTATGATTCTAGAGTCAGTGCTACTGTCTTATTCTGCATGAAACGTGTGTCCCGGGAGTTTTCCCGGCCCACGTGGGGTCGGGGTGTGAGGCAGGGAGTGGTGCCCTGCGCCTGGGACGTGCAGGTGCAGTTGTGACCTCTGGTTTGAGCGGGAGAAGAGGCAGCGCTGGCGCGGTGACAGCCCGCGGGCACGGAGAGGGGCGTGGTGGGGACACCGCTGTTCTGGGTGGAAGTGTCGGCCCGTGTGGCACAGCCCCCCTCGCTCACACGGAGCTCTGTGTGTTCCTCATGCAGGCACCTCGTTGCTATATTGAAAGAAGATAAAGAGACGTTTGGGTTTGAAATCCAGGTAAGGCTTAAATGACAAGTTGATTCATTAAAAACAAAACGTGATGCAGAGTCTGAAGTGTCATATCCTCAAAAGCAGGTCAAGGCCGGCTGCAGCAGAGGCAGGTGTCTGTCAGAGCTGTGGAATTTGAAGAGCTTGCAGCACTCGTACAACACAGGGATGTTTTCTGAGGATTTTTTCGTAGCGAAGGTCACAGACGAGAATTTCTGGCCTTCTCACAAGTCAGAGTGTTGAATGTAGGAGAAATCCCACCCAAATCCAAATAAGGGGCAATGACAGTGCCTTCTTACC
The DNA here is from genome assembly GCA_013400235.1 of Oriolus oriolus. Lineage (NCBI taxonomy): Eukaryota > Metazoa > Chordata > Aves > Passeriformes > Corvidae > Oriolus > Oriolus oriolus. The sequence continues at coordinate 199,731 of VXBT01012251.1, read as the reverse complement.
TCCATAGGGGAATATTTTTGGGAGAATTGTATGTGAGAATATTTTCATATAAAATGAGAGATCAAGAAACTCTCCTAAAAATTACCTTGCACTGTCTTTTTGTTACCTCCTTTAATATGCACAGAGAGGTATGTGCTTTTGGAGAAGATGTACAATATTGGTATATTTTTCAATAAATAACTGCTAATCATGACTTTTGGGGCAGAAGCTGAATCATATAGGAAGAGATTCTGTTTGGTGTAGAAGTCAGTAAGTCATAAGTAGGAGAACCAGAATGTTACCAGGAGTACTGCTAGTGGGAGTTTTACGTTTGTGGGTTTTTGTGAGAAAGGTAACTCCTAATCAGCAGGTCTGCTAAAATCCTGGCTATAGTTAAAAAATGATCCCAGGAATAAAGGGATGTGGTTTGGGAGCAGGGGGATCTGCATGCCAGCAGCAGGGCACTTTCAAAGTGCTTTCCTCTCTCTGCACACAAAGGGAAAACAGTATTTTCTGTGAAATTAGTGTACTAGAAAAAGCTTAACTTTGCCCAATTTGGGTCTGTGACTAATGAGCGGGTCAGGGCTCAGCTCATGAACAGAGGAGAGCTTTCAGAAGGGAGGATAATTGAGTCAATTATTGGGCTTTTGTGTAAATTGTCAGGGCAGATTTTCATTATACGTGACATTCTGATTAAAAATAATTGTTCTTGGCACATTTTCTTCCCGAACATACATTCAGCGTGAGCGCTTCGCAGAAAGTCCGGGCTGCAGAAAGGCAGCATCTGTCGGATACTGAGGGTGTTTAGAAGCTGTGGTTTCATTGCTATGAGATAAATTTAGGCAAAGCAGTGTAAGATGATGTGAAACTTTAGGTCTACATCCGCAGGGAGCTCATGCTTCACTCGTCACTCTTAGTTTAGCCAGGAATTGTACTGCGAGCCCAAAGGCTGGAACCGCTGCTCTGGGGGGATGTGGCCAGGTGAGCCCGGAACTCCCCCGGCCTCCATCACTTTGTTCCACACTGGCTGAGAAATTTGGGAATCCAAAGTGAGCTCTTCTGTCTGGGTTGGAGGCGGCAGTCCCAGGTTTCCGGGAAGCTCAGGCTCCGTGCTGAAGGCAGATGTGGTATTTGCATGTCACCAGAAAACGTTTCCTGCTGTCGCAGGATCCGGACAGGCTGCGGCACCGGATTTTGCGTTTTTCTGAATTCATGTCAGCACCCATAACCACACGAGGGATTTAGAGTAATTAGAGTTACTTAATGTTTAGTTAAATGTGTAAGTCAAGAATAGAAAGCACTTTGAGGAGTGTGGGGATGTGTGTGGATGACGAGTTTCAGAGGCCAGAAGAGCAAAAATAGGTTCAAATCTTCTGTCTTTTCAGTTCTCATGCAAACTGAGCTCTCTGGTAGCAGCAGCTGCTGCCACACAGCATTCCCTATGAGTAGGAGTCAATCCCTTGAAAAGCCCCAGTCCTATCCTGCCATGTTCCCCTGGGAATATGAGACAACCTTCCAGAAAGGCATTCCCACCCATGCTGACATATTCTTGGCCAAAGTTACAGAGTTCTTAATACTGAATAACCAGTGTGCTTTAAAACTTAGGTTTGTTTTGTTTGGGTTTTTTTTTCAAACCCACTGTACAGGCATCTATCAGGTGTCTGCTGTTTTCTGCTGTACAAATTAATCGTTGGGTTATAGCATTTTGGAGTTCTCACTTGCATGTAAACATACTCTGCTCATCACAGCCTTCTCATTGAAAAAGTATTGAATTTTAAATGTCTTTCATGGCTCCAGGATTGGTAACTCTGTCCCTTTGGCTTTAACAGACTGTTAGGTTTCCATACCGAAATGATTTCTCCCTGGAGGTGTGCACTTGTGTCTGCAGAATCCAAGAGGAAAGCCCTGCCCACCTCTCTGGCCTTCAGGCTGGTAACTATCTGAGGGTTTTCCTGGCGTGGGAGGCCTCATCCTCCCGTGTGCCTGTGGCTGTTGCTGTGCAGCAGGCGGAAGGGGTGCACAGCTGCTGCTGCTCACTTTGGTTCTGTGTGTCTCCCACAGGTGACATCCTCACCTGCATCAACGGCGTGAACACCGAGGGGTTTGGTCACAAGCAGATAGTGGACTTGATAAAGTCTTCAGGGAACTATTTGAGGTGGGTGTGTCTCCTTCAGATGGGGTTTGGCCTGATATCCTCTCCCACTGAAGGCAGGATCGTGTATCCCCACAGCCCTGCACTGTCTGAGAGGCAGAAATCCCTGGGTAGAGCCTCTGTGCTTCAGGGCCAGCACCTCCTGTTCCCACAGATTAGAGACCGTCAATGGGGCCTTGTTCCTGAGGAAAATGGAGCTGGAGACCAAACTGCAGGCACTCAAGGTAATATAATTAATTAGTTATTCCACTGTCAGATGGAGAGGGCTCTGTTGGTTCACTGCTGATGGGGGCAGGCGGGTGTCCATGGGCCTGGGGTCCTGGCAGGGGCTGACACCCGTGGGTTCCCTGCTGCCAGCCCCCCACCTGCCCCAGCCCTGGTCCCTCTGATATTATTTTTTGGAAATGGGGAATAGAGAAGAAATGTGGTCACAATCCCAGGACTGCCCAGGTGAGCTTGGGCTGGTCAGACTGGGTGTAGGAATGTCGAGCTGCACAGGGTTCATTGGACTGGTGGGGAGGTGCCTCCCATGGCTGTCCCCAGGCACAGCCTCACCTGTTTGGTGGGTATTTTAATCAGCTCTGCAGCGCTTTATTTCACCCCGAGAGCTGGCCTGCAGCAGAGGGAAAGGAGCGTGGCTGGGTGTGGCATGGCTTGTGGCACCGGGGGCTGTACGGCTTCCCAGGGGGTGTGTTCCCAGCCAGGCAGGGATGGTTGGCTGCGCCATTCCCTCCCACGCCCTGAGTCCCAGGGAGGAGGAGTGGGGTGCCTGCTGCTGGTGGGCGGTCCAGCGCTGGGCAGGGCTGCAGAGGAGCGCTGGCACTGCTGCAGCTGGGTGCAGGTGGGCTGCAGGCTCTCCAGGCTGCGTCCTCTCCAGGTTTCAGGCTGCGCCTTTCCAAATCCGCTGTGGCCAGTGCTTTGGCCAGAGCACCCTCAGGCACCAGCGGACTCTGTTTTCTGGAAGAAATTTGCTAAACTCTGGGAAAACTGTCTGAGTAAAAGTGAGACACACAAGTGTTTCCTGTGGGTGACCTGTACTTTTGAGAGACTGTTTCCTTTACAAGTGCTCTGTGCTTTGGGAAGTGACAGAGCCTCTTCCTTCTCCTCCGCAGCAGGCGCTGCACCAGCGGTGGGGGGAGCTGCGGGCGCTGCTGGCGCGGGAGCGGCTCTTGCTGCACGGTACGTGTGGGGACCGAGACAGCACTTCTGCAATCTGACTGTCACTCGCTTCCTTTTCCCCTCCCAATGAAGGCAAGGGGCTGGCCCTGGGAACGCTTTTGTCCCCAGAATAATGAACTTGGCTGCCTCTTGACCGATGCACACCAAGGGCTCTTTGCATCAGTCCTAGGATATGGGTTTATGTGGGTGGTAAAATTTTTTCCATTCTTATTTTGGACTTAACAGGGAAGAGGCTGGCTTGGGTTTTTTATGGACTGCCCAGGCACCAGGGTGCAGGGACCACCCCACAGGCGGGAGCAGCTTCCCACGCGGAAAGGGGCTGCTCCCGGTGCCAAGGGACTGGGCATGACGCTTCCCTGTGCCGGGCACCGACGTCCTGCTCCCGGCGAGGAGCAGCCGGTGCCTAACGCTCCTCTCTGGCTTCTGCTTCCAGGGGAGGTGAACGACAATACTCAGCTGGGCACGCTGGAGCTGGAAGAGCCCAGCTCATGTGGTGGCTGCAGCTCACCAGGACCCTTCTTCCCAAGCAAGCCCCGCTTCTCCAGCGAGAGCAGCTCCCGCAGCCGGCTGAGCTCCATGACGGTGGGAAGCGAGGACAGCTTCTACCAGGGCAGCGCCTTCGAGGACTCGGCTGCAGAGAGCCTGAGCCGCCAGTCCAGCATGGATGATGATAGCGTCTTCCCCAGGGATGGGGACGGAGCTGCCGGGAGGAGCTCCCTGCGCAGGAACCGCAGCATCAGCCTGGCCAGCAGCGGGTCCATGTCCCCGCTCTGGGAGAGCAGCAGCTACTCCAGCAGCTTTGGGACCCTCCCACGGAAGAGCAGGAGAGCCAGTGTTCGAAAGCATATTTTGAAATTCATTCCGGGCTTTCACCGGGCAGTAGAAGAGGAAGAAAGCCGGGTCTGATGTCACACGTGTCACCCTCGGTGCCTGGGCTCCGCGCGTGGGGCTGGGGCTGTCCCTCCCCGGGGCTCACCGTGGGTGCAGCGCGGTGGCGCGGCAGGGCACTCCCCCAGACAACAGCACTGATGAGATTCACACAGCTCTGGGGTTTTAATTATTTTCATTTTTAATCAGAGCACGCTGCGGACCTCTTCATTAACGTGAAAAATGAGTGACTCCAAAATTTGAAGAACCTTTGCAGAACTTCCTCAGCGAACTTTACTGTTAATAACAGTTTTTAATTGAATGCAAAATTGATAGCTATTTATTTCCTGTTACCGGAGTCAGTGTCTTCCAAAGGTCTTTAATAAAACGAGTGCTTCTACTAAAACCAGTGACAGAGTCCCACTGGGAAGAGGACGGAGCCTGGAGCGTGTGGCAGAGACACCCTGGGCAGGGATGTTCTGGAGTGACGGGTTTTGTGTCCTGGCAGTCGTCGTGCAAACCGTGTGATAACCCAGTACTGGTTTGGTCTGACCAGCTGCAGTCTCTGCCAGCTGCTGATATTCCATGTCTTGCCAGGCTGTCTCATTCCAGGGGGTTTGGAGTGGAAAGGACCCTCCTGAGCACGCACATGCCCCCAGACTCTTCTGCAGAGCCAGTGCTGGGGACACAGTGGTGTCTGTGATGCTGCCCAGAGCAGCTCTGTGTGTCCAGCAGATTTGACCTCTCTAAGGCAAGAGAAAAAAAAGGCAGAGGGTTGTCCTGCAGGGATGAGCAGGACTGCTCTGTGCTGGCAGGTTGCTGGCATTCAGGGCCTCCCCTGGAGTGCTGTGCTGGGGACCCTGTCCCCCACTGCCCTGGGGGCTGCAGCAGCTGCCCCTTGGTCCCGTGTTCCCACTGCTCTCAGCACTCCACACCTGCTCACGTTTCTCCAGAAGTGGAGGCACCAGGCAGCAAGGACAACATGAGAGCACGTGTGGAGTGGGGTTCAATAACTGTGGGCACAGATGTGAGGAAAAAGAGAGATTTTTTCGCTCCCTCTCAGTACACAGAAACAGGCTGCTTGTTCAGCCTGAACAGCCTAATGATGTTTTTCAAATACAACTGGAAGCATTTTAAATATAATTCAAAGACCTTGGTGACTCATTCGCCTGTTGCCCAGGCAGCCTGTGCAGTTGTACCCTCAGGTACCACGTTCCAGGGTTTTCTGGGCTTGTCAGGGACCGCAGGTTAAATCCAATAGCTCCCCTCCGAGACGAGCTCCAAACAAAAACAATCTGTTCCCAAAACTTCTCTGATTCATGAGCGTTGCTAAGACAGAAGGGTCAGTACTGGCCTCTCTAATTTCTGTGGAAAGGATTAAGTAGCCGGAAATATGGCAGGTCCCTGAGAGAGCTGGAGGGCACTCAGGGGGGCTGGAGGGAGGTCAGGGGAGCTGGAGGCACTCAGGGGAGCTGGAGGGCACTCAGGNTCAGGGGAGCTAGAAGGCATTCAGGGAAGCTGGAGGGCACTCAGGGGAGCTGGAGGGAGGTCAGGGGAGCTGGAGGCACTCAGGAGAGGAACTCACGTGGTTTGTACATGGGGGCGATGTCCTTTCCCTGCTGCTGCACCGAGTGCCTGCAGTTCCGCCTGGGAGCCCCTCTGCTGTGGGTGCAGCCCCATCCCCAGCCCCTGAGTCGAAGCCCATCCCCAGTCTGGGCTGGGGCATTTCAGGTGCTGCTCTGGGCTCTGGAGCTCGTCACTGGACACCAAGGTTTTGCCCATGATTTGCTGTCTCACAATAGAGTTCTACTTTTCACTGCCAGTAGCACCAGCTGGAAGGAGAAAAAAACCCCAGAGGTTGGTTCTATTTGGCCAAAACACTGAGATAAAGGCAGATGTAGGGGTGTCCAAAAGCAACTGGGGGCAGAAAAACCAGAACATCTGGTGAGAGCTGTTGTAGTGCCCAAAGGGAATGGACAGCTCCAGCACTGAGAAAGGGACCCTAAACTATGGCAGCTTTACAGTCCAAAGGCATGATTCCTTTGGTATGAAAGGTTAAATTGCCGCACTCTGGGATGCAGGCACTGACCCTGAGAGCGGAAGGGCTGGAGGAGCCCGAACACCCAACACGCTCAAGGCACACGGAACGAGTGATGCCCTCCCAGCAGGGTGAGAGCACGCTCCGGGTGCCACAAAATGACAACGACACGTTCACAGCCACGGTCACAAACAGGATGTGGGTGACAAGCATCGAGCCCTGCTGCGCCCCAGCCTGTGGGGGAGGAAGGAGCTCACAGGCCAGCCAGTGCTCAGAAAGCAAAGCAACTGCAACAGCTTTTTGAAATGGCATTTCTCCTTGCAGAGAGCACTTGGGGTGGATCCTGCTCTGCCTCCTGGGAGTGGGGCAGGAGGAGGATGGGGGTACAGGCAGCGTGAGACAGTGACACCAGGGGTTGGGGTGCGGCTCCAGGTGCCCTGGACGTCCAGCAGCAGAGATGTTCTCACTGGTCACAGGGGCGTTGGAGGGACTGGAGAGTTCTCAACAACCAGTGGAACCCTTTCTCTGCTTATCCCCCAGGGGCTGAGCGGGTAACACAAGTTTACTGCAGAGGAGGGTGCAGCTGGTCTTCAAAGAATGCAATTTGCTTTTAAACTGAACATTTTAACTAATTTGATGAATGCTACAGAACCCGACCATCTAAGAGGACTTAACTGCTCAACGGGGTCTTGCCCAGTGCCCAGACCCTCCCACCAGGTCCTGCCTCCCGGGAGCCACCCTGCTCCATGGTCAGAGATGGTTTTCCTCCTCCCGGGAGCCATCGTGCTCCGTGGTCAGGGGTGGGGGCCCTGCCTCCCTCCTGCTGTCCTGCTGGGCTGGTTCCCGCAGCCACACCCAGCGCTTCCTTTCCCACGCGGCCGCCGGGCCGGGCTCCCCGGTGGCCGCCGCTGGTCACGCCCAGCTCTCACGGCTCTGGGCAGAAGATCGCACGCGTGGTTATCGCGGGCAGCTGCGCTCGGGCTGCCAGCGCTGCAAGGCAGAGGGGCTCACGCCTTATCCATCGGCAGAGCCAGGAGCGAGTCCCGGCGCTCCTGGGATGGACCAGCTGCTGTTAGTGGTGTCACATCCAGCTGTGGCTGTGCCACACCAGATTGGAGAGAATAAAGCTTTTTCATTTTTAACAGCTTGAAGAGGCAGAAATCCACCCCTCTGGGTTTGTGCAGAAGGAATGTTTCCCTGCCCTTGAGAGGCGGCTTTGCCCAGCTGTTTACAAACAGCTGCCTGCGGTGGGAAGAACCCAGAGCTGCCTTTTCCCTCTGCAGTCCTGCGGGGTGCTGTGCAACCCAAATGGTTCTGTGGCTCTGTGATAATAGAAAGGAACCTTCTCCTCTCCAGCCACCAGCCCTCGCTGGGTACTCAGCCTCTCCTCCTGAGGGCACCAACTGCTGCACAGGCAACTGACTTTCAAACCTCATCATTCATTTTTCTTGGACAGGGTTTTCCAGCAAAGGATGGATTTTATAAACCAATTACACAAAACTCATTTTAAAACAATAATGAAAACTTGCTGATTTAAAGACACAAACTCAAGAGATGAATAGAAGCAGTGGAAAGGCTTTGGGTCCATTTCTAATCAGCGCTGAACTCCGCAAGAGGATTTCCAAACCCTAAAGCCCAAAGATACCAGAAATGTTGTATTGTGCAAACACAGAATGTCATTCACAGCAGGAGATTACACTCTTATGTAAACCTGGCTTTGGGCACCAGAGTTGAGTTCAGTTGCGGTCAGAAATACCCCTGTGCTGCTTGGGTGATTCTCCAGCTTCCCCCTGCAAAACGCTCTGCTCTGGATCCTGCCAGCCTTAGGTCTGACTGAGAGCTGCTGAGAGAATCATGGAATGTCTTGGGTTGGAAGGGACCTTAAAGCTCATCCAGTCCCACCCCCTGCCATGGGCAGGGACACCTCCCACTATCCCAGGTTGCTCCAAGTCCTGTCCAACCTGGCCTTGGACACGTCCCAGGATGGGGCACCCAGAGCCCCTCTGAGCAGTGCTGACTGTCCAGGGTGTGTGGCCAGGCGTGGGTGGACATTGTGGCACCGTGCTGTGTGGGGGGCCTGTGCCCATCCCACTGCCTGGGCTGCTCCCCACAGGGCAAAATGCACCCATTGTGCCCCCGTGGCACAGCAGGGTCCATCCTCAGCGGGGTTCATCCTTGGTGGGGTTCATCCACAGCAGGGTTCATCCTCAGTGGGGTTCATCCACAGCAGGGTTCATCCTCAGGGGGGTTCATCCACAGCAGGGTTCATCCTCAGCCGTGTTAATCCACAGCAGGGTTCATCCTCAGTGGGGTTCATCCTCAGTGGGGTCCATCCTTGGTGGGGTTCATCCTCAGCGGTGTCCGTCCTCAGTGGGGTTCATGCATGGCAGGGTCCATCCTCAGTGGGATTCATCCATGGTGAGGTTAATCCATGGCAAGGTCCATCCGGGGCAGGGTCCATCCACGGCGAGGTTAATTCACGGCGAGGTCCATCCATGGCGAGGTCCATCCAGGGCAGTGTCCATCCAGGGCAGTGTCCATCCAGGGCGAGGTCCACCCAGCGCAGTGTCCACTCAGGGCAGTGTCCACCCAGGGCGGGGTCGACCCAGGGCAGTGTCCATCCAGGGCAGGGTCCATCCACGCGAGGTTAATTCACGGCGAGGTCCACGCAGGGCGGGGTCCATCCACGGCGAGGTTCCCAGCACGAACCGATGGGGAATGTTAAGCGGGTTAGGTGGCAGGCGCTGGGGAAGGTGGTCACCCTCTGGGGATTAGGGGTCGGAACAATGGCCGTCCCTGTGACCAGCGGGGACACAATGGGCCATTGTGCCCAGAGCACAAACTCCTGCTTATTCCCGCGGGGCTGACATGCCCGCAGCCCCGCTCTCCAGGCCAGCACAAAAGCTTCCTTGCCTCAGATTGTTTGTTTATGTAAATTATAATGGTGCATTTAATTATGCAACGGGCAGAGCCTCAGCGACAAGGGAGGTGCTGATTGGGCTGGCAAGCCCCGGGCACAGCGGATGGTGCGGCCGCGGGCTCGGCACAGGAGACGCGCCAGGACCACTCGCGCAGGGGACCAGACCCCGGGGCGAAGGGGTGAGGAGCAGCTCCCCACCCCGGGGCAGGAGCGGGGCCCCGGAGGAGCAGGGCCCCAGTCGGAGGGCACGGCACGGCCCTCAGCATGATGGAAGAAATCCCTGCAGCACCCACCATGCCGGCGTGCAACGGGAGCGTTGTCCCCGAGGACGGCCCGCTCCAGGTCATCGGCGGCATCGATGAAATTGCAAAATCTGTTGGGACAGTCCCGTATGCAAACGTGGAATCGAGCCCTGACACCTCGCCTGCAAAGGAAAACCTGGAGGAAAATAGAAATTCATTGGCAGAGGACATCACTCCTGGGAATTTTGCTGGAGAGAAGCGATGCCAAGGTATCGTACGGGGCTGCCTGTCTCTAAGTGCTGGGAGAGAAAAGTTCTGTTTTATCTATAGCCTGATGAATAACGGGATGTGCTGTGTGTTAGTCAAAATTCCTAATCTGTGGTAGCTGTAACAGTGACTTGGGGTAATTCAGAGTCCGGGACACATTTGAGGGATGCAATGAAAAGTCCGTAACTAAAGAAATGAGCAATTCTAAATCCGCTCTGAAAATCCGCCGGTCTGCAGCCATTAAAACATGTTTGTCATCACTAATTGCTCCATCAGCCCATGTCTTGTGCTTTGTGTTTCCCAAAGAAAAGCGAGAGGAGAACGATGGGACACTACAGAAGGGACCAGCGGATATCCAGGACACAGGGACCAATGGCCAAGGATCAGGGGAAGGTAATGCAAAACCGTCTGATGTGGGGTTTCCCTGACGCGTAGCAGAGACAATGGATGCAGGTGGTTATTATTATTTTTTTTTTTAAATTGGGTCAGACCCTTCTATTCCAGAGAGCAGTGACTCATTTCTCCTCTGTGAGTTGCTGCACCTTAGAAACCACGGCTGGTATCTTCCCTCCAGAGGTTTTACATATCTCCTTGACCATGGGCTATTCAGGTATCGTGGGTTTTCAGCCAGGAGGTCCCCAAGAGCCTCATGAGATTGGGAGATACTCTGTCTTCTGCTCCATGCTCAGAGGAGAACCTTGGGAGGCTGCTGGTGGTCGCAAACCTCAAATTCTTTTCCTGCTTGATTCGCCAAGTATTGAATCCCCCAATACCCAAGTATCCACAAAAAATTGCTCTCCTAAACACCTTCTCCTGGGTCTTGCTCTGCTCGTTTCTGAGTGAAAATGGTGGAAATAAGCAGGAGCCAAGGCTGGACCCTCAGCCACCTCCTGTGGAGAGCAGGGCTGCAGGGGGGGCGGTCACTGCTCGTCCTGGTCAGGAGTTAAAAATGTACTGAGTGTATACATAAATTAACATATTTAATTCAGTACGCAAACTGCAGCCACTTCTCCAAAAGGAGGAGTGTTTTATGGAGAGTTACTAAAGGAGTATTTTATGGAGTGTTACTAGAGGAGAACAGCCACGTCTCTCTGAGGGGGGCTCTAGGCATTATTCCTTCCCACATCTCCCACCCACAGGCTCCTTCCGTCTCGTTGGCTTTGGCAGTGGTGGGACAAGGGTGGCTGGACCGGGAGCTGCTGGTGATGCTCTGCCCTGAGCTCTGAAGGGGGCTCTAAATGAGTCATGAGCTGAGCCCTGCAAGCAAAACCTGCTTCCATTAACAAAAGGAAAAATATCCGAACATTTGTCATGGGCAAATTAATATTTCATAGCAACTGCCTAGGCTGTGAGGATGTGAATAGTGGTGGAGGTTTTCCCACTTAGAGCTGACATCCATATTCCAGCTGTGCTGCTTTAGGAGCACACAATAAAACCTATTTAAGGATCTCTCATGGGCCCCCTGCACCCGCCCTGCAACCACAGCACTTTATCTCGAAATTGCAGGCAGCTTTTTAGTACCCAACCAATTTAGTCTAATTAATACTCTGGACCCCACAGGCAAAACCTTGAATAGACCATTTGTTGTGACACTGAAGCATCATTAACCACAGAGACGTGCCAAACAGGGCAAATGAGAGATGGCCATCGCAGCCAGGGCGGCCACCGCTGAGGGAGGGACACGTCCCAGTGGGGCACAGCTGGGCAATGCATGCAGAATGGCTCCCTTCCCTTCCCTTCCCTTCCCGCACCTTCCCGCACCTTCCCGCACCTTCCCGCACCTTCCCGCACCTTCCCTTCCCGCACCTTCCCTTCCCGCACCTTCCCTTCCCTTCCCGCACCTTCCCTTCCCTTCCCTTCCCTTCCCTT
>VXBT01012251.1:173008-187269 GCA_013400235.1 Oriolus oriolus | reverse complement strand
GCGCCGTAATGAGCTGGCAGTGCGGCAGCCGTGACACTGCCAGGGCAGGGGGAACAAAAAGGGACGGCTGCTGGCACCCCCCCGCTCTGTTTTGCAGTCAGTCTGTCTGTCCTGGTGTCCGCTGGTGCCCCGGCAGCCGCCCTCGGCCAGCGCCGTCCGTGCCCGCATCGCGCTGCAGGGACCGAGGCGGGTCAGCACGGCGGGCAGGTGCTGCTGGGTGGGAACCGAAGGAGATGAGGAGGCACCGAGGCCCCTGTGCCCTCCCTGCCACCCCTCACACCCCTCACAGGACGCGGTGTCACCCGCCTGCCCAGCCCGGCCCTGCCTTGCGGTCTGTGTGGGTGGGACTGCGGCCCCCGGTGCGGCCAGCCCACACCAGCCCCCTCCCCTGCTGTCCCTCCTCGGGCCAGCCCCAGCCCCGGGCCCAGCTGGGGACCCCGCGAGGCCCAGGGGCAGCTGTGGGCAGTGCTGTTGGTGCTGGCGGGACAGGGTGCCTGCCCCACCGGCCTGGAGTGGCTTTGGGGCAGTGGTACTGGTGACCAGCGCCTTCTCCAGAGGCACAGCCGGGGGCTGGGCTGGCCCCGAGGGCAGCAGCTTGCCCGGCACCTCCCTGCCTGTGCCCGCGTGTGGCTGGTGGGCCTGGCCACTGCCAGGAATGCCTGTTCTCCCAATGCCACCAGGTCAGACTCTTGGGTGTCTTCTCGATTTTCATGCTAAGTTTAGACACAAAATTTTAAAGATTATTTTGTCAAAACCAGGTGAGTTTTACCTATTATTTTAGTCTCACCTGGACATTACCCTTATCCATTTTGAAAGACCTTTGTGTAACCACCACGCAGTGGTGGCAATCTTTTAAATTGTTTTACAGTCAGATTTGTCTGGAGCTGGGACTTGGCTTTGCAATTGTCATCCCAGAAAGCATCTGGGAAAGCTGAGAACAGCTGGCAAGGGAGAGGAGGTAAGGATGGAGTTATACCGTGGCCTCCTGCAGCCCTAAGTGCCTTTTTAAGGATTAGTTTTTCATATCCAGCAGCACTGAAGATTGCTTTGACTTTTTTTGTTCTACATAAAGGCAATTATTTATTGGCAACGTGGAAATAATACAGGGCAATTCTGCATTGTGCCAGCAGACACAGCCCTCATTGTGCCATTCACACTTGTTTATTTGCTCCTTGGCCCGGGGAAGTTCTGAGCTTTGCTTGTACCAACTTATACTGCGGGTCTGTTCCCGCTGACAGCTGCTCTGGGGGGGACACGTCCCTCTTGAAGACGTGGTTGTGGTGATTCCAGCCAGGGCCAGGCTGGACAGGGCTGGGAGCACCCTGGGGTAGTGAAAGGTGTCCCATGGCGGGGGATGGAACAAGCTTTAAGGTCCCTTCCAACCCAAACCACTCTGATTCTATCAGTCTTTGTGACCATTCCCAGAGCTCTCGGTAGGAAAGGCTCTCCAGGGCTTGTGAGAACCTCGGACTCGCTCCTCGCCTCCCTCGCAAAGCGGCGCTCGCTCGGCCGGGAGCTGCAGCGCCGGCTCCTGCCTCCCGGGGCAGCTGAGGGAGTGCTGGGATGCTCGCGGGCCGACAGCCTTTCCCTCAAGCCTTTCCCACCCGGCCTGACCCTCCGCGTGGGTGTGGTGTGAACAACAACGGGTTCACAGGCAATGGACGGGCAGAGACGGAGTGCTGGACCTCTGGCCATCACCGTGGTCAGTGGACCGGACGCGCGTGGGGAGGAGCCGGGCAGGGAGCTGCCTGCACGGCGTGTGAGGGCAAGGGACACGCAGAGATCTGGACACTTGTCCCTTGGAGCAGAGGCACTTTCAGGCGGATGCTGACTAGGGCATGGCAACCAGAGCCTGAAAATCCTTCCTGTCCGTTTCTGCCGTGCCGGGCGCGGGCTGCTGGCGGGCGGGTGAGAGGCAGAGCCCTGTGGAGAGAGCCGGTGCCTGCTGTCAGACACCCGCAGCAGCTGTGCCTGCAGCAACCAGCTCAGCGATTGCCCTTCCCTGCACCGAACGAGGAGCCAGCATGGCCAGAAAACAGAGGCACTGGTCCTTTGAAGGCTCTCCTGGGGTGATGCTCTGCGGTTCAGCCTGGCAGTAACTCGGGAGGAGCCCCTAGAGAGGGTCCAGCTTGGTCAGATTTAACACACTGTGCTCAGAGGAAGCAGCTTCATCTGTTATCATTTATTCCTTTTTAAAAAATAATTTAACACCGGGGGCATCAGGGGCTCCTGTCCCCATCCCACGCACGGGTTTTTCCACCCGTGGTGCCTGACCCAGCTGCTCCCAAAGCCGCCCGGCCCGCGGAGCGATGCCCACCCCGCGCGGCCGTGGGGAGGAGCGGCACGGGCGCCCAGCGCCACGGCTGCCGAGCCTGCCGGAAAAATGCTCCCGTTTCTGGAAGACTGGGCTGACTGGTGCCACCGGAATGCTCTCAGTACTGAGCAGCAGCACGGCCCCAGCTCACCGCCAGCGGCCCCCAGGCGCCCTCCAGTCTCTGAGCAAAGATCCAGCAGGGAAGTGAGCATTTACACAAGCAGGGCAGCGGCGCGCGAGTGACAGGGCTGGCGATGGGATGTGACCGTGACATATGACTGCCTGGTGCCTGCTCGGTGACAAGTGATTGAATGTCAGCAAACAGAATTTGATGAAATTCATGCTCCTGATACGAGCTGACTGCCCAAACGACGTCTGTGTCATTTTTCTGATGGTGACTGCGGGCTAGCTGCACTGAAGGAGGGAGAGAAAATCAGGAAGACAGCTGGAATAGGAGTCAACTGGGAAAATCTGTTGGGCCAGTCAATATTTTGGCAGACTGAGCCTGTCAGATGCTGTCAGCACTGATACACCATGTCAGAGGATGCATTATGCCAGGGCCTTCTGCAAACCCACAGGAGAGGTCGGGCGATGTGAGGCAGGACCGGGGGCTCGGCTGTGCTCACCGGGGCCGTGAGCAGTGAGGGCCGTGCTCAGCCCAGGTACCCCAAGGGCTTGTGCTGGAGCAGCCCCTCACCTCAGCACAGGGCAGTGGGGCAGGAGGAGAAGCACTGCCTCCCACTGTGACCCTGCAGGGGTACAGGGAGCAGCATCCCTCAGCAGGAATTCCCAGTGGGAACAGGGATAGAAACCCTGCCTGGTGTTATGCACTCTGGATCTCACAGCTGGGGCACACAGAATTTATTCTCCCATCAAATTTATTCTCTCATTGGTGACTGGTAATGGATTTTGGAGATGAAGAGTTTCACAGGAAGGACAACACTTGCCCACGACAGTGAGTCCAGAGGGAGTTTGGTGCGAAGAGCCTGGCTGTGCCACGCAGCCTGGGCTGAGGGGAGCAGCAGTGCTCCTGGAGAGCCCCCAGAAAGCCACAGGGGCTCGAGGACATGGCTGGGGTCCTGGCAGCCCCAGGCTGGGACAACCTGGCTGCCCTGGGATGAGGAGCTCCAGGCTGGCCTCTGGAGCACGCCTCTGGCAAGAAGCAGGATAAACCTCCGGGTCCCTGCTCCAGCAGCTCCTGTCCCCACCAAGCAGGGCGAGGCACGGGGAAGGACGGCTCCAGGCCTCTTCTGCAGCCCCTGGTGGGGCTGACCCCCATCCACCGCCTGCTATAAAACGTGGGCTTAACAAGGTGCAATTGATTCCTCACAGAACCCTGATCCTCATCTGTCACACGACAGGTCCCACAGGGAGGGATCCTGTGGCCAGATCCAGCGTGGACACGACAATGGGTTTTTTGGATGCACCGGTCAACAAAGTTCCAGTTTCTGCGGAGGAATTAGCAGCCCAGTTTGCTGCTTACAGACTTAACAGGGCCCTGGAAGTATTTCTGTAGCTTATGCTGCTGTGGGTGGGAACTGAGGGATGTTTGCTTACAGTAGGATGGGGACTTCAAAAAACATTTCCATTTAATAATATAGAAAATGAGTTTTTCCCCAAGTCTCCTCCAGCGAGGGAAAACGAGGCCGATCCGTTCAGGCACTGTCACGGCAGACGTGCTGCTCTCGGTGTTGGGGTCCCTCGCTGCGCTGGTATCAAACCCCGGGTTCAGCCATCACTTGGACACGCAGTGCCCGTCTGGTCGCTGCTGTCACAGCCGCACCGGTGTCCTCGCCCAGCCCACAGCGACACCTCGGCAGTCCTGGTGCGGCTGGGCTGCCCTCAGTCCGCGTGGTAAGTGCCAAACTGCCACTTCTGATAAGGGTTTGTGGAGTCACAGGCCTTCACCCTCAGGGCTTTGTACGAGGGATCCACTGCCAAGCAAGCCGGCTGCGGGAGGTGCTGGTGCTCCGAGATGATGTGCTCGGTCTGCAGGACAGAGAGGGGCGGCTTAGCGGGGCCCAGGCTTTGGGGGGGCTCAGGCTCAGGGGGCGTTCAGGCTTTAGGGCTCCTGCAGCAGCAGCAGCAGCAGCAGCAGCAGCTCTACTTTCCCTCTGAGAAAGCCCATCTCCTTACAGTGTGGCCTCTTCTGGCTCGTCCCTAATAGCTGAGGTATCTTTGCTGACTTACAGGGACTGTGGTGTGGGATCCCAGCCTGCACCTGTTGCTGAGCCAGGATCTCACCACACCCGTTGTGCTTCCTGGATTTTCCTTCACTGGCAATAGAGAGAGGAGCTCTCTCGCTGTCTGCATGGCACCTGCCACGGAGGGAGTCACTGGGGTGGGATTTGCTACCTGGGGAATGCACAGCAGGCGACTGAGTTCTGTGGTTCAGTTTGGTGGCCGATGGACTCGGCACAGCCGCTGCATGGAAAAGGATGTCGGGTCACAGCCCCGGAGCTCAGGAGCTGGGGCAGTACATCGGACTGGGAAAGCACGAAGAGTCTGAGTGACCTCCCTCCTTTTGCTTTTCACATCTGCTTGGATTTGCCTCTCTAACCCCCGTGCCAGCCAGGGGATGCTGCAGGTGCTGCCCCAGGCCGGGGACATTCCCGTGTCACTGCTCGCACTGCAGTGACTCTCAGGGCCAGCTCAGTAACACCGAGGTGAAACACTCCTGGTGTGACGTGTGGAGCACGGTCTGGGCAGGAGCTGCCTCTCTGTGCAGACAGGAGCTGCACCTCACATCGTTAGACAGCACAAAGACTGATGTCAGGAGAGGGTAAAGCACTGCAACTCCTTTAGCCAGCAGCCACTGAGCTCTCCTCAGACTCCTGTTGCTGGCACCAGTAAAAGAGCACCACCAAATCCATCTCAGCCTCAGCTGAGAAATCAGGCTGGAACAGGAGACCAGACCTGCCCGTGCCCCATACAGCTCCCTGGGCATTTCTGCATATTTCTCACAAAGTGAAATGACAATTTCACAGTTTTCAGTAAGTGGATAAAAATGCTTCTGTATTTTCCCCAAACACCGAAGGTGAGCCCGTGGCATTCTGGCATTCAACACTTTAGGCTGAAAAAACCAAAGGGGAACAGGAAATCGTCTATATATTGAGTGTGTAATTCAACTACATTTTTTCTTTCTTAAGTGAAGAGTGTTTCTTTCTCAGCAATAAACAGTGCCATTTCAGAGCATTTTGGACAACTGCTTACACCAGGCTGACACAGATACAGCCGTGACTCTTTGTGCAGCGCAGGCAATTAGTGCGAGTATCCATTCTTTTCCTTTCCATAAATGCTTCCTTTAAAAACCCCTGTGAGCTGAGAGCCGATCAATACCGGCTCGTCGCCCTGTAAGTGCTATCGACAGTTTCTGTGTAAAACCAGGATGTTTTGTAGCTGCTGCCGTGGCAGCGCCAGCGCCTGGCACGTCCCCCAGTGTCCCCAGCGTCCCCAGCCCAGCAGGCCGTGTCGGGGTGCTCGTCACTGGGAGTGACACAGCCCCGCAGAGGGGCACGAGCTGTGTCGGGGGGCTGGGCACCGGCACGTGTCTCGTGGGGACAGGCGGCCTTGGCAAAGCGGGCGGCAGAGGGTGGGGTGCCCCCATCAGCGCTCTCCCGGCACGCTGACCCACCCCAGCATGGCAGGGGCTGCATCACTCACCAGCCCCGGCTGCACGGTGGCCAGCGACCTGTGGAGCCAGGCCAGGCTGCGGCTCCTGCCCTGGCAGTGGCGCAGGCCCACGGCTCCCACGACGCCGGACGGGGCAAGGCAGAGCTCTCCGTGCTGGATCAGCCTCAGCCAGGTGTAGTTGAACTTCTGGTTCTGTGGGGAGAAAGCAGGAAGAGACACGGCCCCGTCATGCTCCATCACAGGGCTGGCTGGGGACGGCCTCAGCTTCTCTGGGCACCCTGTGCCAGGGCTTCACCAGCCTCCCAGCCAGGAATTCCTTCCCAATATCCCCTCCAGCCCTGCCCTCTGGCAGTGGGAAGCCATTCCCTGTGTCCTGTCCCTCCAGGCCCTTGTCCAAAGTCCTTCTCTGGCCCTCTCGGGGCCCCTTTAGGCCCTGGAAGGGGCTCTAAGGCACAGATGGATGTTCAGCATCAGCACACAAATCACAGGCTGGTATTTAAATGTTTCTGTTTTCATGTGCAAACTCATAGCTCTATCAAACCTTCCTATACCAGCTGTATTTGCTGTTTCTGACACTGCTGCTTGGCTACAGGCTGTGCCAACAGGCAATTCCTGCCCCTTGCTGCTCCCAGGCACTGCCTGGCCTTGTCCCCGGGCGGGAAGGGCTGTGCTGGCTCCCGGGAGGGGACAGGTCACCGCGGGGAGGCACAGGAGCTCCACGCCAAGCGCCACAAGCAGTGTGACACACCCGGCGTGTGTGCAGGCTGTCCTTACCGTGTTGTTCACATCACACTCCTCAAAAGCCAGAGTGGAGCCTTCCACAGCGATGCACCCTGCCAGGGCCACGTTAACGAGCTGGGAAATGGCAACAAAATGCAGATTTAGACACAAATTCCCGAGAAGGGAGAGAGGATGTTACACTGCACTGAACCTGCTGGGTTCACAGGACTCTGATGAATACTGTTCACATAACTAAGGAGGGCAGAAAAAAGTGTTCCAGGCCAGGCTGGACGGGGCTTGGAGCAACGTGGTCTAGTGAAAGGTGTCCCAGCCCATGGCAGGGGATGGAATAAGCTGAGCTTTAAGGTCCCTTTCCACCTAAACCATTCTGGGATTCTGTGGTGGAGGAGAAGGGGAGCCTGACCCGGTTTCTCTCACCAGGCGCCAAGCAAGGGGCTTGTGGAGGCAGCATTGAATGCAACACGACTTTAAGGCGTTCTCTGCCCACCGCCCCCGGCGAGGCGCAGGTTCCGTGCCCGGAGCGGTGCCGGTCCCTCCTCCCGGCCCCGCAGCGCCGGGAACGCGAGCGGCTGCTGCGCTCTGCTGGCGGCGGAGCCGTGCTACAGACCCTGCCCGTACAAACCCTGGCCCGACNACCCTGGCCCTACAGACCCTGGCCCTACAGACCCTGCCCCTACAGACCCTGGCCCTACAGACCCTGCAACCACAGACCCTGCACCCACAGATCCCCACACTGCACCGCGACCCCGAGCCGGGGCAGGGAGCCAGGGCGGGACCCCCCGGGATGCCCCTGTGATGTGGGACTCCCCACCACGGAGGGATTTCTCACCCCGAGGGCACATCCAGCCCGGGGCACATCCCACCCCAGGGGCACTGCCATGTGTGCAGCTCAACCATCCCAGCACCCACCAGCCCTCCAGAGGGAAAGGATCCCTTCTATCTGTGACCTGTTTCTTTACAAAAACCCTGCGGAACCCAGACCCCTGTGCCGTACCAAACATCCAGAGCGCTACCAAAGGCCAGGAGGCTGTGCAGCAGCAGCGTGTGGGATGCTGCCCAGGGCACAGCCGCCCGCTGGGAACAGGGAATGCTCTGGGCACGTACCAGCCCGCTGGCTTTAACCAGGGGAGCCTCCAGATCTGGGTAGACGTTCTCCAGGTACCACCGGAAGCTTTTGCACTGGAGCTTCTTTCGCAGCTGGATTTGCTGGGTCAGGTCGCCGACATCCACGCTTTTCAGGAGCAGGTGGTAAGCGTGGCCGTAGAAGAGCTCCTTGTACTCGTCCAGCCAGACCTCTGCCACGCGGGCCAGGTTCCTCTCCACTGTTCTCACCCGGTCTTTTGGGAAGGAATAAGGATTGTCATTCCTGAAAATATGCCCAACCCTGGA
The DNA here is from genome assembly GCA_013400235.1 of Oriolus oriolus. Classification (NCBI taxonomy): domain Eukaryota; kingdom Metazoa; phylum Chordata; class Aves; order Passeriformes; family Corvidae; genus Oriolus; species Oriolus oriolus. The sequence goes on along the minus strand of VXBT01012251.1, from coordinate 179,192 downwards.
GCACGGAACTATCTCGATCTCTCCTCCGCACATCCAGACCTGAAACAGAGGCCACTGATAGAGACACGAGCCAGTGCTGGGGGCTGGCTCTGTGCAAGCCCAGAGAGAAGCAGAGAGTCAGGCGCCAGGGGAGATGGGGTGTGCAGCACAGAGCTGTCCCTGGGGAGCCCCTGCCTGAGCCCCATCACCCACCAGGCTGGCAGGGCCACAGGCCTGTGACAGTGACCTACCTTGAAGGAAATCTCCATATTTTCCCCTCCCCAGACATCCAGCCCTGGATCGTACATTCCCAACTCAAAAAAATACTTCTTATCGATGGAGAACAGGCCACCTGCCATGACGGGGCACCTGGGAACAGAGAGGCCACAGGGTGTGTCAGTGGCAGCGACAGAGAGGGCACTGGGATGGCTTTAGCTGGCCTGAAAGCTGTAACGGGCCAGGGGAGGGAAAAAGGCAGTGGAATGTTCTCCTGGCCCTGGCAGCACGGCTGACACGCCAGCAGTGCCGTGCGTGGGGAGAAAGGCTCCCTGGGCCTTGCCCGTGCCTGATGGTGGGACTGCCCAGCGTACCCGTGCCTCAGCTGGCCTGGCAAGCACAGGAACAACACTTGGCCACAAAAGAACAACACTTGGCCTCAAAGGAGCCCTTGCTGCTAAGTTATTACTAAAGGAACAGGCTGGTTTGCAAAGCTCTTGCATTTGCTTTTTTTTTACCTTATTACATCAGTCTCCTTGATTTTATTTTTCTCAATGACCTCTTGTGGAATCTGCCTCCATCCAAAATTCATTGGCCAAGTAAAAATCCCACGCTGGAAGTTGTCCACGGTCATGTAACTGAACAGAAAAAAGATCAGGCTGACTAATTCTGAGTCACATTCCTGATTGAAATGTCACCCCTAATGAGTGAAGATGAATATCTGCAGGTAATTAAACCAAGATTTTAACAAATTTCATCAGGAATCCTCTTCATGTACTAAAAGTTGTGAAAAAGCAAAAAGGTGTGTGATAAACACGGGCCACATCCACAGCTAATGTTAATTTCTGGCATACAGCAATACCCCTGTGGTGTCCCCTGTGGAAAGCCACTGGAGGCCGGTTAGGGGATCTGGAGTCACAGATCCACCGCCCAGAATGGACCCACGGTGGTCCCAGCCAGAGGATTCGCTCAGGACACCCGCTCGGACCGTGGGGCTCCCAGGGACGAGCTGCCTCACCTCATGTCCTTGTCGCTGATGACCTCGATGACGGGGCAGGCGACCTTGGCGCGGCGCAGGCGGACCCTCTCCAGCAGCGGCTCCAGCCATCCCACGTTGCACTCCACGTGCGAGTCCAGGAACGTCAGCACGGCGCCTGCGGCACGGCCCGGGGAGGGTCAGCCCGCGGGCACCCAACCCAGCCCCTGCTGAGCAGCCTCCCCGGGCACCCTGTGGGCTCAGGGTGCTGCTGACTGCGCCACAACCCCCCTGGGCTCCCCAGACCTGCCCAGCCACAGCCAAGAGCGTTTTTCCCCTGCTCCTGACAGAAATGGCCATTTCGGTGCTGACACGGCCCGGCGGGGGCAGGTGGTGGGGCTGGGGCTGGAGATCCTGACAAAAGGACACCCTTGGTGCGCTGGGAGGGACAAATGCAGTGCTGGAGAGGGATCCCTGCCACCTCTGGGGTCCCAACACGGCTGGAACACGGCTCCCACCCTACCTTTGGCGATCTCCGCTCCCGCCAGCCTGGCCCGGATCAGACCGTGCCTCTCCTTGAGACGCAGGATCTTCACCTTGGGGAACCGCGACATGTACGTGTCCAGCTGCTCCCTCAGGTACTCTGCAGAGCACACACAGTGAGTCTGACTCACCCACTGCCACCCACTCACGCAGATTTTCCCTGGAAGCACCCCCAGGCACGCCAGGTGCTCAGGTCCGGGCTGTGAGCACCTGGGCACGGCGCGCGGCTCCGTGCGTGCTGAGAGCGCTGAGGCCCACCTGAGACAGCACCTTTCCTGCAGAACCAGCAGTGGGGAAATTACATCATTCCTAAATTTTTAAGGGCTGAAGTCAGCAGGGAGCGGAAGCATCACATTGGGGTTGGGTACCAGCTGAAATGCCGATGGAAGGCACTGTGCAGCGCAGAGCCCCGCTCACCGCTGCCCCCACTGCCGCTCCCTGTCCTCCGAGGCACCCGGGAGCATGTCCCCCACACTGGGAACACACTGGGAACACACTGGGAACATGGGGCACCTGCCCGGGAGCTGCACAGCGAGCAGTGAGAGCACCTCCTGATGGCACAAGCTCTTGAGCCAGGATGCCCCAAAGACGGATGGGCTGGGCAGGACCCAGCTCCCTGGTGCTCCCGGAGCCTCCGGCAGCCTCTGCCTTCATCCCCCACAGCCAACCCCAGCACCCCCCAGCCTCTGACCCCCCTCAGCCCCAGCGCAGGCTAGGGACGCACTTCAACACAGCAGAAGGAGAAAATGTGATTTCTCTCCTATTTAGAATTGAGTTACAGAGAACAAATTGCATTTTGCCCTCAAGTTATATTAGTTCCATAAAGGCAGCAGAAGCTTCACCTACCCTTAGTGCTGAAGTCATCCACCAGAATGAGCTCCTCGATCAGGTGCGGAGGGGACCGGCTGAGGACGCTGTGCACGGAGCGCAGCAGGGCCGACCACACCTCATCCACGAAGCACATGATGATGCTGGTGGTGGGGAGGTCGTCGTGGACCTGCTGCTCGGAGCACCTGCAACAGCAACACGGGCTCACGGGTGCTGGCCCGCCACCCTCCTGAAAATCTGCACGCTTAGTGTTTCTGGGAAAACATGGGGGCAGGGGAAAGTGCCCAATGTGAAATAGGGAGGGGAAGCCCTGCAGTGTTGGGAGGGGAACAGAGGGGTGAGGGGAGAACCCCACACACAGCCCCAGGGCCCCTCTCATGGGCAGCCCCATGGGACAGGATGTGCTCACTTAGTTCTGACAGGAACCTCTTCTGAAGGAAATTTAGAGGAATTTCAGGGCTTCACAGTTAATGAGAAGTGCTCCGGCTAAGTGAGAATCACCCCAGAATTACTCTGTGTCACAATCCTTGAGATGTATCTTTCTGTCTCAGGGAGGTCAGTGGGCAGAAAACACCGAAAAGTTCATTTTGGATCCAGTCCTGCCTCCACCAGCCCCTTGCCGGGCAGCTGGTGAGCAGAACTGGGTCACACCCCCTTTGTCCTCCACCACAGAATCCTGGAATAGTTTGGGTTGGAAGGGACCCTAAAGCCCATCTCCTTCCAAACGCTCCCATGGGCAGGGACACCTTCCACTGAACCAGGGTGCTCCAACCCCATTCTGCCTGGCCTCAAACTTCCAGGGATCCAGGGGCAGCCACAGCTTCTCTGGGCACCCTGTGCCAGGGCCTCCCCACCCTCACAGGGAAGAATTCCCTCCCAATATCCCATCCATCCCTGCCCTCTGGCAGTGGGAAACCACAGCCCCTTGTCCTGTCACTCCAGGCCCTCATCCGAAGTCCCTCTTCATCTTTCTTGGAGCCTCTTTATGCACTGGAAGGGGCTGTAAGGGCTCCCTGGAGCTTTCTCTTTCCTTACTCTCTCAGCCCTGGACTCCTGATCTGGACTCTGCGCTCCCCACAAGCCTCCTGCCCACCACGCTCCTGCTCGGGGCCCTTTCCCTCACACCATCTGCAGGGACACAGCGCCCGGGGGGCACCAGCACTGCCAGGAAAGCTCCAAAGGCAGCGGGCATTGTGCACGGAGAGGCATGGACTGGCCAGATTTCAGTGGTCTAGTCCAGCACTCCAGGAAGAATCACAAGAGGAGCTGGAGTCTAAACTGGGAGAGACTGGAACACACCAAAAAGTAATGAGCTGTTTGGCTCCCAAGAGCTGCCGACAGCCGCTGCCCTCAGCCGGCCCTTACAACCCGGTATCTGCTGTGCCAAGGGGCCGAGGGCAGAGCCTGCACAGGCTCCTGCCAGAACCAGGGTGCCCAGGGCAGCTCTGTGCCCCGTGGCAGCAGCTCACATCCCCAGGGACGCGCCTTGTTTGGCCAAGGTGTTCCTTGTGACAAAAGCGTCTCCTCCTGGGCAGGTGCGTCACTGCCCGGAGCTGCTTCCTGCTCCAGACCAAACCCAGCGCTGGCTTTGTGCCACCACGGCTCTGGTCCTGTGCTCAGGTGGCTTCTGGCATCAGGGAGCAGCCCTAGCTGCCTGCCCCCTTCCCTGCTCCATTCTTGCCATGCAGGATCTCACCTCAGCCAGCACCGCCAGCACTGTGGGAATGTCTGTGTGGTGGGGACAACCATGGCACAATTCCCAGCCCACCCGCGCTCTGTGAGCGTGGGGAGAGGGACACAGGAGGGTCTCTGCACAAGGCAGGTCTCTCACCTGCCCAGGGGCTGAGAGATGTTTGCAGGCAGGGCTGAGTGTAAGAGGCGAAGCTGGCACCCACCTGAGCTGGCACCTTGCCTGCCCTCCCTGCAGCTGTCACAACCACACAGCGGCTCAGGTTGAAAGAGACCTTTAAGATCATCGAGTCCGAGCGCCAACCCGGCACCGCCAAGCCCACCTGGCGCGGCAGCTCAGCATGGGGCTCCCCAGCCGCTCGCCCTTCTGGTGGCGAGGCACCGCCCTTGCCTCGTCCTGCTCGTCCCCACCGGCAGGGCGTGACTGTTTTGAAGGGCACCCCTGAGATGTGTGGAATCAGTCACACGTTCCATGACGACAGCTCTAACTGCGTGCCAGCTTTCCAAGCCCACACTCCACGTCCCTCCCCGCATGTGCCCACAGACCAGAGCCCCCAAAGTGCCTCTCCAGTCCGTGCCTGTGGGGTGGTGCCAGCGCTCAGCACGTCTCCTGTGGGAGTCTGTGCAGCCACAGCAGTTCCCTGGCTGGGAGGGCCCTTGTGGTGCCTCTCCTCGAGGGGAGGGCCGTGGCAGCCTGGGGTGTGAGAGCCCCTCCGGGGCTCCTGCTGCCCACACACACCCACGGGGTGCAGGCTCCAGGAACCAGCGCACGAATTCCGAAGCCAGCCGTGCTCAGAGCTGCACCTGTCACGCCAGGCTCTGAGGCACAGAGAGGCTGGAGCCCCATCTCCCGCGCCGTGTGTCCTGGCCCCTTGGGGCAGCCGGGCTCAGTGGGTTATGACAGCCTGCAAACTTTACCCAGTTCTATGCTTAACAAGCAGCTGCTCTGACCTGGACAGGCAAAAGCCATCTGACAGCGCGGCTGAAGTGGAGGGCTCGGTGTGCCCCCAGCAACCCTCCCCAGAGCCACGGAGCCCATTCCCAGGGTGCAGCACAGGGGTTTGTGCAAGGGGAGCGGATCTTACCCGGCAGGCCTGGTGTCTGCGATGGCTCGATCCACAGGGATCAGATCGCTGAGGTAGACATTAAAGTTTCCTTCTTTCCATCTACTTTTTGCTTCTTCTTGTTTATTGTCAGGGACTGCAACAGGGTGTCCAAACTGGCCGGGAGCTCGGGGGTCTCTCGGGGCGAGTGTTGCATCCATGGACAGGACTCTGTGCATCCCCGGGCTGCTGCCCGCCTGCTCCTGCCCATCCTGGCCAGTGCCAGCCGCTCCAGGAGCTGTTCCCCTCTGCTCCTGCCCATCCTGGCCAGTGCCAGCCGCTCCAGGAGCTGTTCCCCCCTGCTCCTGCCCATCCTGGCCAGTGCCAGCCGCTCCAGGAGCTGTTCCCCTCTGCTCCTGCCCATCCTGGCCAGTGCCAGCCGCTCCAGGAGCTGCTCCCGCCTGCTCCTGCCCATCCTGGCCAGTGCCAGCGGCTCCAGGAGCTGCTCCCCCCTGCTCCTGCCGGTCCTGCCCAGTGCCAGCTGGCCCGGGAGCTGCTCCTGGCGTCGCACCCAGCGTCCGGCTCCGGCCACCCATCGCGGTGGCCCCAGCAGCGGCAGTGGCAGCGTGGGCACCATCACGGCTCTTGTCAGCGAGTTCTTTGTGCTTTCCACGTCCCCCTGTGGCGTTCCCCGCAGAGTGCGGTCCACGACGCGGGGCTGCGGGGCTGGCGAGGTTCATCCCCTCTTTGCTGATGAGGACGAAGCGAGTTTTGGAGGAAGTTTCTTTCCGTCCCACGTTGGTCTCCTCTGGTCCAGGCTGCGCTGCCGTCCCCGCACCCCGGGCTGCCAGGCCGGTCCGTCCCGCCGTGCCCGAGGGACGCCGCTCGCTCCCGTGTCCGAGCAGCGCCG
>VXBT01012251.1:165002-172618 GCA_013400235.1 Oriolus oriolus | reverse complement strand
CGCCGGGACCCGCCCGCGCTGGAACCCGACCCGGAGACCCGCCCGGCCCCGGCGGGACATCCCGGGAGGTGGCTCGGGGGAGACATCCTGGGGGATGGGTGGTGTAGCCTGTGGGGGACATCCCCAGGGAGCAGTGATGCGGCTTTGGGGGACACCCGGGGGCACCAGTGATGTGTCTCGGCGCGCCTCTGCCCGGGGCAGTGGGAGGGAGCGGGGCTGTGGCTCGGGGGTCCCCACGGGGGCAGAGGGGCCGTGGCTCGGGGGAGCCGTGCGTGTCCGTGCTCCACGTGGCAGCTGGCGCGGCAGTCGGTGGTTGAGCCGCTGCTGAGGACGTGGGTGTGTTCCACATCCCGCTCAATTACAGGGCACGGGAGCCACGCTGGCGAAGCACGGCAGCCTCCGGTGGGCTGAGCCGGAGAACGCCAAGAAAGGAACCAGCGAGGAACCACCCCCCTGCTCCTGCTCCTGCTCCGGCCCTGGACCGCAGGCCGGGACGTGGCAGGCTTTGCTGGCAGTGCAGGCTGTGCCCACTGTTCTGGATGTGCTGACTGTGCCACCTGTCCTGGCTGTGCCACCTGTGCTGACTATCCTGGCTGTCCTGGCTGTGCCACCTGTGCTGACTATCCTGGCTGTCCTAGCTGTGCCACCTGTGCTGGCTGTCCTGGCTGTCCTGGCAGTGCCGGCTGTGCTGGCTGTGCTGGCTGTGCTGGCTGTGCTGGCTGTGCTGGCTGTCCTGACAGTGCTGGCTGTCCTGGCAGTCCTGGCTGTGCTGACTATCCTGGCTGTCCTAGCTGTGCCACCTGTGCTGGCTGTCCTGGCTGTCCTGGCAGTGCTGGCTGGGGCTGTGTGCATGCACTGGGTGCTCCATCCTGGGAGGGCTCAGGTGGGCTGTGCAGGGCATCCTCAGAACGCCCCAGGCAGCCGCACTGGGCCTGGTCTGTGTGGCTGTAGAAATGGATTGACACCCAGGTACAGGGCCCCCGGTGTCCCCTGGCCTTGGCTGGTGTCGGGTGTGGGTGACACCCGGTGAACCATCAGCAGAAGCTGTTCCTGGGGACATGGTCCTGTAGGAGAGCGTGTGTGGAGTCGGGATATTTGGGAGATGCTCTGTGCGGGGGCAACTCCGTGCAGGGGGGAGCTCTGCATGCTGGGACAGCCACGCAGACCTCCGTGAGTGGATAGCACCGAGTGGGCAACACCACACCTCGGAGAGTCTCTGCCATCCCACCACGTCCAGGAGCGAGGACCCTGTCACCAGCAGGCACTGGCACACTGACCTTCCGGGGACTCGACTGCCCACGCCAGCGTCCCCAGCCAGCAGCTCCCCTGTCAGCGAACGCCGTCAGTCGGCCTGGGGGGACACCTGGCACAGCTGCGGTGGCAGCCGAGGCACAAGGAGACGTGGTCAGGTGAAGGAGCTGTGGGATCAGTGCGAGGTGTGGGCAGCAGTTCCGAGAACTCAGGATACAGGCACTGAAGGGAAAGAAAAAAAGCCTGGGCTGGTACTTTGCAGCTTTGTCAAACTTAGCTCAAACTCTCTTGAAGTTCTCTGGTATTAATAAATTTAACAGCAATGCACTGTATCCCAAATCCCAAAGCAGGAGGTTTTGTTAAATAAAGGGCTCCAACCCACTACAACGCATGTGAATATTGAAAATAAATAAGTGGAAAAAATTACATCAGTATTCATACTTCATAACTAAAAAATTAGTAATATCAAAACCCAACCTATGGTTACATTGTGTGATGGAAAACAAAGGAAATGGCCATTCTGTTGTTCTTCCAAGACTTCTTTGCCAAGCAAACTCCTTCAGACGTGGCAGGCAGTTCTGATTTCAGAGGATTTGCATGTGTGGATGGTGCTTGAGGACTCTCAGTAAGAGGGAGGGAAGGATAAGGTTGCAAAAAACTTTCTAAAGGGAAAAAAAAGAGCAGCATCTTGAGAGTAAGCAAGGGAGGAACTTAAATGGAACAATTCCATTTGTTTAGAAATAAAAGTTTGATGCACATGGTCTGTGCTTCATTCACCATGCTGGCCAATGATTTTCCATTTTCATCCTGGTTTTCCCCTTGCTGATGCTGACCCTCCCTCAGGCATGGCTGAGTCCCCGCTGCTGGGACCTGCCAGCCCACCCTGGGGCCGCGCTTCAGGGTTCAGCCCCGAGCCAGCCCGCGTGCAGCGGGGCTCAGCACCGGCACGGGGGCACAGCAGCACATCGTGGGTCCCCTGGAGCTGCTGGAAGTGTGCTCCTCTGCCACTGGGCCAGGCCAGTAGCCTCTTCCCTAATCCCTGGGCAAAAGATCCAGCCCTGCCAGGGCAGGGAGAGACCCAAGGCATCCCACTGAGCTTCGGCTTCAGACGTACGCGTTGTGACAAAGTCGTTGCTGCCTCGGTATGGTCAGGCATTCCCTCCGCTCACTCTGTGCTTTGGCTCTCCTCCCTGGCAAGTACAAATGTTCCAGATAGCTGAACAGATTCCATGACACAAGACAGCTGCTTTTGTAGGGAGGAATTAATTTAATCAAGTACTCCATCATTAAAATAATCTGATGTGTCAGATGGAAAAGCACAGAAGCAAGCTTGCTTGAAGATGAAAACTCAACACTTTTTCAGCCAGAAGTGTCTCAGAAGATAAGGCAATGTTAATATAACTCACTCTGGGTCTCTATATAATATTTTAGTAGTGTAAGTAATATATTGGCCAAAGACAATTCATGAAGGAATGATCTCTTGCTAAAGCCTGGCTGGCTTGGTAAATTGTATTTCTTCTATGGAGCATAAGAATCCCAGAACGGTTTGGGTTGGAAAGGACCTTAAAGCTCATCCAGTTCCAGCCCCTTGCCAAGGGCAGGGACACCTTCCACTATCCCAGGTTGCTCCAAGCCCTGTCCAGCCTGGCCTGGGACACTTCCAGACATGGGGCAGCCACAGCTGCTTGGGGCACCCCGTTCCCAGAATAAGAGACCAGGCAAAGTTGAAGACAATGCCGTGGTCCACAAAAGGCAGGATCAGACAGGTGGCTGATCCCACCATGCCAAATACAAGGGCCCTTTTGGCTGAAAATAGCAGACAGTGGTGCAGACAAGGAGTACCAAAGCCATCCCTCTCTTCCACTTGCTGCAAGGCAGGATCTGCTGTATTTTAGTTGCTTGGTTATTTAATTACTTCTCCATCACAGAGCACCAGAGCGTATTTTCCTAGTTCTCCTTACCAGGTATTTATTACAGCTGGGAAGGATTTTCTTTGCCCATTTGGTGCTGGAGATGGGGTTGTGTTTATAGGCAGCACCGCGGAAGGTCTTGGGCACCACAGCCCTTGTCCAGCATGAAGCCATCGCCAGCATCCCGGCTGTCAGGGCACAGATCTGCCTCTGAGGCAGCACTGCAGGCACCAGGAGCCTGAGTCTCTGGAGTTTCCTGGTGTTCTGCTAGGCCTGCAGTGTGGGCAGATCCATTACTTGTGTGGCAGCAAGTGTCTGTGCTGCAGAATGCAGCAGCTGACCTCCATGTGGCCGGCGGCCTGCTCCTCTACACCCCTCTTCCCCCAAATTGCTTCCCAGATACACGCTGGTAACGGGACGAGGAGTAGGAGTGTACACTGTGTAAGGAGTGGGCCTGTGCACTGTGCAAACACAGATGTGCCCTACAGTATGTTGGCAAATCATGGATAAGCCTCAAAACTTGTTTCAGTACTTGGTTCTCGTGTAGCTCCCAGGGAGAGGAGTTTCACCTCCGCTCGGTGTTGGTTGCCAGCCCACTCCCAGCGTTACCCACTCTAATATATGTGAGGGATATCTGGTTTCTCTTACCATGGAAATTCAGCCAGTAAAACACTAGGAAACACTGAAGTTGGAGTACCCTGTCCTGCTGGGGTATTTGGTGGTGTTCTGGAAGTCTCCACCCAGTCAGATGGGAATGAAAATGGAAACTTTGGAAGAAGAGTTTGTCGTCGTGTTCTGCAGGAAAACCCCAAAGCTGTAGAAGGCTGGGAAATACTGAGCAATTGTGTGCTGGATGCTTAAAAATCTGAAGATGAAGAAACTAAAGTCTGCATCTCTATTTTGGAAGGTTTCTGGGTTTTTGAGCTGACCTTGTTATCCCGGGATGGGCGATGGCAGCGAGGCCCCGGTGTTCGATGTCTGTTTGCAGATGTGCGATTGAGGGCAACTCTCACCACAGCAGGGCTGGTTACGTAATCAAAGACGGGAACAGCTGTTCGTGTTTGGGTTTTGTTGTGAGTGGTGCCTCCGACTGACCATGGCTGTGGTTGCTCCGCTGGCATTCCGCGCGCCGTGGCAGAGGGAGCGTGCTGGAGTGCCGCTGCCATCGCCGGGAATGGGAATAGCAGCGGGCACCCTGATTTGCATAGAGGTCATGTTTTGCTAATACGTGTCTTGTAGAAGCAGACAGCATGTAAAAGAGGATGGTTAAAACCTGACCCAGCGATGTTTTTAAATTTCAAATTATGCATAACGTATGCATTAAATTAATTAGGGAATTCATTAAGAAGGGAAGAGTAAAGAAACTAGTGAGCAGTGTGCAGCATTAGTAATGTAAGCCATTTTCTATAATTGTTATATAGAATTTGTCTCATAACATTATCCTTTGATAAATTATTGCAGCATAATATGATATATGTAGCTTATTAACAGTTTCATTAATTACTATTAGAGCAAAGACACTGAAGTCTGGCACACATAGAACAAGTGTTGGAGCAGATGGTAGAAATTAGTGAAATGGAATTGGTTGCTGAACCCTTTTACCTAATTACATTATTACATCAAAACAGTTAAACCAAATTTGTCAAGTTGTCGGCTGAGCACTGGGATGTTTGGAGCAGGGCTCGCCCCTGGCCCCAGCTCCCACGGGGTGCAAGGACCCTCTGGGCATCATCCCCTGGCTCTCCCACGGGGTGCCAGGACCTCCTGCAGACCTCGACCTTGTCTCCCTCACCTGCATCCCGGGTCAGCCTCATATTCCTTCTCACCCTCCTCGTTTCCCTCTCAGCCTCGCTGCTCCTGGACACGTGTCCCCAGGGCTGTGCAGGGAAGTAAGTCAGTCATCAACTCTGACTTGTGGGTTCCTTTATCAGGAACCGTGCCACAGCTTCACCGGTGCCAGATTCTGTCAGGGAACATTGTCCTCCACACCCTCACTCAGAATGTTTAACTTTGGGATCAGTGAGTCAGGCTGGCCTCAGCATCATTCCACACCGAAAGCAGCACGACCCTCCTTCCTCAGCCGCTGATGGCTTTTGTAAATAGGGTGAACTCTGGGCTGTTTTAGCCCCAATTAGGCAGAGCCTGCTAACCCCGAGGCAAGGGCTGGGCTGCACACATCACTGCTCCCACGGGGCTGGAATGCACCAGCCTGGCTTCCCTGTAGGACGTGGAGGAGCTTGGGGGAGGATCTCAGGGTTTGGGGGAGGATCTCAGGGTTTGGGGGAGGATCTCAGGGTTTGGGGGAGGATCTCAGGGTTTGGGGGAAGATCTCAGAGTCTGGGGGAAGATCTCAGGGTTTGGGGGTGCAGGGGTCCCTATGCAGCCTGGGGCACCCTGCCTTGGAAGGGAAAGCCAGGGGTGTTGTTCCCTGTGTGGTGGGGAGCAAAGCCGTGTTCCCCACTGCAGGGTGGTGCCTTTGCCTCATCACTCACTGGCACGGAGCCTTCCGTGTTTCAGGTTGGCCAGGGCAGCCGGAGGCATCTCTGGAAGGTTCCCAAAGCCCCTGTCATGCTGGGGGTGGCCTTGGATGAGCAGAAGGAGAGAGAAAATTGGAGCCCTAAATACAAAGCGTGAAAAATCCGTAAGTGCTTGGTTTCTGCCTGAGCATCAGCAGGTGTGTGGGAGCAGCGGGAGAGTGCGTGGACTGAGTCACTGAACAGAGTTTCATGTGTTTGGGATTTATTTTAATTATCCACACTGGCAGTTCTCAGGAAATCTCACACCTTTGGGCCCCCCCAGCACTACCCTTGGGCACCAGCACGGGCACCAGTGTCCATGGAGACAGAATAAAATAGATGGGGACAAACCTTCAGCAGGGCCTGTTGTGATAGGACAAGGGAGAATGGCTTTAAAATGAAGGAGGGGAGATTTTGGTTAGATATTAGGGAGAAATTCTTCCTTGTGAGTGAGTTGAGGCCCTGGCACAGGGTGCCCAGAGCAGCTGTGGCTGCCCCTGGATCCCTGGCAGTGCCCAAGGCCAGGCTGGATGGGGCTTGGAGCACCCTGGGGCAGTGGGAGGTGTTCCTGCCCATGGCAGGGATGGCACTGGATGGGCTTTAAAGGTCTCTTCCAACCCAAACCAGTCTGGGATTTTTGGTGTGTCGGTCCATGGGAGCTGCTGCCCGCCCTGTGCCAGCGTGGAGCCGCCGTGCCAGTGGTGGGCAGGGGCAGCTCGGAGCGGGGCAGGGGCAGCTCGGAGCGGGGCAGGGGCAGCTCGGCAGGACCGGGTGCCACCGTCCCAGGGGCTGGTGAAGAAGGATTCCAGGCCGGGAGTGTCAGTGCAGTGCTGGCCTGTGCACGGTCAGCAGCAGGGACAGAGCGTCCTGAGGCACGGAGAAATGTAACAAAAATGGGTTCTGCTTCTGGGTAAAGGGAGCAGCAGGTGCTGATTAATGTAGGGCTCTGTGGCAGAGGGTGATGAGGAGGGGCAGCACTGCCCCCAGCACTGCCCAGTGTGGGGCTCCCAGTGCCAAGGGTTGGCAAGAAGGCTGGGAAACCCTGGGTGAGTGCAGCTGAAAAGCCTCTCCAGAAATGTTCCAGTGCTATTTGTGATGCATGTGCAACCGAGCAGGCACTTTTTTTTATTTCTATTCTGCAGGAATTAAATTAATTTTAGAAATGGCACTATAACTATTTTCCTGCCTCAGGGACCATTTGTTTTAAAATCATTAAAGACTTTTATATGACACTGCACTGACATTTGATGTGAATAAATTAAGGGAATTAGTACAAAACTGCTTTCTTTCTCTGTAGCTTCCCAGCACATCTCTGCCTGCACACACAGTCGCTGAGGGTGTTTGAGCAGGCACCGGTGTTGGTGCCCACAAAGGGATGCAGATCCAGCCCTCAGGCAGCTCCACTGCTGGAAGGGGATGATACCCACCTCAGTGGGGGCAAACACCTCAGTAAGTCCCTGCTGTGCAGTGGGAATCATGGATTCACAGGATGGTTTGGGTGGGGAGGGACCTTAAAGCCCATCCCATCCCACCCCTGCCATGGGCAGGGACACCTCCCACTGTCCCAGAGTGCTCCCAGCCCCGTCCAGCCTGGCCTTGGGCACTGCCAGGGATCCAGGGGCAGCCACAGCTGCTCTGGGCACCCTGTGCCAGGGCCTCCCCACCCCCCCAGGAAAAATTTCCTCCTAATATCCAATCTAAATCTGGATTCCAACCCCAGGTGAGAAGTGTTAAGACTCGATTTGCTTTACTCTTTCAGAGGAGCACTCGGTGCCCACTGTGTTTAACTCTCCACGGGCAGTTCTGGACAGTGGGGATGTCACTTGGCTGCACCTCGAACTCCAGCTGTCCCCAGGTCTCTGGGAAGGCATCCCACTGGATTTGCTCCAGCCCCACTGTTCCTGGCTGCGCACACTGCCGGTACTGGGGGGAGTTAAAA
>VXBT01012251.1:131273-161999 GCA_013400235.1 Oriolus oriolus | reverse complement strand
TGCCTTGCCTTGCCCTGCCCTGCCCTGCCCTGCCCTGCCTTGCCTGGCCTGGCCTGACTCTTAATTTTGACACCCCAAATTCCAATTGCTTTGCCAGACAAGTGGCTGTTTTTTGGTTCCGAGTGAGTGCAGAGGAATTTCCCGGCTCTGAGCAGCCAGTGCCCACGGCGAGACCCTTCCTGCTGCCACCTCCTGTCCCACGGGGGCCCAGCTGTCCCCTCACCCCGCCCGGGGGTGCCACCCAGGAGAGCCCTGGCAGGACGTGGTGCAGAGTGCAGTGGCACCAGTTCCGGGTGGTGCCCACACTGTGCCCTCACCATGGCTGGTTTCCGACCTCCTCTCCCACAACATCAACAATATTTCTAAATTTTCTGGAATAATGGCTCCATTTTCTCCCTTTCCTGGGTGATGAAGTAGAAATCACATTGCTGCCTTTGTGCCAATCCAGCTGTGAAGCAGCACAGGAGGAAAATCCCAGGATGGGGAAAACCAGGAGGAGCTCGGCAGAGGATGGAGGCGAGTCCTGGCAGTGAGGGAGAGGGATGGCTCCCCACAGCCGGGAAAACCCCAGGGGAAACAGGGCAGCGTTTCTGCTGGCGTGTCTCAGGATGGAAATGGATGTGGCCACACACGGTTGTGTTCTTTTTTCCACAGAAGATTGTTCTAATAGTGCAAAATGCAACAATATTGGCAAGAAACTGGTCTTTCTGTCATTTCCCCACCATCTTCTTTATTAGGTTAAACGCAAGATGGATACAGGCAACTTCCCGGGATGGTCTCGGCTGCCGCGCGGGCAGAGGTCAGTGCTGCGATTAGACCTGCTCGGGGGGCTGCAAGTGGAGCCCCCGGGCTCCTCCTGACCCCTGCAACAGCAGGAGTGAACTTTGGGCTAAATATGGCCCAAAATGAGCACCCAGCAGGGCAGCTCCCAGCCAGGGATCCAGGGCTCAGAGGGATGGGGCAGGGGGAATACTGCGGCTTAGGAGGGGAATGGTACCATCCACCCACTGGGAAGGGAAGGGGCTTGAAGAGCAGCAGCACGGAGCAGAAACTGTGTGAATTCAGAGTGGAATACGGTCCAGATTTGTGCAGGGAATGAACCATCAGGTCAGTCCATCGAGGCCCAGGGCTGGCTCTGTGCTGTGCCAAGATAAGGTGATTTTAGAGAGATGCGTGAGATCAGGAGATACAATCTTGATACGGGTGGGTGAGGTTTTTGCCCTGGCTGCAGAAAAGCTCTGTCTCCATTAGGCTGTGGCTCCCTATAGCCCAGGAGCCGTCTGGGAGCACAGGGCTGCAGATACCTGCTCTCCTGGTGGTGCAGCTGCCTGGGGCAGAGCAACAGCCCCGGCAGGGGAGGTTTGCACCGGGGCAGAGGGGTCTCTGGCTTCACTGTGATTTGTCCTTGTCATACAGCTGGAAGAAGAGGGACCCCGTGAACCCACCTCTGGGTGATGTGTCCGGGAGCTGGACCAGCACTTGGCTCTTCCCTCCTTACAGGGGCAGAGTGACCTTTCACCACTTGTTCTCAGGATTCGTATTTTCAGTACTCGAGCAGGTGCTAAAAAGCATCCAAAATGTTTCACAGTTGTTTATTTCCCTGGCATGTGATTTTGCCTGTGTTTAGGCAAAATTAGACATTTGGAACAGTGCACGCTTGGAGCTTGTATTACCTCCAGTGAAGCTGCAGGGCACTGTAAAACCTGGGGGTCCTGAGCATACACGGCAGCAAATCCACAAGCTGACATCATGCAGAGCATCCTAACTCCTCACTGCTTTCCTTCTGAGGGGTGAGGCAAGAAAGACTTGTCAGCAACAATTTCCTGAGTGATTTTTAAAGGCCCATGACTCCCTCCCTTATTAGTTTTAATAAAGAGTCACTGCTCCCTAAGCTCTCTCGGAAAATTATTACCCATCAGCAAGACAAAAGACAAACATATGAGCTATTGACAGCAGCAGAGTGAGCCCCTCGTGATGGCTGTTAAGAGACAAGTGTTGCCTTTTTTCCACTGCCTATGTGAAGTTAGGTTCTTTTTGAGGATCAGTACTCTGCCAAGCCCTGTGGGCTCACGTCAGACCTTAGAATAATAGAATGGTTTGGGTTGGGAGAGACTCTACAGATCTGTTTCACCCCCCTGCCATGGGCAGGGTCACTTTCCACTAGACCAGATTGCTCCAAGCTCTGTCCAGCCCAGCCTGAAACACTTCCCTTGCTCTGGGCACTTTGTGATGATGGGGATCCCACACACAGCACCAGTAACATGAGTGCCCATGTGGAACCTGTAACTCGTGCCCCTGAACCGCTGCAGGCCGTGCTCCAGCCAGCACACGCTGGGTTTGTCCCTGGCCCTTCCTGCAGACTCGTCTCTCCAGGAGAGTGGGGCAAGGATGGGGTGGGGAGGGATGGCCACGTCCTACTGGGGCTGTGCCGGCGCGGGGCAGCCCGTGGGAAGGGAGAGTCCTGTGCTGGGAAGGAGAAGAGCAGCAGGGCGTGGTGCCTGTGGTGCTGGCAGGGGACCTGCAGAGTGGCTCTTCATTTGGGCTCAGGGCTTGGCACCATCAGCCAGCTCCATGGAATCACAGAACTGTGGAATGGTTTGGGTTGGAAAAGCCCAGCAAGACCAAGGAGCCCAACCACTCCCCCAACACGGCCAAGGCCACCACTAACCCATGTCCCCAGCAGTGGGGACAGGGCCAGGCAGCTGGTGCAGCAGGAGTACTCCTGACAAATATCAGGTTTGTCAAAAATGCCCTTCTAGGAAGTACTAAAATCCACCGGTTTGCTCCAGTGGATGTGGCCACGGCCAAGGCCACGGGCTGATGTGAGGACACATCCCCAGGACCCTAGTGGAGAGCCCAGCTGGGCACTGGTGCAGTCCCCACGCTGTTCCACAGCCATTACCACAGCACTGGGGTTTAACACAACACCATCGATTCCCAGCATTTCATGGGAATGAAATTTCAGATTTTCTACCCGTCAGCTTGGGAAAAATGTGGTCATAATGCTGAGATCCCGGTGTTTGGAGGGGAAGGAGGGGGACAGGAAAGATTCGGATTTGGGGAACAGAGGCTGAACATGAAGCTGTGTGTGGTCAAGCTGCTATTGATGCTTGAGAGTTTCCAATTGCTGGTAATGGACTGGGGAAAAAGGATAATGTGTTTGATCGATCAGCATGGACAAATTTCATTTAGGGGATCAATAACAGTTTATACTTGACAGAGCAGAGGGACCACATTTATTTTTCCCTTTGATTGAATAAATGTTTTCAATGAAAGTGCAGATGTAAAGCAATCCTACTCATTCCTTCACCGGAGGCACGGCTCCGTGCCCGGTGTTAGTGCAGGAGAAGTGTGTTTAAAGGAGCCCTCGGTGCCGGGGACAGCCCGGGGCTGGCGCTGCCGCACGGAACCCGTGGGCACTTCATTAGCACAGAAGTGCACGGGCTGGATTTCCTGACTCCCAGCGCCGTGAAATACCAAAAAGAGACATCACTTGAGCATCTTTTTCAAGGGTGGGGAGAAAAAGGAAGATTTTTTTTCTGAGCTTTTTTCCCTTTTCTGTATCGAGCATAATTCCTTTGAGCCTCTGAGAAGATATGTGGGAGGGCAAACACAGCTCACTAACATATGTTGCCTGCACTCCCAAGCAGCCACGGCGTCCCCAGGCACTCCTGTGGCACACCAGGGAGCAGCAGTCTGGCCCAGGGGCTGCCCGGGTGGCTCGGCTGTGGGCACTGCACTGTCCCAGCACGGCTGTGGGGCCCGGGCAGCTCTGGCTTCTCCCCTTGGCACAGTCCCACTGCCCGTGGGAAGCTGTGGGTGTGCGCTGCCGGCCGGGAACAGGCCATCTTCCAAGAGTATCCCTGAGCCAGGAATGGTTAAATCCTGTCCTTCATTATCATTAACTTGACTTTGTCTTTCCTGCTCCAGGCAGTTCTCATCTCCCTCCACGGTTTGGGTCTGGTCCATCAGACCAGAGGAAGACTTGCAGGAATTGGCTTTTTTGGACTATTTTAGGCCTGTTGCAGGGTGCTGGCTCGGCAAGCAGCCCCTGCTGACCGAGCACCACGGCCACACAGGGCTCCCAGTGGCAGCTGCTCCTGCAGGGGCTCTTGGGTTCGGGTGGGTTTCTTTTGGAACGCAGAATTTCCCCCCGTTTTGTTGTTGTGTTTTATGAACTTTCTCTAAGAGAGGCTTAAAATCAAATTTGGCTGGTGGCAGATCGTAATTAAGTTCCAGATGACGCAGATGATAACTTTCCCTTGCAATATGGAGCAAATGCCAATAACAAATGCAGCCAGTTCCGAGCTCCAGATGCATCGGCTCGTTTCCTTAGCTGCCTTGCTCATCAAGGCAAGGGAGCCGAGAGAGCGGGAAGCCCGTTCCAGACAGGGATCGGTGGCCCGATGACTATTTTAGGCAGGCAGCTTGGAATTGTTTAAAATGCATATTGTCTGTGTACATTTCAATAAGGCAAATGCCAAGCACGAGCGCCGCGGGGCCCCGCGATGTCAGATGATTAAGTCTTCAAGACTTGCAGCCATAGGGTCGTTATCGACGGTACTTCCAGGTCATCGTGTGCACAGCGAAGTTAGAGGCAATGGTTGACCTTTTGACAGCACTGCAGGCTAGCAGAGCTTTGGAAGACATAAATAACCATTTCTAATTTGTTTTTGCGAGGGGTATTTATTTAAAAATGCAAATATATTATAACATATGTGACTTAAGGATATTCAGATGGGAGAGCAGAACGCATTTCCTCCCTGTTCTTTTTCCCCAGTGGCTTTCCAAATGAAATGCTTAATGGGGGAAAAGGGAAGAGATGGAATAAATAATAATAATGATGAAGATCGCTTACCTTGTTCTCTTTACGATTGTCTAGTACCTTTTTGTCAGTGGCATGCTCTATGCAAAGAGTCTTCTCGCGGCTGAATTAAGTTTGTGATATTAATAAAGAAAACACTCGGTAAATGGCTTGTCAGCTTTGTTTCATCCTGTGCCTGATGTCTAGCATGGAGATAATGCATCTATGACCTTATTTTATACATAATGTACTGCAGTGCACAGGGAATCGGGAAGCTTTCAGGAGTCTTTTCTTTTGCCTTCAATAAATTGTAAAACCAGACCTTCTAAAATCCTGCCTATTGCACTTTGTGGTGACCTGACTTCAATGCAGAAGCCACTGGCTGACTTTATTTTTATCCTTGCAGGAAAAATAGTTGTTTATAAAACTCAACAAGCATAAAACAATATGCTTCGGGATTTTAAATAGCATTTGAAAAGGTTTGGAGATTACACACTCCGGCCTGAAAGACTACAGGGCAAAATTCTTCATCTTCATCCAGTTAAATGAGGAGTTTTGATAAAGGAAGGACAGTCAGAGCTTCAGGATGTGGCCAATAATAACTCAATAAATCAGCAATGATGCGATCTGATGGTGTTCGGCTTCCTTTCAACACATAATCAGCGAGCACTTAATTGTTAGAAGTTGTGTAATTACAGCACAGCCGTGCGGGGCTGCGCGCTCTGTATCACCCTAATTTCCTGTATTTGTGGTGTCGGGGCTCTCATCAGGAGCTGGGATCAAACTGCTGCTCATCAAACAAGCTGGGAGGCTGAGGCACATTTCAGAGGAGTCAGGCGAGGCATCTAAAGGGATGCAGAGCCCTTAATGCACCAAGCAGGGAAATAGAAAGTACAGCTATTTCTGTGCGTGTTTGTGTGGGTATTTGGAGAACTGATCCTGGAGCTGCCAGAACTAAATGCACAAGATGAAAGGATCAGGTGAATTAATGCAGCAAAATTGCTGATGGTTGGATTAGATGATCTCACAGCTCTTCCAACCCTGATGACTCTGTGATTCTGTGAAAACAGCAGGGAGATCACAGGCAGAACAATGCTGCCTGTACCTGTTCATATGCAAGCTGTACACACTGCCCTCCACTCTGCCTGTGCACGCCACCTTTCCACTCAGCTGCAGAAAGTGTGTCCCCATGGCCACAGAAATGGGGTTTGTGCTGGATTTGGGCAGGGCCAGGTGGTTGCTCATCAGGTGAACAACAGGGCCAGACAGAACAAAGCCAACATGAGTGGCAGGAGGGGGGGTTTAACTCGGGCTGGCAACTGAGCCCCCCAGCCACTCACTCACCTCCCAGTGGGATGGGCAGAGAACTGGGAGAGTAAAAGTGAGAAAACTTTGGGTTGAGATAAAAAGCAGTTTAATGGGACAAAAAAGGATGAAAATAATCATGATAATGGGAAAATAATTAAAATAGATGAAACAAGTGATGCACAACACAGTCACTCACCATTTACTGAGTGATACCCAGCAGTTCCAGAGCATTGGCTCCCAGCCTGTTTTCCCCCAGTTTATCCACTAGGCACGATGCTCTGTGGTATGAAACATCCCTTTGCTGGCTGGGGTTGGCTGTCCCAGCCAGGCCCCGTCCCAGCTCCTTGTGCTCCCCAGCCCGCTCGCTGGAAATCATGAGAACCCGAAAACTCTTTTGCTTGGTGTAAATATTCCTTAACCACAGCTGAAACCATCACTATGTTATCAACGTTCTTCTCAAGCTAAATCCCAAACTCGTCCCTGTACCAGCTGCTGGGAAGAAAACTAACTCCATCCCAGCTGAAACAAGGAGAGCAGGGCCCTGTGCTGGGCCCCTGCCCTTGCAGAGGCTGTGGCTTCCCCCCAGGGGTGTGGAGAAGAGCCTGCTGCAGGTGTTAGGGAGCGCTGGCTCCATCCCCACGTGCCAGTGGGCTCACCGTGCTTGTGGAAGGTTTGTTCCTGCAGCAGATGGTGGGCTATTCCAGAGTATCCATTCTTATTTCTGGTCCCTTTCTTCTCTGGTTTTTGGTGACATTTTTCCATATTCATCAGAGCAGTCAGAGCTCGCTGTCTCTGACACCTGTCTGGGCTGTGTGTGTCACTGCTGTGCTGCGTCGCGTCCGCGCCGGTGACGAGCCGGGGAGAGGAGAGGTGTTCCTGCTGCCGCCTCTCAGTCGCACGAGGCCGTGTCCAGGAGGGAATGCTGCCAGGAGGGAGCTGCCAGCCTTCAGCCGTGCGGGTGGCACCGGCAGTGCCCAGCACAGCGAGACAGCGGGCACACAGCACAGCCCCGAGAGCGAACCCTGCCCGGTGCCTGGCAGCGTGTGCGTGCTCCTCCGAGGGCACTCCGCTGCCCTGGAGCACTGCGGTGCCTGCACTGGGCGCTGTGTGAGGACAAGGAGAGACCTGCCCTGGTCACCATCTGCTGGTGGTGCGGAACACAGGAAGAGCTATCCCACGCTCAGGAATCGAGCCCTGGTGAGAGCAGCATTTGCCCAACCACCTTTGCTGGAAGCCTGTCCTGCAGGAATCTGAAATACAAAACCCTCGTGTATCCGAGGAGCAGGGCGAGGGCTGTCTCACCGACCTTGGGAGGGCTTGGGAGCACGCTGCCCACAGAAACTGTGGCTGTGCCATGAGGTGGGAAGGAGGTTGAATCACTTGCTTTATTGCACAAGAAAAATCCTGCGTTTTGCTGGTGTTATGAATTAGCAGAAATTAAAGAATAGGGTTGTCTACACATCGCTTGGAAATTGTTTACAGCAAATAATGAAGCAAGGCAAGAGCGTTGCCAGAGGCCGGGGTCTGGAGACGCTGTATTGCATTATTAATTAAAATACAAGTCAGCTCTTTCCAGTGCGTGTAGCCCGTGGGTATCCAACGTGCTCCACTTGATTGAATCAGGTACTGGCAGCACAGGCATTTTTTATTTTGTGCTGGAAGGGATAACAAAAATGTAAAGCTGTTTTCTGCTACTTCATTTGAAAAAATATTATTTTGGAATGAAAGCGCAGCAGCTGCAGCAGCTGGACAGGAACAACGTGTGTACCTCTGCTCTGGAATTTGAGCACAGGGGCTGCATCCTCGGCAGCTCCCTGGCCAGCAGCCAGGTCCACAGCCACGGGAGAGAGCAGGTCCTGGCTTGGGGAGGGGAATTCATCCCAGTAGGATTTTGTTTCATCCCCTTATAATGAGATTTTCCCCCTTCTTGTGCAGAAGAGTCAGCGAATGGCCAAAATCACAGAATCATGGAATGACTTGGGTTGGAAGGGACCTTAAGGATCATCTAGTCCAACCCCCTGCCACAAGCAGGGACACCTTCCATTAGACCAGCTTGCTCCAAGTCTCTCTTTGGTCAAACCAGCCCATGTCTGGCCCATTCCCAAAGGTCACATACCCTTTTGTTCCTCTGTTTTCCAGGGAAAAAAATAAAAAGAAAAAGAAAGAAATTACATTGTTTGGTCTATTTTGAAGACAATAAAGGAAACAAATATTTTTCCTGCTTGAAACAAGTAAAGACAAACCAGAATCTCTGAAGGAGCAGCAGCAGCAGAATCACCCTGATGTTTGAGGGCTGCAAGAGGGAGGACAGAGCCTTTCCCTGTCTGGAGCAGGTTTGGCTCACAGCCCCCATCACAGGGCAGAGACTGGGTGCCCACCCTGCCACTGCCAGCTCAGAGCCACAGGAGCTCCTGGCATCAGGAAAATAGCTTTTCCCCCACGGAAAACATCAGGGTTTACTTTTCCCCCATGAATAGGAGGGAACAGAGTTACTGCATTTGAAATCCCTCTGCAGCTGCTGTCCCCACCCAGGTGACAGGGATGCTCAGCCTGTGGGATGGCACAGCTCCGGGGGAGCCTTGGCTGCACTGGTGGCAGCAGCCTCCAACCCCTTCCCAAAACCTCCGGGTCTGAGCTGTTTTCCTGCAATAAAGGTGCAAAATCACCCCGTGAGGAGACACCTCAGCCCCAACCATGCTGCTCTGTCACAACTATGGGGACCCATGCCCAGCCTGTCAAGCTGAGCAAGGACATCTCCAAGGGCTCCAAGCACACACATGGGATTTCCTGCCACAATTCCCTTTGTTTCAATAGTTTGAAATAGTCTGAATATTTTAATATTGTTTATTTTGTTGCTCAATTATTAATATTTAAAATTAGATATACAGAAAAGACACATCGAATGGGTGATGCCTCAACTTGGCATCGCTGGAGTAACCTCAAGTTATGGGATTTCCTGACTTCTAAATGCACGTTCTTGCAACACGAACATTTCACCAACACAGAGGGGCTTGCATTTAATTTTATAAAGGCCAGGGGGGAAATAAGCTATTTCTCTGCTGCCCAGACCTGAAATCCATGCTCAAGTGCACATCGGGTCAGCCCCTAACCAGCTGCAAGCACACAAGGCAAGTTATTGGATTTCCGGGTGATGAATAGAGATCAGGAAATGCACCTGCCTGGCTGCAGGGGGATTTGCATGAAAATGAAGATTCCGTACACCTGCGTATGTGCAATATTGATGAACAGGATCGAGTGTAGGAGTGCAAACTCCACTGCGCTGGCTTCCTGAGGGAGCACTGCAGAGCTGCTCCGAGCCCGGGCCTCCCCCCACGGGAGCAGAGCCAGAGCAGAACCTGGTGTCCAGGCCCTCATCACCGCGTCCATTTCCTGGCACAGAAATCCGCCGGAAAGTTCAGCTCTGGCCGGTCAGTCGGTCGGGCCGGGATGGGGCTGGTGAGTGCTCTAATCCTGCTTCCCGAAGGCTGCGGCAGTGGGAGCGCAGAGGAGCAGGATGCGCAGGGCGGGGAGCGCAGTGCGGGAACCCGGGAGCAGCCCCGTGTCCCGGGAGTGCTGCACCGCCTGGGCTCTGATCCCCGGGAACCCGCACCGCCTGGGCTCTGATCCCCGGGAACCCGCACCGCCTGGGCTCTGATCCCCGGGAACCCGCACCGCCTGGGCTCTGATCCCCGGGAACCCGCACCGCCTGGGCTCTGATCCCCGGGAACCCGCACCGCCTGGGCTCTGATCCCCGGGAACCCGCANCCCGGGAGCCCGCACCGCCTGGGCTCTGGTTCCCGGGAGCCCGCCCCGCCTGGGCTCTGGTTCCCGGGAGCCCGCACCGCCTGGGCTCTGGTTCCCGGGAGCCCGCACCGCCTGGGCTCTGGTCCCCGGGAGCCCGCACCGCCTGGGCTCTGGTTCCCGGGAGCCTCAGCCCCGTGTCCCAGGAGTGCTGCGTGCCTCCACTGCAGCTCCCGCACGCTGGCCCCAGGTCCCTGCAGGCCGGGCAGCAGTGCCCACGTGCGGGCAGCCCCTCCAAGGCCTCCCCACACCACCTCTCTGACCTGTGTGTCCGTGTGGGAGCACAGGGACAGGGGCACAGTGCCCTGTGGGGACGGGGGAGGTCTGGACCCTCCCCAGCCCTGGGAGCTGGCGGAGAGCAGACACCAGCCCAGCAGGCAGGAGAGCCAGCCCTGAGAGGCTTTAATTGCGGGGGCTAATTAATCAGCAGGTGCTAATGAGCAGATGCCAGTCGGCGTCCCTGGAGCCCTGCACTGGGCACACTGCCCCTGGCTGGGCACGGGCCGGCTCCATCCCCGCCCCGCCGGTATCTGGATGTGCGTCCCTCTGTCCCCGGGCTCCGCCGGGCACCGCCCGACCTCGGCGAGGGCCCGCAGCAGCAGAGCTTTGCCCCGCAGTGTCCGCTGCACCGTGGGACTGCCTTGGAGGAAGCCCCTGCCCTTCCCAATCGAGCTCGTTCAGACCCCCAGGGATGTTGTTTCAGGTGTTAATTATCTTTAATTATCTCCACATAATAAACTCGTGTACGTGCCACTGGCCTGGCCTGGCATTTGCTGCTCTGCCAGGGCTCTCACTCTGATGGAAGAAAGAGACGTTTCACTTCCAGAGATGCTAAAGTCCCTTCGGAATTCCCTGATGCTGCTCGAGTGTTCTGGGTTGCATAACCCCCCCAGCCCTCTGAGTTTCCAGCCCTACAACACCTCTGCTCTTTTCCCAGCATCCCGGCTGATTTGGGTGCTGCTTTCCAGGATGTTCCAGTGTCCAGAGGGCAGCCATGGACCCTTGCGGCTGGTGCTGCTGCCACGCTGCCACTCTGGACCACCAAATGCATGGAGCTGCTCTGTAGTGGCTCTCTTCTCCCTGCTAACATCACTTGGATTGAAGTGTTTTTCTACCCAAAAGGGGAATGTTTCCAAGTAGATTTCTCACAGGTTTTATATTCCCTTTAATTTAGGAAAACACATATAAATAGCAGAAGGTACATTCCGTGTGTACACAACCACTTCCCAGTGGCTTTGTTGTTGTGTGTGAGAGGAACAGAATGTATTGGTGGTAATTCCAGCCTGTTGGATCCTTGGGGAGCAAGGCAAGAGCTGCTGTGGGTGCTGAGCCTCGGGGCTGTGCACAGAGGGGTGAGGGACAGCGGCTGGGGCCGAGGGACAGCGGCTGGGGCCGGGCTCCCAGGCTGTGCTGTGGACAGAGGGTGGGAGATGCCTCATGGAGCCGGTCCCTCTCTCCGCACTCTGTGTGGCTGGCAGGAGGGTGAGGGGCCGTGGGCTGAGGGGACACGTCACAGTGGTGATGGCCCTGCGGGGCCCTCGGACGCGCTGCCTCAACGGCATCACCGAGCCCATGAAAGAATCACAATTAATTAAGCATTATTTTCAAATCAAGAGGAATCTTTCCTGCGTCAGGGCAGCCTCATGCCATGGCAACCAAGCCTTTCCCATGGCTCAGTCCTGCAGTGCTGCTTCCCAGGAGTGACCCTTGCAGTTCCAAGGGCGGGTGGCACGGCGATGCCAGGGTGCGGCAGTGCCAGGGTCCCATGTGCCACACGGTGCCACGCTGCCTTTGGCCTTCTCCTCTCCCTGGAGATGTCCCAGCCCCTGCTCCCTGGGCATGGGGGCTCCCCTGGGCATGGGGGCTCCCCTGGCTCCCCAGGCCTCCGTGCTGGAAGGGATCAGCACCTCCAGACTCTGCAGCTTCCATGGGGAGGATGAGAACTGCGGGGATTCCCGGCAGGCAGCTCGTACAGGAATGAGAGTACACATTGTGAAGGGACCTTCTGAAACAGTTGGCTGGCAAATACCAGTGATAACTATTTTAATTCATCTCCTCTGACATGAATAGGAACTTTCTCTTACAACTGAATATAAATAGAAGTTGGACATAGCATTACTATATGAATAAATGAATTAATCAATCAATGACAAAAACACACTATGTAATCAAAAGATTTTTCATGTTAAGATTAATTTAGTGTAATACACACCTAAATATTACATAAGCCCCTTTGACATTGAATTATAGGGCTGGTGGTGGGAAGGGAGCGGGCTGTATGGCACGGGAAGGTGGGGAAGGGGGTCCCACCTCGGCAGCCACGGCACAGCAGCTGCTGCACCTCTGCTCCCCAGGCGTTGTCCTGAGGGGCCAGGGGCCAGGCCTGGCACATCTTGTTCTCCCAGCACCAGCGTGAGCTGGGGTTACACAACCAGGAGTCACAGGGGGTCCTTCTCTCCTGCTCCTTAAGGACTTGTGTTTGTAGAATCACAGAGTCCCAGGATGGTTCGGGTTGGAAGGGACCTTAAAGCTCATTCAGTGCCACCCCTGCCATGGGCAGGGACACCTCCCACTGTCCCAGGGTACTCCAAGCCCCGTCCAACCTGGCCTTGGACACTGCCAGAGGCCCCCTGTGCCAGGGCCTCCCCCCCCTCCCAGCCAGGAATTCCTTCCCAATATCCCATCCATCCCTGCCCTCTGGCAGTGGGAAGCCATTCCCCGTGTCCTGTCCCTCCAGCACCCCTTGTCCCTAGTCCCTCTCCAGCTCTCCTGGAGCCCCTTCTCCAGGTGAGCATTCTCAGCCCTCCCAGCCTGGCTCCAGAGCAGAGCATCTTGGAGCATCTCTGTGGCCTTGGAGCATCTCTGTGGCCTTCTCTGGACTGGCTCCAGCAGCTCCACATCCTTCTGACACTGGACCCCAGAGCTGGAGGCAGCTCTGCAGGTGGGGTCTCACTCAAGAAGGGCAGACGGGCTGAAACTGCCTCCCCCCTCACCCTGCTGCCCACACTGTTTTGTTTTATGTATATTTTCTCAATTATACATATTTTCCCCTGTTTTTTCCATGGAGGTTCCAAGTGGAGTGAAGGATAAGTGATATTTTCATTTATACTGCAGACAAGGGCCACAGGTTTTGGACTTTGCCCTTGCAAGCCCATGGAAAGCTGAACATTCCTGCGGCATCGGCACTTCCCCTGCTCAGGGAGTGGTGGCAGCTGAGGCTCTGCTCCTTCCAGAGCTGGCGTGTCAGGCTTCGCCTGCACAAGTTAATTAATCTAATGAGGCAACTTCTCTCGATATGTTATGTGTTCTGTATGCTTTTACCCAGCAAACGATCACACTTCCTAAAAATATAACCTTCATTCTTCACTTGAAGTTACGCCTGGAAGTGGAGGTTGGGGAAATTCAGCCTTGAAAGAAAATGTGATTTCCTAGCAGTGAGCATAATGAAACATATGGAGCTGCTCCCGGGGAGGCAGCACACCCCCGGGGCTCAGTCCCTGCAGCAGGGTCACACAGCCCCCCAGGGCTCTGCCTGCACTCAGGGGTGGACCCTGGGCATGGCCAGTACTCGCCCTTGCACCCCGCTGTCTCCTGCTCGAGCTGTCCGTGCCGATGCTCCCCGTGGATGGGCTCCCAGGGCTGCTCCCCGTGGATGGGCTCCCAGGGCTGCTCCCCGTGGATGGGCTCCCAGGGCTGCTCCCCGTGGATGGGCTCCCAGGGCTGCTCCTCGTGGATGGGCTCCCAGGGCTGCTCCTCGTGGATGGGCTCCCAGGGCTGCTCCCCAGCAGGATGTGCCCCCCATGCCCAGAGCTGCTGCAGAGCGTGCAGCAGGTACGGGCTTGGCTCTCGCTGCTCCTGGGGTTACGCTGTCACCCCCTGAGAAGCAGGGAGAGAACTGCCCTGCTCCCGTGGGCCCTGTGTGAGGGAAAGCCCCTCATCCCTAGGAGCAAGCCCGGCAAAGCGTCCCCGTGGCTGTGCAGTGTCACGGGGACCAAAGTGCTCGAGCTGCTTCGCGTGCCCCAGCCCACAGCCAGCAGGCACAGCCGGCACCCCTGGGGCCCAGCTGGCTCTGCCTGAGCCCCACCACCCACGGACCGAGGGCTGCGCTTCACCTCCAGCTCTCCTCAGGGATTTCTGACTCACAGGGATCTCTGACCCGCAGGGATCTCTGACCTGCATGGATCTCTGACTCTCACAGATCTCTGACCCACAGGGATCTCTGACCTGCATGGATCACTGACCCACAGGGATCTCTGACCTGCATGGATCTCTGACCTGCATGGATCTCTGACCCACAGGGATCTCTGACCTGCATGGATCTCTGACCCACAGGGATCTCTGACCCATATGGATCACTGACCCTCACAGATCTCTGACCCTCACAGATCTCTGACCCTCACAGATCTCTGACCTGCAAAGGTCTCTGACACACACGGATCTCTGACCCCTGTGTCACGGGACATCCAGGCAATTCCAGCCTGCTGAAGGGACTGGGGAGCAGTGAAAGGTGCTGTGGGGTTTATTTGCTCAGTGCTGGCAAGATGACACGGTCAGGGGAAGAACCTTTTGATTTTGCATTTATGTTGTCTATTGATTTCCTTTAAAGCAGTGACACGGGCTGTTGCTAATACCTGTCTAGTTAATACTTAATGGCAACTGCACTCTCCCAGCTCAGGAGCAGCTGTGTAATAAACACAAGAAAACATTCCTCTGTACATCTAAAGCTTTCTTTTATTTTTCTTTATTTCTAATCCAAATTTGCACAGATCTCAGCTGATAAAATGGAGGATCAGATCTGCTATCCCGAGAGGCTCTTGCCAGGGAGGTTGAGGTTAGACTTGCTCTGCTGGTGTTGCCAGAGGCAGAGCCATCCCATGGGTTGATTTTTTTTTTGTGACAAATTTCTCCACAGAATTATCTGCGTCAACGCTGGAAGGGGAGACGAGATTTCCACGTGCCCAAAAGCCTCCTGCCAGTGAGAGCATCCCGCAGGAAGAGGGAGGTCGCTGCAGCAGCGCTCCGGGGTCCGGGGCACTCTGATTTTGGAAAGGGGGTGCTGCTGGCACAGCCAATGCCCCCTCAGCTGCAGGTCAGCACGGGAGAAGAGTGTGAGGGAGGTGATGGCTGGGGACGAGGGCAGGGCTGCACCCCCGCAGGGCGCTTGTCTGGGCTGAGCTGAGGGATCAGTCTCCGTGCGGGGCTTCCTTCAGTGACACCGATGGCTCCGCGTGAAACAGAAACTTTTCTTTTCCTGGCCGGTGCATTTGCCAACCCCTTCGGAGTAACATGAAATTCTCTGTTCTGTTTGCAACCTGCCGCTTCTAAAGTTATTGAACTTTTCATGACATGAGGAATTTTGGATGGAGACAGGTGGACGCAGGATGCGGGAAAGGAGCTGAAATGAAAATGTTTGACGATGGGAGAGCAGGAATGCACAGTTAATGCCATGGAAGGATGGAATTAGAGCAGCCAGGAGGGGGAGGAAGTGTTCTTTACTAGGGGATGGAGACGGAGGAGGACTCAGTGGCTGAGCCCAGCACAGTGGGAGCAGCAGGCTCTACGGCGTCTAGGGCCCAGGGATGAGCTGCTCCCGCTCAGGGATCGGAATCCGGGTCGGTGGGGGCACCCAGTGACTCACCAGCTCCCCAGGGCCGTCACCATCCGGCTGCTCAGATGAAGATGAACCTCCCCTGGTCCCACTCCTGCCCTCTGGGGTCCTGCTCGGCTGCTGCAGGGCTGTCGCTGCTCAGCCCCTGTTCTTCGGTGCCGTGTCAAGGGAAAGGTCCCGCTGCAGCAGCCCAGACCTCACGGTACAGTCCTGGGACTTGAGAGACCCTGAGGGAGCTGGACAGCCTTAGAATCACAGAATATGCGGAGCTGAAAGGGACCCATGAGATCACTGATCCAACTCCTGGCGCTGCACAGGACAGCCCAACAATCCCGCCCTGTGCCCCAGGGCATTGTCCAAACATTCCTGGAGCTCTGGCAGCCTCGGGGCCGTGCCCATTCCCTGGGAAGCCTGGTCAGTGCCTGACCACCCTCTGGGGGAAGAACCTTTCCCTGAGATCCAACCTAAACCTCTCCTGACTCAGGTCCAGCCATTTCCTCGAGTCCTGTCACCAGTCACGGGAGTGGAGAGATGGATACCTGCCCTTCCACTGCCCCTCGGGAGGAATTCCAGAGTGGTTTGGGTTGGGAGGGGCCTTAAAGCTCATCCCGTTCCACCCCCTGCCGTGGGCAGGGACACCTTCCACTATCCCAGGTTATTCCCGGCACAGCCGTGGCGCTGCCGCACTCCCGGTGCATTCCCAGACATCCCTCGGGTGGCGTGACGGGCACAGGGACACACGGGCTGCTCCTCTGGTTGCATTGCAAAGGGGAGGCAGAGCCTCGGTCCTTGTCCCCCCACGTGCTGGGCTGCAGGTGCAGAGCAGGGCACGGGAAATGCGGGGCTCTGCTCTGCACCTGCCGGAGGAACCAGCCTTGTTCCTTCGCAAATCTACCCCATAATGAGAAACATATGTCAGAGAACATGATTTTCCACAAACCAAGCATTTGCTGCACAGTTTATGGTTAAGTCTGTATGTAGTCACAGCTGCCACGGGAATTACGGGTTCCTTGGTTTTTGTAATTAAAAAGAGAGAGAAGGAAAGAGGGGGAAAGGAAGCAGGAGCCCAGAGAGGGGTTCTGTGGGCACTGCCCGCCTTGCGCAGTGGGAGGGAGAAATCCTCCCGCTGGAAATTCACCGAGATATTCCTTGTACTGGCAGGTTGTGCAGGAAACACCGTCTGCCTGGTTCAGTGGTTAATTAAATAAAAGATATTCCAAATAAAAAAAATAGATTCTGGGTTGGGGCTCTTGGGAAATCATTACTGACTCGTGACCTCTCTTAACCTGGATAAGGTTCAGGCAGGAGATGTCAGGGCGTGAAGCACGGCAAATACCCGTGAGCATGTACAATTACAGGTTTATTAAAGGGAAACAAGGACTGCACGATAAACGGGGGGAAATGTTTTACGGGCACAGTGCACCGGCGTTTCCAGAGACAGCCAAAGCGGTTTTGGAAGGGGCTGTGCCCCCCGAGCTCCAGCCAAGCTCTCCCACTGGGACGAACGTGTGGGAGCGCTCTGCCAGAGCCGGGGATGTGCTACCTGGGCACGGCAGAGCCGCCTGCCACTCCCACAGCATTCCCACAATTACAGCTCCGCCTGGTTAATAATGTTTTCATGAAGGGCATTTCCCTTGCATTGGGAAACAAGTGCAATCACACTGCCTGTATATCAACCCGCATACAAGTCACCTGGGGAATAGAGCAAAGATGGGATTGAGGAGCCGCTATTTGTCACCCTGCCCAGGATCACCGAGCACACGGCGCTGGCACTCGTGACACTCGCGCTGCTCTCCAGAACTTGCCTCGCTGCCACCAGATACATTTTTTTAAAGGAAATAAAACACCCAACTACTTTCCAAAGTCTCTTTGACTTTCAGTCATGAGCGTATTGCTTATTAGCGAGATGAATTTATAGGTAAAGCGCTCAGCTTTTACAATCACCCTTTTACAGGCAGATGCCATCAGGTTTGCATAAGTGGTGACATTAACCGCCAGCTTCCAGTAGAAATCCAGGCGCAGAAATGTAAATAACCGCTGGGTTTTAATACGCAATTAGCGATGCCAAGCCTCAGTTACAATATTTAATTACCCAACCCGGGCCTGTTTCCGCACACCCATCCCGAAGCGGAGCCCTCGGACCCGTGTGCCGCCGGCGGAGCCGCTGACCCGGCACCCCGCGCCCTCCCCGCGCGGCTCGGGCTGCGCACATTTGGGCAATTGGATCAAGAACCCGAGAGCCGAATCCTAAATCCTGTCTGTCTGCGGGGATTAGCCTGTTCTGCTAACTCACTGAGGTAGGAATTTTAGCTATTCGGCTGGTCCTCCCGGCTGCGCCCTGAGGGAAATCAGGCGGCATCGCTGCAGCGTGTGCGCGCCGGCAGCCGGCTCCGGCACGGCTGCACCGGCAGGTACGGGCTGCTGCTGCTGCTCGGGCACACGGCACAAGCAGAGAGAGGGCAGAGCTGCACACTTGGCTGCCCGCAGCCCAATTACAGGGAGATTAGCAAGTGCATTTCCCCCCCCACGTAAGTAGAAGTCCACCTCCTCTCCCCTCCTCCAGCCACATGCCTTAGAGTTTTATGGTATCTCCGGTGTCACTTCCCAAGGCTGCTGAGAGAGGAAGGAGAGGGGAGGAAAGCAAAGAATTAGACAAATAAAGGACAAAGGGAAAAATGCTAGTGGATTTATGTGAAGCGTCCTCGGGAGGAGCTCCCCTCAGCTCCAGCAGCAAGAATGGTCGGCCCTGCAGAATCGGATTTTGGGTCGCAAAAGGAGATTTTCCTTGGATCCTTGCACCATTGCAGCCTGTAGGGATGATTATGGGTTTTGTGTGTGCATTTCCATTGTAACTTCTGCCACTGGAACGCTCTGTCCAGGCCGGAGCTGGACTCAGGTCTGGGACACAGCAGGGGATTTCAGCCTTTGTGCTGTGCCTGCTTTTTGCCGTGGCGGACCCGGCTGGCACACACCCTGCAGGCCGGTGCTGCTCTTCCCAGGCCTCCAGGAGCTGAGCATGGTCCTGGGGTGTCCTACAGCACAAAGAGTGGGACACATGTACAGATGTTCTGGGGAACCCCCCGCACCCAGCGCTGCTGTCAGAGAGCTGTGCCCCCTGACCCTCCGGAGCTGGGGTCCCTCTCTCCCACCAGGCTGGGCTGGGGGCTCCTGTGGGGCATGGGCGGGATGGCAAAGGGGGGGCATGGAGAAAAGGGGGCTCACCCAGCTGCTCTGCCATGGGGATGTGGCTCAGGTGCTCTCAGCTGAGCTGTGGGCTGGACGCAGGTCTGGGCAGCAAGTCCAGGATCCAGTCTGAGAGGTGTCTCTGCGCCAGTGCCCCCAGTAAGTCGCCAGAAGGGAATGGGAGAGTTGCTACTTCTGCCTCTGACTCCATTTACTGCTGAGGGCTTTCATTTTTTCGTCTGGATGAGTGAAAAAGGTGTTCTGAGCACATCACAGAAAGTGGGGAGCTGGAAGCGTAGCAAGGACAGAAGGATTTGGAACAAGGGATGTCTGTTCCTCAGCCTGCGTGGGCAGCAGAGCAGCGGCAGCGGCCGCAGGGCTGTAAATAACAGAGGGAGGAGGAGAGATGCGGCAGTGACAGCAGGAGGAGAGCCGGGTGGTCTCTGGTGCAGCCTGGCTGAGGGCTCTGCTCCGTGTCCTGCCCACGGCAATCCGGGTTCTGCTGGCTGGGAGCTCCGGTCCCCGTCCCTGGGACTCCAGCAGCAGCTGCTGGGAGTGGAGCAGTCCTGGACGCTCACTCACACTGGTAACACCCGATCAGAGGCCAGGTACTGGCTGTGCAAATACAGACAAAACTCTTTTGCATAAGAAACCCCTTTAAAAGTTGCCCCCCCATCCCGAACCGGCAGTGGGAGGCGTTCATTGTGCCACACACATTAATTCAGCTGGCACATTACAATGTTAAACTAAATGACATTATTACAAAGCTGTGCTAAGAAGTGTTGACAGGTCCATATGGTAATTTTACAATGTATAATGAACACACAGACTCCTTTCTTGCAGAAATTTATAGTTCAAATCTATACCCAGGATATCCAGTTTTATTTCCAGAAACTTAAATTGACTTATTACGATGTAGTGAATGTATAAATTAGTTCCAGTAGTTAAACTGAAGCATTTCCCTACAGACTCAATTAGATTCATTAATCTACTGTGTAGACCTGTAAACGGTCCATTGTTCTTTTCCCCCCCAAAATGTCAAAAACTATTTCTCTAACTATAAAATATTTCCTGCAAAAACTGTTTTAAATGGTAAGAATTATTTAAGATTAGGAACCCAGATCCACAAATTATTTCAGCGCCCTTGTTCTTCTTCAAAAGAAAAATAGGGTTCAGCCCTTGCTGGGTAATTTAGTGGGACGGAGGCTGAATTCACTCTTGTATTAAGCTTCAGACCTGCTGGCATAAACCAGATCGCTTCCACCCTCACTGCAGGGAATCCATCGGCTGGAACGGGGAACCTGTGTGCTTCCGGAGCCGATAGCACGAGTGTCCACAGGTCTGTGTACAGCAGATGCTGCTGAGGGTTGGCTGCAGATGCTGGCGCAGCGCCACATCCGCAGGGACCCGCATCCCCAGGGAGCAGTGCTGGGAATGTGCCAGCGGGCACTAGAACCTTCCACACTCCACAGGCCCCTGGCCAGTGCCAGGGGGCTGCAAAAGCCCCTCTCTGTGGCCCAGAATGTCCCTGTGCAGGTCAGAGAGACAGTCTTGAGAACACCAGTTCCTTTGCACAAATCTGTGTTGTTCACACCTGCGGGCACAGCTCCTGGGCCGTGGTTCCTTCCTTGTTGGTTCTGCTGAATAACAGCACTGATTGCAGTCTGCTCTGTGGAAGGGACGTGGAAGCAAGACCCGAGTGACCAACAGTGCCCTTTCACTGCTGAGCCCTCCTGGGCCTGCTCAAGCTCTGCAGTGACAATGACAGGGCACCATTCCCAAAGAGAGGCGTCAGGGCAGGCCTGCGGTCCTGACACGAGAGTGGATGAGCTGGCAGGGCTGGAGCCAGGGCTGGGGAAGTGCTGGAGCACCCACCCCAGCACGGCCTGACCCCGCATCCCTGAGCACACATGGGCTCACTCCCACTTTGGAGCGGGAGTTGCAGGCAGATTGTCTGTCTGAGCGCTGACTTGGGCACTGTTTTCTTCTTGAAAAACCATAGCAGACACTCTGTTTTCACATGATCTTAACGGCTCCCCTTCAGGGAGAGATTGCCACGTGGGCTTGCTGTGCCCCCAGCTCAGGAGACCTTTTCTTCCACATTGGAGGGAAGCTGTGAAAATCTGCATGTGGAGCTGCTGGACGGAGGCAGGACACTCATGGGGCTTGGAGGCTACCCCGATCTGGGGGCTGTGGGGCAGTGTGGGGGCTGCTGGGGGGCACCTCAGTGCCTGGCAGGGTGGCAAGGCACGAATGTCCCTGTGAGTCAGGATTTCCAGCTTGGCATTGCCAGCGGTGCCGCGCTGCGGAGCCAGGCAGAGAATGCCCACTTTGTCCGGCACAGGGACAGCTGGGGCTTGCACAGGGATGGTGCCCATGCACAGAGGAGGGCTTGCAGGGCTTGCTGGGGGCCCTCCTCCCTGTGCTGTCTCCAGAGTTCCTGGTTCCTGGTCTCGGGCAGATCCTCCAGGGCACGGGCACAGGCACAGCTCCTGCACCCCTTCAGCTCTCGGGACCTTTGGGGACCTGTGGGACCCTGTTTCCAAACTCTCCCATTTACTAGGATCAGTGTAGCCTCTTAATTAACCCACGACTCATTGTCCCTGGGCTCCCAGCTCCGAGCCAGCACAGCTGAGTTCCCCTGGTGCGCTCGGGTGGGACCTGGGACCCTGCCCAGCCCCGGTGCCCAGCCCTGCTCCAGCAGCGCTTCGGTGCTGGCACCAAAGGAGCTGCTGTTGCTGGGCACACCCAGGCTCTGCCAGCACGGACCCTCTGCCAGCGCACAGAGCAGGGCACATCTCGGGCAGTTCGGGGTCCCCAGCCCCCTGCCCAGCGTGGCTGGTGAAGCTCAGCGTGGTGAAAGTGGTGCCACCGGGACACACAGAGCCACGGCGCCTCTTCCTCTCCAGCTGAAACTGTTTCCCACTGGAAGGAGCTGGAGCTGCTGCTCTGAGTCACTCCCAGTGCTCCTGCTGCGGCTGCTGCCGAAAGAAAGTGGACATTGATGGAGAAAAGCCTGGCTGGTCGGGGAGTCCTCCTGACAGGCACAATGGGAAGATTGTAGCAGAAGAATTTCAAGCAAATAATCTGGAAAATATTTCAGAGAAATGGGAACACTGCAGCAGGGTTTTCGCTTGTGTTTTTGCCCCGGGAGCACCCAGAGTGGAGCAGGAGCAGCTGCTGCTGCGATGCTGGCAGGGCCTGTTGCTGCCGGGGAGCTGCTTGGCTCCGGGGTGCAGGAACGATGGGCACAGCCTGTTGGGGACAGCTGCCAGGGGTGAGGGGTGCAAGGCCGGGGGTGTTCTCCACCTGCTTGCTTGCAGGAGACCACGGTGACAGGCTCCAGACTCCTGGAATCAGAGAATCCCAGACTGGTTTTGGTTAGAAGGGACATTAAACTCATGTCCACCCTCTGCCATGGGCTGGGACACCTTCCATTACACCAGGTTGCTCCAAGCCCCGTCCAACCTGGCATTTCCAGGGTTGGGACACCCACAGCTCACCCTTCTTCCAGTCAAAAAGAGTCTCCGTGAGCAGGGTCTGTTCCCAGGACCTGCTGTGGAGGAGTCGGAGCCCTTCCAGTCGGACCCCCCCGAACTTCGGCCACTCTCCTGCTGTGTAGAACTCGGCTGAGCTGGCCAGGCCCTGACGTCAGAGACAGGACTTTATCACTGTCACCTTTATGTCAGCAAACAGATTAAACGCCCCTAATATCTGCCCTGATGGCGTTCTGCACGGCCGCGATCACACCGCGATAGGATATTGGATACAGTTGTAAACCTTGAAGGAATAAGGGCCGCCTAAGAGAATAGCTTTTCCTAGCTTAACCACATTACAGTAGCGAGTGTAAATCACTTGTCAGTCGATGGCAAACGTACCGGTGTTATAATCGGAGGAGAAAAGGAATAAAGTGCAGATAATCTTTTTCGCCATTTTGCTGGCAGCGGCGGCGGCGGGAGACTGACAGCCCCTCGCTTGAGTGGCAGGTGTCCTTTGAAGCGCCTGTGAATCACTATCTGTGCAGACTGTTGAAATGCATATTTCCATCCTTATCGTGAAGGAATGGATGGGCAAGATAGGTGCTGTTAACATTGCAAATAGCTCCGGAATTATTCATTGTCAGCTCCGGGCAAAGAATAGGGGGAAAGTTTTATTATTCACCGTGCACAATAGCCGGATGCTTAATGATTCCCACTACCTTGGCAGGATTGTCTGCCGACTTCAGGCGCTTGCGGTGGGTGACACAGGTCTGGCCAAGTGTTAGAGCAAGATCATACAGCCCGGGCCCATTTTAATTTCTAATACATTAATCTTTCCCTCGCAGATGCACAATGAATATTCCGCAGCCCCTTGTTTGTCAGGAGCTGTCCGCCTTTCATCTATTCAGGTGGGTCCATTGACTCTGAAAGCGCGCTCAAAGGGCCTGATCA
Organism: Oriolus oriolus; assembly: GCA_013400235.1. Classification (NCBI taxonomy): domain Eukaryota; kingdom Metazoa; phylum Chordata; class Aves; order Passeriformes; family Corvidae; genus Oriolus; species Oriolus oriolus. The sequence continues at coordinate 138,865 of VXBT01012251.1, read as the reverse complement.
GTCAATGACAACCGCGGCACAAAGACGGGGCGCCCCGCTCGCCGCTCGCCGCGCCCCGCCAGCCCGCGGACACGCTGACACCCGCTCCCCGGGGATGCTGCGCGGGCAGCGTCCCCCGGGCCGCCGCGGCCCTTATCGCGCCCCGGAGCGCGGCCGGCGGATGTATCGCGGCTCCGCAGCCGCCGACCCCGACCCCGCGCTGCCGCCGCCCGGCCCGCGCAGAATTAAAATGGATTAAGTTGGCTTAGCGCTGTTCTACAAGCAAGCTGCACGCACCGCACCATTCAGGTTTAATTTTAATCCTTTGTCTCGGCCTGCTAATTACGATTGTTTTAAGTTCATTATCCCGACGCGCACATTGTAGCTGGCGGGATCGGCGCGCTTGTAAGCGGTGTCCTCACTTTTGCAGGTAGTGACCCTTGAATTGTTAAATGAGCCCGTGCCAGCGCCAAACAGCACACTCTGATCTGCGATTCACTCTCGGCTCGCCAGGTTTTACTCCCTAATTAATTAAGTAGCAACCCCGCGACGGCAGCGGGGACCAGGACCACGGAAGCACCCGGGGATGGGGCGGGGTGGGGTCCCGGGACCCCCGCGAGCAGCTGTGGGTTGTGGTCACCCCGATGTCACAGCTCCCCGTCGAGTTTGCATCCCCGTGTCCATCCCGGCACAAAGCTCAACCCTGGGCCTGTCAGGGCAGAGTCAGGTTGGATATCGGGAAAATTTCTCCAAGAAATGTTTGTCCAGCCCTGGCACAGCTGCCCTGCCCGGGCAGGGGTGGAGGCCTGAAGGGATTTAAAAGCTGTGTGGATGTGGCACTTGGGGACACGGACTGGTGGTGGTCTGGGAGATGCTGGGGAATAGCTGGACTCAGTGGTTTGGGAGGGATTTTCCAACCTCAACCATTCCATGATTCAGCGATCTCCTGGCAAGGCAGCGCTGCCCCTGGTGCCTCCTGCCCCGGAGGGAAAATGCAGACCACTCAAACAAGGCAGACCCACGGGGGCAGAGGACACACCAACAACTCACTGGATAGGGGGTGCTTCCCCCAGCTCTCTCAGGGATCCCCACATTGGTCAGAACCCTGTGTGTCAAAAAGTGACCCCATCTGCTCCGGCTTTAGGATACAATCCCTGACTGCAGAAGGTGTTGGGCACCCACGTGGGGCACGGCCTGCCACCCAGAGGGCTGCAGGACAGGGGAAGTGTGAGCTGTGCCAGCCAAAAATGAGCCCACCGGTGCTGGGACTCCCCAGTTCTCTCCTCTCCCTCCTTGGAGAGGGACTGTTAAACCTCCAGCATCCTCCCGATTCTGATTTATGCCTGTTTAGGCCAGAGATAACCTGTGGGCCTAACAAAGGTTAAACCTGGTTCCAGTTCCTCCTGCTGAGGCTGTGGGGCTGGATTCCTGCTCCGCTGCTGCCGGCCGAGGGACCTGGCCATGGAGAGCGCCCCACGCCGCGGTGAGCAGATCCGTGACTCCCAGAGCACCCCCACCCCGGGATGGAAGCGCTCCCGGCTCTCCCGGAGCCGCAGCCACCGCGTCCTGTGCCGCCGCTCCGGAGCCGCAGCGCTGGCTGGACAGGAGCAGGTCCGCGGGTGGATCTGCCCCACTTTCGGAGGTGGCACACGCGGGGGCCGCAGGGTGCTGATACACCCCGGAGGATGCTCCGAGCCCGGCGGGGCCGCTCCCTGCGGCTGCTGCGAGCTGGCCCCGGCGCTGGGGGTTGGGAAGGGGCCGGAGCTCCGCTCCTTCCCGGGTGCTCCCGATTTACTGGGTTTAAACGTGGTTTTCTCCCTCCCGCAAGCACAGCGCGGTGCGGGACCTGCCCCTCCGGCCCGGCACCGCGCGGGACCGGGCACCCCGCTGCCACTGCCCCAGGTCCCGCAGGTCCCGCAGGTCCCGCAGGTCCCGCAGGTCCCGCTCCTGCCACCCGCGCCGGGCCGTGCTGAGGCAGCACAGGCACTCGGGGCTGCGGCAGCCCCGGCGCCGAGCAGCGCGCCGCGGCTGGCCTGTGCTCTCAATAAAAGCTCATTAAGGAAAGATTATGAACATATAACAATACATTTTAAGTGCGCTGCAATGATCCATAAAATTGGTGTGGCTAATTAGCAGATCAAATCTCTGTGAGAACTGGATCACTTTAATATCCTTGGGTAGTTTAATTCTGTAGGTATTTTACTATCCACACATGTTTAGTAAAATTAAATAACAGTATAAATGTTCAGTGGGATTAAAACAACAGTAAAATGAAACCAAACAAAATGAATTTATTTTGTTAATAGAATAACAGAGAATCCCAGTGTTGATATAACATTACACAAAATCTAGAGCAAACACAGTCTGAATCCCAGTCTCATTTCACATGTAATTAACCTTTCTCAATCAAGCTAAGCAGACCTGATACCTCCTCCACAGCGTCTGTGGACCCACAGCTCTGCCTGTGCCAGGATGAGAGGCAGGAGGCAGTGGCAGGGTAGATTTTTCCTGGTGCTGGTGATCACTGGTCCCAGTCCAGCACCAGGGTGGCAGCAGTGGGATGGGTGCTGGCACCCCCCACTCTCCTTGGAGACCTCCTGAGCCCTGGCAAGCATCTGGCAGAGGCCAGGCAGGAAAATGCTGGGAATGGTCACGACAGCTGGGAAGTTCTTGAAGAGCTTAGGTGCCCCAGGGGATACATTTTGCTTCAGGGAATGCAGGTTTTCCCCCTTTTTTATGGTTCTTCAAAAGAGCATCCAAAGGTGATGCTGCAGGTGGTTTGAATGTGCACTCTTTGTGCAACTCATGGAATCGCAGAATCATCAAGGCTGGAAAAGACCTCCAAGATCACTGAGTCCAACCCTTAATTCCTTATAACAAGCTCTGTTTGGAGTGAGGCATCAAAAAGAACTAGGGCTGTTATGCATTTCTTTTCATTTTGCTTTGGTTAAATTAAACGACCCTGAAAAATATCAAAAACAATCAAAAAGTTGAAACCACCTCAGCTTTCCTCCCATACAAGAGTGCTAAAAAAAAATTGTCACAGAATCACAGCTTATTCAGGAAATGAGTGGAATATCCCGAAAAATCATGGAGTCCAACCAATGACCCACAACTGCCAAGTTTTCTTTCATTTTGTTTTCAAGGGTCTGTACCTCTCAACTTAGCAATTAAATTGGCAATTAAGTCTAGAAAGAGAATGAATCTTGAAACAGGCCATCATTATTTTTAATGTCAACAGCTACTGTTTCTGAGCAACAATTTGACATTCAGAGGCCAGTTACAATTTCAGTGAATAAATAAAATAAAACCAGGTCTGAGATCCTCTTGGGAGCTCCGCTGAGTGTGCAAGGGCACCGCCAGCACTCTGCTGGTGACACCAAGGTGTGCGGGGCAGTCACCACGCTGGAGAGAAGGGATGGCATCCAGAGGGAAGGGATGGCATCCAGAGGGACCTGGGCAGGCTGGGAGAGCTGGGAATGTTCACCTGGAGAAAAGGACGCCCTGTGAAGACTTCAGAGCCCCTTCCACAACCTAAAGGGGCCCCAGAAGAGCTGGAGAGGTACTGGGGACAAGGGATGGAGGGACAGGACACAGGGAATGGCTTCCACTGCCAGAGGGCAGGGATGGGTGGGATATTGGGAAGGAATTCCTGGCTGGGAGGGTGGGGAGGCCCTGGCACAGGGTGCCCAGAGCAGCTGTGCCTGCCCCTGGATCCCTGGCAGCGCCCAAGGCCAGGCTGGACAGGGCTGGAGCAGCCTGGGACAGTGGGAGGTGTCCCTGCCCGTGGCAGGGGTGGCACTGGATGGGCTTTGAGGTCCCTCCCCACCCAAACCATTCTAAGGTTCTATAATAATTTAGAGCAATAATTACATTCTTATTCAATAGCTATGGGAAAACACTGAGTTGAATAATGAGATAAAAATGAGTGTCTCAGTCCTAACAGGACATTAATCAACATATTAACTGTGTAGACAAACTGATTTGATGCCGTTACGGCTTAATTTGTCTCAAAATCATTATTTTTTATGTATTGCATAATGTACTTTAAAACACGTGCTGGAGTGATCACACGAGAGCGCTGCAGTCCCTGGTCCTCGTGCTGTGCTTTGTCCTGCTCCGAGTCCCACCACTTCAGGTGGAATTTCCCCCTTTCCCAGGTGCAGCTCAGCGCAGAGCCCTCACTGCTGGAACTCCGGCATTCGGGAGCCAGGCTGGGACAAGCCTCAAGTGTTCTGCTTTGTATCTGAGCCTCTCCAGAACACTTCTTCTTAGCATTCCCATTTCTAAAGCCTCTGGATTAGCATATTCCATTTCTCCAGTCAGCAGCCATTGGCTCCGGAGCCGCTTGCCCCTCTTGGCACGCCCTACTCGGGTTTTTGGCGGCTGCTCAGGACGAGGGATGCGGTGGCACGGAGCGGGGCCGGGGGCCCTGGGCACTGCGGCGCGCCGCGAATGTCAGATGCCAGACAAACTGGATGCCGGACAAAGAGCAGCGCTGGCTGTGCCTCCGCATTTCGGGAGACAATGATCCAGGAGGCGCTGAGGGGCCGGTGGGACACAGGACAGGCAAAGCCCTGAGGGGAATTCGGTGGAACTCTCATAAAGGCATAAAAGCTGAGCTAGTGCTGTCCCTCCGGACGGCCGTTTGCTCTGCCAGCACTCGGGGTCTCAGTTAAGGTGCTGCAAACACATCCCAGGTGCTCAGCCCGGAGGAATTTTCCCCCTGGCGCTCTGTTCTCCCATTCCCGGTGGATGTTTGTGCCCATCTGACCTGGCACTCTGCACCCAGGGCTGCGAGTCCCATGTGGATGCCACATGCCACGGTCAGGCCACCTCAAGATGACCAGGTGGTGATCGGTCAAAGGTTGGGCTCAATGATCTTGGAGGTCTTTTCCAATCTAGATGGTTCTGTGATTCTATTCTGTGATTATCCCTTTACTTAATTCCTATGCTTTTCCTTCTTTATCCCCTTTGATTTGCCTTTCCTGTTCTCTTTTCTCCTTTTCCTTTTCCTTCCGTTTCCCTTTCCCCTTTTCCCCATTTCACTTTCCTTCCTTATCCTTATCCTTTATCCTTTATCCTTATCCTTATCATCTTTTTTTAACCTTTTCCTTCCTTCTCCCTTTTCCCTTTCCCTTTTCCCTCCCCCTTTCCCAAAACGCCAGCACTCCCATCCCAAAGGGCCCAAGGTGACACGCAGAGGTGACACGCAGAGGTGACACGCAGAGGTGATCTGGGGTTGGCCAGGAGCAGGACGGCGGCAGAGTCGAGGGGGCTGGAGCCCCTCCGTGGCTCCGTGTGACCTCCAGCCCCTGGGCACATTCCTGTCCGTCCAGGGAACGCTGGGCTGGGGGTCAGCCCTGGCACGGCCATCCCTCCCCAGGCCAGCGCCGGCCGCCAGCCCGGGTGCCCAGAGCCGCGCGGGCAGGGGGCTGAGGAGGGGAGGGGGATTGCCCTCGGGTCCCTCCTTCGCTGCCATCAGGTGAGACCCCTCCAGCCCCGAGTGCCAGCCCGCGCCAGCACGGGAGGGCCCCCAGGAGAGAGCTCCGAGGGCCAGAGCAAAGCGGAGCTGCTCCCTCCCTCCCGTGCCCTCCCTCCCCCGGCTCCGGGCGGGCTGACGGGTGACAAATGCAGGCGGTGACAGAAACATGTAAATCTCCGCTGTTATCGGCGCTCATCGCGGTGTCTGTCCAAGGTACACAAGCTGAAGGATGAAGTGCTGGAAGGGGTCTGGGCGCGGGCAGGTGCTGCGGGCTGGCGTGACGCTCGGATTAAGACACTGACAGAGTGCACAAAACCCCTTTCGATGGCGTGACGTGTCAGGGGATGAAGAATCAGTCTTTGTCTGCGCCAGGCCAGGCTCCTTTCAAAAGGCCTTTTAGATCAGCTGCAGGGAAAACAAGGAGGGAAGTAGCCCACTGGTTTAATACAAGCAACATGCAAAGTACATACTAATGAAAATCAAAATCCTTTCATGGCTTCCGTGAGGGCAGCAAACAATGGGAGTTAATGCAGGCTGCAGCCCCTCAACTTTTTCCTCCGAAAGTTGTTCGCATTGCAGGGCTAATTCTCCTTCCACCCATGACCAAATTGTGTACTGGGCTCTACTTTTGTTTGACAGCAAAAAGTAAATGATAGAAAATTGGATCCAACAATATGTTCTGATTATTCCTGCACTACAGAGTGTTCTCTCACCGCGACAAACTGTGTTTATCCCACTAGGGAGAAAGGGGGAGGGATGCCATGGGATTTATCAGCATGTGCAGCGCCATTAAGTTAAATAGCCATGTTAGGATTTAACAAGGTTTTTATTTCTCTTTTTCATGATTATTAAGATTTTCGTTTGTAAAGTCTTAACTAAATATAGTTTTGAAACTGGAGAAACAAAAGTTATTTTGGGAATGACTCCTGTAGCAGGGAAGGCTACTCCATCCCACAGGTCCTCCTCCTGCCATGTTACTGTTTCCCTCCTTGGGCTGGAATTTCTCTGGGAGCTTAGAAATTCCCCTCTCTGGCCATTCTGTGTATTTGGGTCTACAAACCGCAGGTCGGGAACTGTTCCTGGCTTTCTTCATCATCTGGTCACCTCCCACCAGTGCAGCACAACCCCCCTGCACCCCCATCGAGCATCAGGGAGGCCTCTGCCTGTTCAGCTCTAATGACTCTTCAGCGGGGACCAGGGGGCGATTCCTGGCCCTTGCTGCTGGCTGCCATCAAACCCATCTCGGGCGAAGGCAAAGCCAGGCCCTGACCAGTCCCAGAGGGATGCCAGAATGAGAACTTTCCTCTGCTACTCCTGCTGGGGAATCATTTGGGTGGAAAAGCCCTCTGAGACCATCGAGTCCAGCCGTTCCCCCAGCACAAGGCCACCACTGACCCGTGTCCCCAGAGTGCCACATCCACATGGCTTTAAAATCCCTCCAGGGATGGGGACTCCACCCTGCCCTGGGCAGCTGTGCCAGGGCTGGACAGTCCTTTGAGAGGAGAAGTTTTCCCTAAAATCCAACCTAAACTTTCCCTGGCACAACTTGAGGCCATCTCCTCTTTCCTGCTGCTTGTTAGGTGGGAGCAGAGCCCAACCCCCACTCACCTCCAGCCTCCTGTCAGGGAGCTGCAGTCGATATCTTTTTGCATATTTTTATTTTAATGATTTTATCCATTCCTATAGTTATATATTCATAAAATACTATAATAACCCCTCCAGTGCTGGTGACTCCACCACTACACAGAGCCAGAGAGTACTTGGGCAAAATGCTCTGACTTCTGTTAAGGGATCTCTTCTTCCCATAAAATTCAATGTTTTCCTTAAAACCTGGAGTTCTTTGGAATTTTCTTGCGCATGAAAACCTCGGGACCCACAGAGTGAAGTCTGACCCCAGTAAATGTCAGGATGAATCAGCCGCTTTCCTGAAACCTTTCCCAAACCCAGTTTTCAAGGAAACCGGTAACCGGGGACGGGGCGGTGTCTGTGCTCCCGAGGGGGTGTCTCTGCTGCTGGGGGTCCCCGAATTCCGGGCTGTCCGTGCCGCCGGGGATTTCCCGTGCCCTTCCGTGCCGCTGTCCCGCGGTCCCGTGCCCGCTGTCCCGCACAGTGTCCCGGTGCTGTGGGG
>VXBT01012251.1:119486-130660 GCA_013400235.1 Oriolus oriolus | reverse complement strand
GCCAAGGCCACCACTGCCCCGTGTCCCCAAGTGCCACGTCCACAGGGCTGTTAAATCCCACCAGGGATGGGGCTCACCCCTGCCCTGGGCAGCTGTGCCAGGGCTGGGCAGCCCTTTTCGTGAAGAATTTTTCTCAGTATCCACCCTGAGCCTCCCCTGGCCCAGCCTGAGGCCGTTTCTCGCCTGTTCCCCGGGAGCCGAGCCCGACCCCCGGGAGCCGCCTCGGGCGCGGGGTTCGTGGGGAGCGGGCGGGGCCCCGCAGGGCCGGCACCGCCCGGGGTGCTTTGGGGTGTCTGGGGGTGTCTGGGGTGTCTGGGGGTGTCTGGGGGTGTCTCGGGATGTCGGGGAGTGTCGAGGGCAGCAGGGACCCTGCACGGGATAGAATCCTGGGATTGTTGGGGCAGGGACCTTAAAGCCCATCCAGTGCCAGCCCTGCCATGGGCAGGGAGACCTCCCACTATCCCAGGCTGCTCCCAGCCCTGTCCAGCCTGGCCTTGGGCACTGCCAGGGATCCAGGGGCAGCCACAGCTGCTCTGGGCACCCTGTGCCAGGGCCTCCCCACCCTCACAGGCAGGAGTTTCTTCCTAATATTTCATCCAGCCCTGGGGAAGCCATTCCCTGTGTCCTGTCCCTCCATCCCTTGTCCCCAGTCCCTCTCCAGCTCTCCTGGAGCCCCTTTAGGCCCTGCAAGGGGCTCTGAGCTCTCCCTGGATCCTTCCCTTCTCCAGGTGGGCATTCCCAGCTCTCTCCCATTTAACATGGACTTAGGTTTCCCGCAGCCTGGCTTTCTGCCCCTGGATACCTTGAGCCGGCTGATCATCCCTGGACTCAAAGCTCCTACACCAGCCACCTCGTATCCTCCCCCGTGCCAACCTCTGTCAGCCCCGAAAAAGTCTGTTTTTAAACGAATAATGGCTGCATCGCGGGTTTCGGAGCGCAGCATTTTATTTCCTTTCTCAAATATTCATTACAAACATAGATTGTGCTTTATTGGAAGTGGCCTTTAATGAACAGCATTCTTGTTTGCGTACAAGGAGCAGCTTCCAGTGCCATTCCCTGACAGTAATTGTGGGCTGAATGGAGCCAGCACAATGCCGGAGCACCGCTAATGGCTATCCTGTGGATTGAGTGCTCCACTTTTGTCATTATCAGGCTACTTTTTAAAATGCAGAAATTAGTTAGGCCAGCAAAGAGTTAATTACGTTCCTTGTGACAGGAAACCCTCAAAGCACATTAATTGTGGAGAATTCTTTGTCTTTCATGCAAAGCAGAAATTCAAAAGACCTCAGCAGATGATATCATAGAGGCAGTTACTCAGAGCATCATTTAGAAGAGAAAAAAAGCAGTGATGAGTGCAGGGGGAAACCCTCCTGGTACGTAACTACAGCGAGCTGCAGGATTTTGGGAGGCACGTCCTCATTTCTGTGTCACTGAAGGAAAAAATAGGCGCCCAGAGAGAGGCTGTCTGACTCTGCTCATTTCCCAGCCTCACTTTTTCCTGGCATTTCCCAGTTTCTAGCGCTCATGTCTTGGCAAAGGCGTGTAAAATCAATCTCCCAAACTTCCCAAACAGGAACACGGCAGCCCCAGGTGGGTGCGTCACCTCTGTGCTGTGCCAGCCTGGCCTCTCTCCGGCCAGGTACCTCCAGGGGCAGGGGACACCTCATCCCCCAGCTGGGGCAGGGAGTCCAGGAGGAAAACCCCAAAGGAGCTGTCTGAGCTGGTTTCACCCCAAGCACAAATGAAGCCAGCGTGTCCCACGTGCTGGCGTCGCCACGAGAGCTGCGAGGGGCTGCTGATTACTGGGCTGAGGAGGAGCAGAAATGATCAGCACAATCAGAGGTGCTGTAATTAACTGCAGTATGTAAAAAATAAATTAAATAACTCCTCTGTAATGATCACACGCCACGCTGAGCTGGGGGGTTTGTCCTACACGTCACGGAGGTCCTGCACAGGGTGGTCCAGCGGTGGCACGGGTCCAGCAGCCCAGCTGGGACATCGGGGAAGAGGATGGGGACATCCTCACTGCTGCTCTGGGGAGAGGTGGGGTGCTGGCTCACTCAGCCCCTCAGCCTGGGGGTCAGGGGGCGGGGAGGGTCCCAGTGCCAGCTGGGCTGGGCTGTGGGCTGGGAACAACGAGGTGACACCACCGCTCACCTTCACCCCTGAACATCCTCCCAGCCCCTTACAGGTGGAGTTGGACATGGACAGCCACGGTCTCAGGGCCATCTCGAGGGCCCTTCTTGCACAGACTGCGGGTGCTGATGCACCAGGGGCTCCTCACACCAGAGGTGCTTTCATTAGTGAAGCCGTGAGCTGCAGCAGCACCCAGCCAGCCAGTCCTGCCAACTTCACAATTAAACACAATCAAATATGCAAAAAAGCTCCAACCGGTTCTGCAAAATAATCCAGCCCTAAAGAAGAAGAAAAATTTTTGAAGAAAAATGGAGGAACAGGCAACAAAACCACATTGGGTAGCTCCATTAAAAAGAGAAGAATTGGATGTAGAGAGGAGGAGTTGCGGTGGCTGGGCAGCGCCACGCTGGCTCCTGCTTTCCAGCAAGTAAGATTGTCCCAATGGCAACAGGAATCTGGAGGATTTCCCCCTTTTCTCATTGCTTTTCTGGCTTTGACCCTGCACCATAACACTGATAGAGTCCTGACCCTTGCAGGTGAGGAAAGTCCAGGGACTGGGGTGGAATCCTCAACTGAGTGATGAGTGCAGCCCATCCTTCACTGCCAGCAGCGTTTACAGGGTGACAGGGGGCTGAGAGGTGAGATAACAGTGTAAGGCACTATTAGAGTGTTTGTTCAATCATGGGTTAACAGAGTTTTATTTCCATCAAAGCAGCCAGTTCCCACTCAAGACTGTTTCTTTGAGTTGTTGCAAAGTTTCTCCCGGCTTATTGGCTGATTTAGCTTAACTAAGTCAGAATCAGCTGCATAAAGTTTCTTGCCAAATAGCCCAGGCTTTTCCCATTGCAAATTATGAATAAACCTCCTCCCACTGAAAGCAGGAAAGTTGATAGTGATCACACTTCTAAGTGCAAACTCCAGAGAGAGACAGATTGGGCACTGCTGTACTTAGGGTTTATAGGGAAAAAAACCAGGCTTCAATGAATGTTTTTTTATATAAATCTTTCCCATTTGGATTTAATTAATTGATGTTAATGAAAAGTATTAACAGAGTAAGTTACTGCTGTGTATGTTTCTAACAGGATTAGCTCTCCTGAAATACATGTATTATTTTTAGGAGCCAGGGAGGCCCCTGGGTGCTGTGGGAGCCCCCAGGATGCGGCTCTGGTGCTCTCTCCTGCCTGCCCTGACCTCAGTGGCTGCGCTGGAGCTCACACCAGCAGCTGGGTTTGTCTCTGGGCTCTCCCCGGGTGGGAGCATGGGAAATTCCGGGTGTCACTGCTGCTCTCCGAGAGGAGACCGAGCCCTGCTCCAGGGGAGGACACCAAGCGCTGTGACAGCTTTTGGGCTGCTCCAAAGGTAAATTTATGTGCTGCCAACTGATCTCTGCTGTTGCTGAGCCCGACAGCGAGTCAAGGAGAGGTTGTGAAAAGTCCAGTGTGGGGAGCTGTGGTGTGTGGGAATACAGGGACACACAAACCTCCGGGTGGGGTGAGACCTGAGGCTTCAGCCCCCCAGGGCTGGTTCCCCAGCCCTTGAGAGGAGGCAAGACAGAGTGTGGGAGCTCTGGCTGTGCTGACAGCCAGCCCTTGCCAGCAAAACAGTGATGTACATAATTCATTTTAAATGTTCAAGGTCTGCGTGGAACCCAAAATTCAGCTCAGCTTCGCAGGAGGCTGCACAGAACCTTGTGCAGCATCGTCAGTGAAACAAATGATTTCCAAGGTGACAAGAAGAAGAAACAGTCGACCCAAGTTGTGGAGGACCCACAGTGCTCCCTGCCTGGAACGTGGGGTGTTCAGGGACCTAAATAATTCAGGAGAAAACTCCAAAGGTTATGGAAATATACACTTCACTCCAGCTCACTCCTTCTCTCTCCCCATTTGCAGAGCTGAACGGGGATAAATGGTTTGAAGATGTTATCGGAGTTCCTCTCGAACACCTCTTGTCACTGGAGGAGCCTCCAGTGTCCCTTTTATCTCCATCAGAGGCTGCTCTGTCTGGTGAGTGAAAGGGAGGGAGGGCTCAGCACAAATTACACTGGTAATTCTTTTCCAGAACTAATTAACTTAAAAGATACTGTACTGATTGCAGAAAAGGTGTTAACAGAAGCTTAAGAAGTTGAAAAACAAAATTAATCTGCATTTGAGAAAGGCTCTCCCTTTAATCTCCAGCTTGTGATGTACCAAATACCCTGAGTGGAGCGGACTGAAGCAAATAATGGATCTGGTGATGCTGGGGGGGGCCGGCAGGCAGCAGCTCTGCCCACCTCTGTTTAGGAGCAGGAGGGGATTTTAATGTTCTCCGTGGATCTCTCTTCCCACCTAACAGCTTGGTATTATGAAAGAAAAAAGTGCCAGTCTTTGAATATTATTTTCACATAAATTCCTTACGAATCGTAAAATGAAACTTTCAAGCCCGAATCCTTTAAATTTGGGAGCGCTCTATATTTCAAGGCATTGCAGATGTTGCTGGTAATATTTCTCTCTCTCATCCTATTTCCCTGCCCTGTCCCCGCTCTCCTTTTCCATCCATCCTGCTTTGCCCTCTGACTGCAGTAATGTCTCCGAGCTCTGCAGTTGCACCCGCCATGGCCCAGTGTCACTGATTTACACCCGGGCTGGGGACACCACCGAGCCCTGGGGGCAGGGTTGGGATGGGGACCCCACCCTGCCTCTGTCCCCTGTGTCCCCTCACGCCAGCCACAGCCTCTCATGAGCTTTCCTGAGGGAGGGTGAATATCCAGAGACTAAAAGGAGTTTATATTTGAGCACTTCTGAGCAGAGGATTTGCTCTCAAAGCTGTGAAATCTGGGAGCTGGCAATTAATCATGTGCCACTCCTTGCCTGGCCCTGCCTTGCCTTGGCTTCCCTTTTCCCTTCCCACACCCTGGGACGTCTGGGTCACAATGGGAGCACACTGTGACTGCGTGGCCTGAGGTCACAGCCCGTGTCCCACTCTGTCCTCAGGCCCCTCATTGCTCACAGCTCTCAGTGGGATAAAGGAGTGTATTTTCGCAGTTATTTATGGATATAAATGTATTACGGATTTATTTAGGAATACTGTCACTCCTGGTTTGCATCTGGGCAGTTCTGGGTAAAAACTGTCCTTGGACAAACCCCAGATGGGTTCTCAAGGAGAGGCCGAGGTGACAAAGGCATAACCAGGAGCTCGTTTAACCAGCGTGGACCATACACTTACCACGAACTGTTTACTAATCAACCCAACGTAAATTATTGTTTTCTGCTGCCATTAAGTAACCTCTGCCAAAAAATTAACCTGTAAACTGTCTGACGTCCCGGAGTAATGTATCAAAATGCTGCTGGCATACTGATCCCTCCCCACGCTGTGCAACAAATCAATTAGGCTACCAATTCTGTTCATTAGAATTCATTTAAATCTCAATTAAAAAGTTAATTAAAAGTAAGAGTGAGAAGGAAATCATGTCTAACATTCTTATTAAACTCAAATCACCAAATTAATTTTAAATCCAAATCAACAATCAGAAGTGGAGATATAAAGGAGAAAGGGAAAGCCGCGGGCGGGCTGCTCTGCCGTGGCACGGGAAGAGGCTGCGCTTTGGTGCTCCCAAAGAGGCATCTGCTGGACCGTGACGCTGCTCAGAGCCCTGTGCCTGGCATTCTATCCCATTTCATTTTAAAATACAGTCTATCTGGTTTCTGGGATGAATTTGTCTCTGTCAGGCTGAGCCTTCAGCAGCCCCATGAGTTCAAACGGCTCCTGCTCCCGTTCGGCTCCCGTCAGCTCACCCCAAACTCCGTGGGTTGTTTTTCCTTTCGCTCCCGGGTTATAGGAGGCTTCTCTGAACACAGGGATCCTGTTTGGGATGCAGGTGCCCTCGGTGGGGCCGTGCTGCCGACAGCCCCCTGCGCTGGGGCAGTGGGTCCTAGCGCGGGCATCCCCGTCTGCGCGGGGCCGGGGTCTGAGCGCATCCCGCTCCAGCCAGGCACGGCGGGGACCTGCGGCTCGTCAGAGATTGTGTTTAATTAGGACACGGACCTTTCCTTCCCGCCTGGGAGCAACGCACTCATTTCTGTTGTTTTCTTAAGGTCCAAAAATAGAGCCCCTCGGCTGTGAGCATCCTCCTGACAAGCTCCAGAAGCCTCAGCCTGATTTCCGATGCAGTTCTTGGCACCGAGGTCTGGGTGGAGGTGGGCAGGGTCCACCCAGCCTCTCAGTCTCATTAATCATTTGGCTTTCCCTGGCTGCTCGCAGCATCTTCTGGAGGAACCCTTCTCTTTATTCATTCAGACAACCCTTTGGATTAAACAGAGCCAGCTAAATGTCAAACCAAATCTGAGTCTTGATGCAGATAATCATTTCAATAATATTTCTCCATTTGTGCCCAAACACCAGGGGAATAAAGCTTTTCTGCTGTCAGGTAGTGTAAGACTGCAGTTGGTGTAAATGCTTGACATTGAGCCAGATGGCTTAGCCGTGCTGCAAACATATGTTCAACAAGCAGGCTTGCACACATTGGAATTTTATTATTTTGCACTGGTGAGACATGCATATTTATTTACTTGACCCCCTTTGGTGTCACTTTGGTATTAAAACAATCAGTTCTGGCGTCTCGGAGCCGCGGGCAGCCCGGCCTCCGTGCTCCACGCGGGGCTCCGGCCCTGGCCGGCCCCGGCGGAGGGAACAGCACCCAGCTCCGAGCGTTCCCTTCCCGGGCAAGTGTTCACTCTGTAATTATACCAGTAATTTCCTCACTTTTTTAAGGCCGGGGTCTCTCGACAGGTGATATATTATGCTCTGTCAAGTGCATCCCAAACATCTTGCTGAGATCACCAAATTAGAAAAAAAATAATCAGTGCAAAGGGGAAAAAAATGAACAAGATAAAAAATTAGAATCTTTGGGTGGATGCAGCAGCAGTGACACCGTCACACCGAGCCGAGCAGAGGCAAGGCTTTTTTTTTTTCACAGGCTGATATTAAATAGCTGGACATAAATCTAAGTAATTTCACAAAACAGCACCGGAATGGCCTGGCACCCAATCCACAACTCATTAAAAGCTGTAGGAAGCTTTCTCTACCTCACATGTGCTCTGAGATGGGCTTGCATTGAGTTTTGGATCCCAATCCTGGTGCTGAGCAGAGTGGGTTCTGACACAACCACAGGTCCTGGTGTGGAGAAGTGCCCGAATGCCAGCCCCGTGGCCTCAGACAGGGCAAAGCCAGTGCACAGCCCGAAAACACCGAGGGCTCTGGTCACCCTGGGTGGGATCCTTGGGCTCCTGTCTCTGCTCACCCCCATCCCCACCGGGCACCTCTCCACAGAGCAACTTCACAGAACCCCACACTGGCTTGGGTTGGGAAGGGACCTTAAAGCCCATCCCGTTCTCATCCCACGGCAGGGACACCTCCCACTGTCCCAGGCTGCTCCCAGCCCCGTCCAGCCTGGCCTTGGGCACTGCCAGGGATCCAGAGGCAGCCACAGCTGCTCTGGGCACCCTGTGCCAGGGCCTCCCCACCCTCCCAGGGGAGGATTTCTTCCCAATCTCCCATCTACCCCTGCCCTCTGGCAGCAGGAAGCCATTCTCCCTCTGTGTCACTGCTGATGCATCTGGCTCCTCCACCCACACTATCTTCAGCTCTAGAGAGAGACAGAAAATAATTAATACCACTATCCCACCCTTGCTACTGGATGTTTAGTGAAAGTCAGGGGCAAGCACTCCTTGTGGTGGCAGTCGGAGCAGGCCGGTGCAGGAGCAGAGGTGAGGCCAGGTGCAACCCCTGCTCTTTCGTGAGAGCCTCGCTCCGGCTCTCCACAGCCTCTCTCATTGTTCTCTGGGGCTGCCCTTGTGCTATTTTCAGCTTCAGGGGGCAAGGCCCATCCATTACTTTTGTCCGTAAAGTGCCAGCACATCGGGGATGCTCTTTAAACAGTCACAATAACAACAATAACGGTGCTGCTCCTGACAAAGCTTTGCCCGTTCCTGGGTCCTTGTGCCGAGCGCGCCGCAGCAAAGTGCTCGGCAGCTTTGTGGCAGCTGAGTGGCACAGCACTGGGGGCAGGGTGACCCACACCCTGGGGACAGCGTCCTGCTGCTGTCACCCGGCGCTCCCACGGCTCCTGGCGTGCAGGGGCGGAGCGGCTGCTGCTGTGGGCTCTGCACAGCCCCAGGGGATGGGTCACGGCACCGACACCCCATCGCAGAGCCGGGGCCACTCCTGCCCTCGGGAGCCGCGCTCACCCCTTCTCCACCGCCACTGTGCACCCAGGCCAGCTGCTGATTACCTTTTCAGAAGGATGGGGATGGGTGGTGTGTGACCCCCAAAGGCTGGGAGGCCCCACGCCCCCCTGGCACGCGCCGGCCGTGCCGCGCCGTGGGCACTGCGGTGGTGCATTGCCCGTGCCCAGCGGTGCGATCCCAAACTGCACGGGCAGGATGGCACATCTGTTGCATGTGAAACAGGATTATCCTCATTATGAGATAAAAGTCTTTTCTTCCCAATCTCTGACTCTGTGGAGGGGCGAAAGGGCGCACGCAGATGGGTGCAGTGACTGAATGAGTTCTGCCGTGCCGCGGTGGCGGATATGGAGCTGTCGTGGTTGGATGCAGCCGTGCTCCCAGAAGTTCTCATTCCCAGCTAATCAGCACTGCTAAATGGTCAGTTTGATTTATATCTGTTGATAAATCATTCTCCCATAGCAATGTCCAGCTGGGATGACAAGGAAAACATCCACCAGCGTTTTCACCAGAATTTGGGGGGTTTGGGTTGCCTTGTGGTCAGAGCTCTCTGGGTACAAAGCCAGCGTGCAGCTGCAGCTGATCCTGGCACATCCCTGGGGGGCAGCGGTGCTGGGCACGGTCCCAGGGCCATCCCCCAGTCCAGCAGCCTGAGCTGCCGGGGGGAACGTGGCCGTGGTTCCTCTGCCTGCCTCGGGAGCAGCCATGGGAACAGCAGAAACAAATGGCTGGCGGGAGAGATCGCTCATGAATTTTCCTATTGATTTTGCTGGGTTTGAATTACTTTCTCCCACTGAACAAACCCACCCACCCTCATTTGCACAGTGCAAGCCCGTGAAGGGAATATTTGGAATAGAAGGCCTGAGCAGCCCTGCTGCAGCTCCAGGGATCCTGCTGAACAAAGTGCTGCTGCTCCTCCGTGCATCTTCAAGGGAAAGGTTTCTGGATCCATTTAAACCCGACTGCTATGTGACCAAAAAGTGGTGCTGCATTAAATCCTACATATATTTCATCTTGATTTCCCTCAATTCCCATCCTTTTAGTGAGAAGCAGGTGGGTGTTTGATATTTATACACTGGCATCGCAGAGTATCTGAGCATAACTTCGTGAAAATGACTCTGCCAGGCAAATCTCGACTGCAATTCCAACTGCAGCTCTTGGAGTTTCTCCTCAGAATCCTGGATGAGGAGTGTGGGATGGGACTGTGCATTTATTGCCACGGCCGTGGCACCCGGCTGGTGACGGAGAGGAGGGAAAAGGGATGGTGAGAGCACAGGGAAGTGCAGCACAGGGAGACCGGGGGGTCTGGCCACACGGGCACCCCTCGTGCGCTGCAGGCCGTGGTCACCTCTCCTCCTCACCTCTTGTTACTGGGAGCAACAAGGGCCCTTGCTGAGTTACTTTTGGGGAATGAGGGAGCGGGTCCCCTCCTCGACGACACCCTGCTAGAAAATACAGAGTAAATCACACCTGCCAACGCTTCTCCTTCAAAAAAAAATGAGCTGGAGCTGGAGTTGACTTAGGATATAGATCTCTATCCTCTCAGTCATTCGTGTGCTAGTTTTTCATAAACTTGGCTGCTTCTCGTTTGCCCTCTAATAATTCTCCGAAGGCTCATTTCCCCTGTATAACTCTGTGCAAACACAAAGTTGAGGAAAGGGTATTTAGACTCATCCTCCAGGAGTGCTGTTGTTGAGGAAATGCTTGTTTACCTACGTCAGTAATTTCCAATAATATAATGTGCATTTGAAGATCAAATGTGAAAACTCCAGCATTTGGATGAGGTTGAAGCTCCCGTGGAATTGCAGTCTGGCTGCTGCTGGCTGCCTCTTCACCTCAGATCACCAAAACCACAGAAAAGCAAGGGATTGCCGGCTCCAGCAGTGGGAGGGTTAGCCCTGAACCCCTCCATTTGTGAAGGCTTTATGGCATTATTATTCATGAGTGAGAAGGGACCTGATAATTCTGTTATTAGGTCTTCCCTTGCAAGTGAAGATAAATGTGAGCAACAGCAGGAGCCATTACGTGTTCCATACAGTGTGAGTTACCTTGCTACAGGTTTTTTTCTGTATGTTTTCTTATTTTTTATGTATGCAAGGAGGAAAGTGTTTGTAGAAGCTCATAAAATGTTTTTTAATGTATTTAGCGAGATTACAAAAGCATAACTCATTGATGATATGCTTGGCACACATCACACTCTCCCATCTTTTCCTGCAATTCCATGAAATCAAAGAATCCCAGAACGGCTGGGGTTGGAAGGGCCCTTAAAGCTCATCTCATTCCTCCCCCTGCCATGGGCAAGGACACCTTCCACCCAGTTGGCAGGGATGGACAGCCTTGAGGAGAACATCCCTGTTGTGGTGCCCCAATACACAGAAGCATCAGGGTGTAACTGGGCAGGCGGGAGCAAGGCAGAGGGTGACACCCCAGTCTGGGATTCTGGGATTCTGGGGTTCCGTGGCCATAATGGCAGGATGATTCCTAAATCCTGCGGCTGGGCCTGTGGCGATTCCTGCAGGAGGCAGGATCTGCTCCATGCCCAGGCCTGTGCAGCCAGGCACGTGCACAGCCCCGCAAGGACAGTCACGGGGAGCGAGACAGGGACAGGGGACGTGCAGCCTGCTGCCAGCAGGCAATAAATCCTGCTCTGTGCTCGGCCAGGAGCAGCGCGGGCGCTGTGCTGCAGGCAGTGCCAGGGGATGTCTGTGCCCCAGCGCACCCACAGGCCTCACCCACTCCGTGGGGGTGCTGTGCTGTCACCCTGTCACCCTGTCACCCCGTCACCCCATCACCCTGTCACCCCATCACCCTGTCACCCCG
>VXBT01012251.1:98016-99858 GCA_013400235.1 Oriolus oriolus | reverse complement strand
GGCCTGGCCCAGCGCAGGGTTATCGAAATGGCAGCGAGGTCCCCAGCGCCGGCACGCGGCTGTTTGTTTGTGTTTCCCATTGATTCCTCTTATCTCCTGTCCGTATGGTTATCTTGTCTCCCCCTCGCGCGCTCTGGCAGCCACGCCGAATGCTGATGAGCCCTAAGCTGGTGGAGTCCCAGCATTTCCAGGCGGTGGGTTTGGGAACAAGGGGTTAGTCTGACTAATCAGCCTGGAGGATTCTTCTCCCCGGGCAGGAAGGTCGGGGTATCACAACAACAGCCTCGACTGCCGGCGGCTCCTGTGCCACGGGCACGGCGGGGCCGGCTCCGGTTCGGCTGCCCAGGGTGGGGCCACGGGGCCGGGCTGGGCACCGGGCTGGGCACCGGGCCGGGCACAGGGCTCCTCCAGAGTGACCGAGGCGAGAGTCAGGAGGCCCCGTTATTTACAGAGCATGTACAGAGAGAACACGTCCTGGGTTTTCATGATCCAAATATTAGAATGATTTTTTAAAAGAAGATAAAGTATATATATATATATTTGTTATGTGTATGTATCTATATATCCATATCCATATCTATGTTATATATATAATGCATATATACATATACAGAAGCCATACATACACACATATATACACACACATATATATTTATTTGTGTAGTTTGTGTACATGGTCTAGTGGAAGGTGTCCCTGCCAATAGCAGGGGTCTGGAACAAGATGAACTTCAAGGCCCCTCCCAACCCAACCCATTCCATTATTCTGTGATTCTATATATATATGTACGGGGGTGGGTAGTGTAGGGAGAACTCCCCTGCCCAAGTCCACTCGTGGACCATTTCTGGAAGCCAAGAGCCGTGGCAGGATGTTTAAATCACAGCTCTGTCAATGTGGCTGGGACGGGCATCGGAGCTGGTTTGTCCTAAATACAACTGAAATAAATTTTAACTATAGGTATATGTGTACCTGTATGTGCACAAACCCCGCCTCCCTTTTTTTCTTCTTGGTCTGTAGGAGAACCAACCTCGAAGCTCTTTCAGTCAGTTGTGACTCATGGGCAGAGTGGCCATGAGAGAGCTGAGAGCACAGCCCAGAATGTGAATGCTCGTTCTGTTTGGGGTTTGCTCCTTGCTCTGGTTTGTTGGATTGTCATAAAATAGTTTACACAGCTGTGATGCTGCTAAAATAAGGCCATTGAAAAAATTCTCAAAAATGCTGATTTTCAAACTAAATGGGGGTATGGAAGATCAAAGCCTGCTTCCCACTGAGACTGACAGTTCCAGCGTGGTGCTGCCTTGGGACAGCAGATTCCTGATGGTGGGACTGGCAAGTCCTGACTTTTATACAGGAGNNNNCCATCCCATCCCATCCCATCCCATCCCATCCTTGGGTGGAGGGGAAGAGGACACAGAGGAGGATTCCCGCATTTCCCTTGGGAATGCTGGTTCCTCACCCTGGCACAGGGCTGAGGTTTCCCCCTTTCAGGCTTATTTTTATAACACTGAAGTTCAGGGCAGAGGGATCCGACCCACGAGGGTGCCGATAGCCCAGTGCGGGCGGGAGCAGCGTGTGCCCCCTGCCATTCACAAACCAGATGCTGATTGGAGGCAAACGTCGTCCGCCCTTGAGGAGCCTCGCGAGGCTGGGTAGGCCTGGAGGTGGGAAGGAGCGTGCCGGTGGCCGTGAGCAGCGTGTGGGATCGCCACAGGCTCTGGGAACGTCTCCCTGGAGGGTGCCAGGGCGAGTGTGGAGAGTGCCGGGACTCTGCTGCCCCAGTGCCAGCAGCAGCCAAAGTGCTGGGGGTGCTGCCCAGCAGGACGGGCCACAGCCGCCACCTCCCT
>VXBT01012251.1:80516-93016 GCA_013400235.1 Oriolus oriolus | reverse complement strand
AAACTTTATATATCATGGAGGTAGTAAATAGCTCGGAGGTTTATTTTCTGGTGCCTGAACAACATTCCGAGCCCATTTATAAATTCCTGGGTGCTGTGGCATGAACCGAGAGCATTTGCAGGGGCTAACAAAAGCTTCAATTAAATCAATTTCCTGTGAAAAATATTCAAAATAATTTATTAGGTCAGTACCAACTGGTCTAATCAAGCAATTGTTCCTCAGCAACTTTAATTTGCATAATTAAAAAAGAAGAATTTTGATTATTTAGAGAAACAGCAGATTTTTAAGAACATGATTTCTAGGTCAGATTCCCTGAAACACCTCATCCTTGATGCAGAGAGGATCCTGGAATTTATTGAGATGTTTCTAAGATGTGCTATAAATCCTGGATCAGTCCATTATTTTCCTATTCACTGGTTTTCCTGAACATTCATTTAGCTCAGCAGAGCCTCAGCCCCAGCTCAACCACAGGCTTCCTGGGAAACCATGTCCACTCTTTTCCTCTCAGTGAAAACACAAAAGTTCAGACCTAGGATGGATGGACACTCCTCCAAACTCAGGCCAAGTGAGACCCATTTTTGGGCGGTTTTCCCCCAGTTTTGAGTGGTTTTTCACCCATTTTTGGGCAGTTTTCACCCAATTTTGGGGTTTTTTCACCCATTTTTGTGCAGTTTTCACCCATTTTTGGGTGGTTTTCCCCCAGTTTTGAGTGGTTTTCACCCAATTTTGAGTGGTTTTCACCCAATTTTGGGGTTTTTTCACCCAGTTTTGGGTGGTTTTCACCCATTTTTTCACTGATCCTGAAGAGAGACACTGACAGGAGAAGGGAGCAGTTTTGCAGGGGGATGGATTCATGGATGAAAAGGAAAATTTCCATCCACCAAAATTATTTGCCAAGTACTTGCCAAATTCAGCTGAGGGCAAATATGAGAAAGGAGAAAACACAAAGCAGCAAGATTTCAGCTGTTCCATGGATGGAATGCTCAGCCAACCCCAAACAGAGTTGTTTGTACATGAAGAGGAAACACCCAGGCATTTTCCTGCTGGCCCAGACAGAACAGGTTTTACGCCAGTGTTCAGCCAAGCCCCTGAGCTGGAACCCGCACCTGGGGCCAGAAGGTCACGTCCTGGCTCTGGGACATGTCCACGGCCCCAGGGACCTCTGCAGGCTGGCGCAGCCCTGGGGCTCTCCCGCCTCTGGAGCAGGAAGGAGGGGGAGGCTGGACCCCCCCATCCCAGCAAGCAGCCCAGGGGTGAAGCCCTGGGGGACCAGCCCCTGCTCTGCAAACCAGGAGGGGCTGTGCTCAGTAAAGGCCCTGCCTGCCTGCTCCCCATCCCCGGGCCCTTTCCCAGCTGGATGCTGCTGCACAAGTGTTGAAGGAGGCTAAGAGTCAAACCTGACCTGGCTGCTCAACTTCTGCCTCGGCAAAGTCAGAGCTCAAAGGAGATGAAAAGGTCCATTAATACGATTATTGCCATTCATTTTGATATCTAAATCTGTGCCAGCAGGCTTAGCTATCAGATATCTGAATTCTTGTGACAAAAGTGCCCCGGGGATGCTGCAATCCCCACTGAAGTCCCACCTTTTTATCTCTGCAGCCCACCTGCTCCGCCAGCCAGGCTCAGCCCCATTCCTGTCTGCCACCACGGGTTTGGAGTCCCAGCCATGCTCCTGTCCCCTCCAGTGTCCTGCAGCCATCGAGGTCCCAGCTGAGCAGCTGTGCATTTCAAATGGCCAGGGAAAGCACAGACAAGTGTGTGCCATGTGGGTTCTAAACCCCAGCCCTGGCTCCTGCAGCGTGCTCTGCTGCTCAGGGGCCTCGGGCTGGCGATGCCCTGCCTGGAGCCAGCGGAGTGAGCGGCGGCAGCCCCGGCAAATCCACTTTGCCCTGTTCCTACCGGCTTCACACCCAGTCGAGGAGTGCAAGGCCAGCTGTGTGCAAGGGACACCTTAGGTTTTAACTTTTATATTTTTCAAACCCCGCACTGCCCAGGGTGTAACTCTGAAGTTTCATGTGCCGGGTCAGCTGCTGTTCTCTGTGCTGGTCAGACACAACAAACCTCTCTGGGTTTGCTCTCCAAGGACACCTAGATTGCCTCAGGCCCCAAAATATGTAAACTAAGGCCTCTGAAGAGGAGGGCAAACTTGGGGTAGTTACATAATTAACTTAATTAATTAATTGGGGTTGTAACTGGAGAGTTAATCCTGATATGCAAATGGACCAAACTTATAAAAGTGTGAGGAACTCGTGACTCGGGGTCCATCTTGGGTGTAGCCTTTTGACTGCCTAGGGTGTACCTTGAAGGCCCTTCAAATAAATCCCTACCTTTATTCCCTTATTCCTTTCTTGTCTCTGTTTTTATGTTGCCACCCCAGGCATCACAAGGGATCCCAAAGTGGGCCTGCCTGGTGTCCCCATGGCCGGGCGCAGTGTCCCGTGTGGGCAGTGGGCAGTGTCTGGTGTGGGCAGTGTCCCGTGTGGGCAGTGTCCCGTGTGGGCAGCGGTGCCATGCCCAGGTCCCTCCCGGCTGCAGCCCCTCGTGCTCCCTGTGCTGGGCTGTGCTGACGCAGGGATTACCCACGTGCTTTCCTTGCCATCATCCCTGGTTCAGAAGGCCCCTGGGGCGTGCTGGGACCATGGCTGGGAAGGCTCCCGCTCCCGGGGCGGGCCATGAATGCACTGGAATGAATGGCTCCTTTCAAAGCGCAGCTGGAAAACACCGCAGCGATCCAAGGGTTCCGCGCGGCTCCTCAACAGCCCGTCCCGCGGGCTCCAAAGGGTGCTCTTGTCCGAGCTGGAACACGGCCCTGACACAGCCCCAGCCCTCGGATACTCACAAACACACACGCTTTGCTGCCTCCCTCCCCCTCTCCCCTGTGGAAACTTCCCCAGATAATTGATCTTTTCAGGAAAAGAGAATAACAGACTCGAGGTCCCATCCTCTTGCCGCAGGAGTCAATGGGAATTTGGCTAATGGCACTCCCGGGAGCAGAGCGAGCCTTCGATTTCCGATAGGGAAGCAGCTCCGGGCCGCAGGAGAAGGTTTAATGCAGTGCTGGGCTGGCACGGATGGAGCTCGGCCTCGGGCTCTGCCAGGACCCCGCACACAAAGCTTCTCCTAGCAGGAGGAGAAGACCTCCAAGATCACAGAGTCCAACCTTTCCAAACTTCTCTGCCAATATTCCCTGCAGAGAAGCCACAGCCTTACCAGGAGCTACAGAGACTTCCCTGGGGGCCAGACCCCCCGGCACTGCCTGGCCCTCATCTTGTGCCCCCCCGCAGGAGATGCCCCTGGCACACCAATGCCCACCGCGGCACAAACTCTCTCCACACTGAAAAATAGGTGATTTCTCTCATATTCCCACTGGAAGCAACGGGATGACCTGAACAGAAAAGTGTTATCTAATCCACTTCAAGAGATGTGGACAAGATCCCACATTTTTCCGGGAAAGCTGTGCACCAGCTGCTCTGATGTGCACACGCTCGGGGCCGGTGTGTGGAGCCAGTGCCACTGAGGGCTGCTCTGCACAACCCGATTGTGCTGCTTTTTACCATGACAAAGGACTCGGGTTCCTATGAATAAATCTGTAACTAGACCACACACGATTATTAGGCTCCGTACCAATTGTCCCTCATTAATGATTCAGAGGAGCCATTAGCATTTTGAGGCAAACAAGGTGTACTTAGTTAGCGGGACACGACCCAGCTGTCATTAAATTATATCTATGATTAATGATCTTCAGAGGCAGAGCTCCGAGCCTGGGCAAGGGTGAAGGGACAGGGAGGGGGGTCAGGGCTGGCAGTGGGATGCTGCAGGGGCCCTCAGATGCAATCATGGAATGGTTTGGGCTGGAAAAGCCCTCTGAGACCATCCAGTCCAGCCATTCTCCCAGCACTGCCAAGGCCACCACTGACCCATGTCCCCAGGTGCCACATCCACGTGGCTTTAAATCCCTCCAGGGATGGGGACTCCACCCCTGCCCTGGGCAGCTGTGCCAGGGCTGGACAGTCCTTTCCATGAAGGAATTGTTCCTAACACCAATCTGAACATCTCCCGGAACAACTTGAGGCTGTTCCCTCTTGCCCTCTTGCGTGTTACCCAGGAGCAGAGAGAATTTGTTTTATTTCTAGAAAACCTGATACCTCCTCAGCAGCTGCAGGTTGTGATCAGAAGTGGCTGAGGAAACATAGAGCCAAAGGTTGAAGCTGAGGGATGGGTGACAGCAGTGTCAGGGCAGGTACGGCCAACAGCTCAGGAAAAACGGCACAACATTTAGAGAGAAAACATTATTTTTGCTGCCAGATTTTAATTTAATTAGGGATTGTTTGGGTTTTGTTCCTTTGAATGCGGTTTGTTTATGGCTGTTGGTGGAGAAGTCTCACTGCCATGGCAACGTGCAGCAAACACACGGGAGAGCGCTGAGAGCGCTTTGTCAGGGGCTGTCACTCACCTGCCAAGGGAGGGGAAGGAGCTTCCAAGCAGCAGAACATGGAAAACTCTCAGAATAAACCCGGGCTGGAGCAGTGACAAATTATCTGCACTCACCACAACTTTTCACAATACTCGTATGTAAATGTTGACAGGACAGAAGGGAATTAAATGAGGCTGTGGGAAGAACGCTGAGTTTCCATCTGAATTTGTTTTATCATAATGCTGTTGCAAAATCAGATTATTCTATTTTTTCTTGCTGGACAGACCTTGCAGACACTCTGCCATGCAATCAAGATTCAGTGTTTGACAAAAGTGCTCCAAAGTGTCTCCCCAGTGATTTGCTGTGGGAAAACAACCCTAAAATGTAGCAGGCTTAGGAGAAAATTCAGAGATGCTGCAGCAAGTGAGTCCAGCGAGAAAATGAATGCTTTATTATTCCAAACGGAAGTAAAAATAGCAGGTGTGAGATTATTTACAAAGACCTATCTTACTGTTTACATAGTTTGCATAGCAAAGCAAAGTTCCCACAAAACAAAGTTCTCCAGTTGCAAGGAGACGGGAAGTTCCTCTGCCACAGCTTTTCAGTATCCACATAAAATGCTGGGTTTCCTTTTGGTTTTTTTTTGGTTTGTGGGAGAGAGTATGTTCTGTGGGCTATGAGAACACAGGAGTTGAGTTAGCTGGGCAGGAAGAGCAGGGAGGCATTGCTGGGGCAGGCTGGGCCAGTGGGCAGGGAGGCAGGAGGGGATGGTGATGGGCTGACAGCAGCACAGAGCCACTCCTGCAGCACCGGGCAGCGAGTGGCAGGGCTGGGGAAAGGCAGGGCTCTGGGAGCACCCCGTGTTCTCTCTGTGGCCCGGGTATGTGTGACCAGAGGCAGCAGACGGGGCTGGAGTGGCAGGACATCACCCCTGGCTGGGCAGCGTCCGCAGGTGTCCCCATGGCCATGGGGACAATGTCCTTGTGCAGCCCCTGCCGGACCTGCCTCTGCCTGGCCGCTCCATCCCCACTTCCAATGCTCCAGCCAGGAACTTCCCTTCCCCCCTCGGGCAGTGCAGCTCCAGCCCCTCTGCTCCCAAGCTGTGCTGGAGACTTTATCCAAGGGTAACCTTTAGCTTAGAACAAACCACCATTTTCTTCTATTGGAACGCCAAAACCCTGAACTGAAACCCCAGCAAGGTTAGTTCTGTGCAGAGACTCCCTTTATGTATTTTTCCCACCTGTGCCCCCACGGATGTCCCTGTTTCCAGCAGAGGTGGCACAGCTCCGTGCTGCCATACACGCCTTTGCTTTTACGAGAGTGCTGTGGTTCACAGTGCCACCTGTTCCAACATGATGTGACATCTTTGGGGCTGCTCCCACGGCCACCGAGTGAGGAGAAAACTTGCCATCAACTTCAGTGGATCAAAACCTTCATAACTAATTTATAGCCAATTACATTATTAATATTCAAGTCTTTTTCAGTTGTCCCAAAAGGCAGCAGCCATTGGGAGGGCACTCGGGGCTGTGCCCTGCAGAAGGACACCGGGCTGGGCACACCGGGCTGGGGACACGGGGGTCCCTCTGCCAGCGTGGGGGAGGCCATGGGTTGGTGCTTGGCACCACTGACCTCACATGGGTTTGTTAAAACCTGACCATCCTAAGTGTCCTTTCACAGGATTCCAAGATCACTGAGACTGGAAAACCCTCCAAGGTCATCGAGTCAAACTTGTGCCCAATCCCCACCTTGTCCCCAGCCCAGAGCCCTGAGTGCCACCTCCAGGCCTTCCCTGGACACCTCCAGGGATGGGGACTCCAAACCTCCCTGGGCATTCTTCCCCTCTGGGAACCACTGCCCGTCTTTGCCACCAGCAGTGTCCCTGCAGGATGCTCTGCCCATGACACATCCAAAGGCAGCAGCAGCTCCCAAGTTTGAGCTTCCTGGGGGGGATTTTCCTCTCTGCTGTCCCCACAGGGTGGAGGAGCCACGGGGCTGATGAGGGGCTGGTGGAGGAGTGGGGACAGGGCCGGGGAGGTCACTGGTGTTGGTGGCAGTGCCGGGGGGTGGTGGCAGCGCTGCGGGGTTTTCCTCTTGACCCCAGGCCCAGCATCAGTGGGGGGAAGTGAGACCAGCGAGGCTGGAAAAGGCAGAAGTGAAGTTCATGTGATGCCAGCCAACACCCCGGCTGGAGGTGCCACCCTGTCTCTGAGGCACATGTGACGGTCACAGCCCAGTTACACGGAACCCTAGGACAGGAGCCGTAGGAGCCAAGCCAGTCAGAGATGTGTTACACCTGCCAGGGCACCAAGGGTTGGGAAAACTCATGATAAAAGCGATCAGCTCCTGCCCCCAGGGGCTGCCCCTTCTCTTTACATGGCCCGATTAGAAGGCTGATGAGATTTTTGGTCACTTTTTCGCACCCTCCTCATCTCTTGCTCAAGACACAGAAGATGCTGCCGTGGAGAAACATCTGGAACTGCACTGCCAGGGAAAAACCTCTGGGGCAGGTTCTGCCAGGTCCCTGTCCCATGTAAAATGTGTAAAGCTCCAATCTCATCTCCAGTCTGCAGCCCCCTCCTCAGCCCCCAGCCCAGCACCAGGACCTGTGTCCAAAATCAGCTGTAAGTCCTCACTGATGTTTTTCTCCTGTCAAGCACCAAGGAATTGTGCATTCCTAAGGCACTTCCCTTCGTAATGAAGTTCAAGTGCCATTTTTCTTCTGAAAAACGGGATACACCCATGTTTCTGCTAAAAACAATAAATGCTGATTATTTGGTGAGGCAGGAGGTTGACAGGAGAGACACACGAGGCAGGGTACAGCTGAGGCGGCAGAGCTGCACCGCCTCCTGAGCTGGCAGGTGATGCAGAGCCAGCCCAACAAGTGTTAAATAACAGGGCAGCGGTGCCGCGGCCGCGTCGCTGAGAGGGTGGAAGCCGTCTCCCGAGTATAATAGGTTTTAAATTGGAGGCCTCTACTTAAACCCCACAGGAAATGAGAGGGGTCACAGAGGCAAAGATTGCACCACTGTTATATTACTTTAAAAGACAATCTAATTTCTCCGTCAGAAATTGCAGCGTTTTTTTGGAAGATGGCTGTGACAAAAGATGTCATAATTCGGGGCCGTGGCTGGGCGAGAGCCCCGCGCCGCGCTCGGCCTTCCCGGGGGCGCGTGTGGAGCTGCGGCGCTTCACAGAGCGGGGCCGGGCCGCGGCCTGGGCGGGGAGGTACAAATGGCAGCGGAGGGGCCTCCACGGGGCCGGGGAGGCACAAATGGCAGCGGAGGGGCCTCCACGGGGCCGGGGAGACAGAAATGGCAGCGGAGGGGCCTCCACGGGGCCGGGGGGGCACAAATGGCAGCGGAGGGGCCTCCACGGGGCCGGGGAGACAGAAATGGCAGCGGAGGGGCCTCCACGGGGCCGGGGAGACAGAAATGGCAGCGGAGGGGCCTCCACGGGGCCGGGCTGGGCGTTCCCACTGGGAATACGGAGCCAGGGCGTGCTGGGGTGCAGGGTGGGGGGCCCGGAGCTCTCAGCACCCTCCCACCCCCGGGGCACACCCGGGGGCAGGGTGGGCGCCTGTGGGCAGCGCCGAAGGCCTGCGCCAGGCCCTGCTCCAGTGCCCCAACCCTGCTGGCAGAAAATCCTGGCCCACGCTTAACAAACAGAATAAAGCATCTCCTTTCCTCGCCCCGAGCCCTCCCGGCTCGCCCGGGGCCGGGTGTTCCCCGTGGTTTGTCACAGTGCGCTGGAAATACCAGATGGGTCACGGAAAGAGGAACGTCCGCAGTGCCCAGAGCCCTGCCCCTGTGTGTGGGTGGAAGCAGAAACCCTGCGAACGCTTCTGTTCTCCCCCACAGCCGGAGGGAGGCTGGGGACAGGCTGGGCACGGCAGGGCCTGGCCGCGGAGCAGCAGCCCCGGCCCACGGTGGGACGGTCACGCAGGGTCAGGGCAGCCCCTCTCAGCCCGTGACTCCTCATCATCCCTTTCCAGCAACCCACTCAACCCAGCCCAAAAACCACCCAAGCCAACCCCGAGCCAACCTGGCCCAATTTAACCCAGCTCCATCCACTCCCAACCAAACCCCAACCCAGCTCCACCCGCAGCCCCATCCCATCGCCTCCCCAGCGCTCCTCACCTGACAGCCCACCACACCATGGGCTGGACTTCACCTCATCTCTCTAAATGCTGGAAAACCCTAGGAAATAGTGGAGATGATGCAAATTAAATTTAATTCTCCTACACACATCTTGGAAGTTTTCCCTTTTTCTGCCGCCTGTAACATTTACTGTCTTGCTCAAAATATCCCATTCTAGAAGTTCTGGGGTTTTTTTCTTTTTTTAAAGAAGGTGCACTCTTGAAATCATTGCTTGTATCAGGGCAGTATTGTCTGCTAGGACACGACAGCTTCCACCAGGGCACATTCCAGCCCTGTGTGGAGGCAGTTCCCGGTGTTACTGTTCTCTCTTCCAGGTGTCAAAGGAGCCAGGGCAGTTTCTCAAGAGAGCTGAAGTTTTTACCTGTCTGTCCCAGCCAGCACAGAGGGGCCAACCCGAATGACAGCAAGGTTGTGATCACCTCTGCTGGACCAAAGTATCTGTACATCCTCTGCAGTAACACAAACCCCAGCGATGCAGATGTTCTCTAGGCTGAGAAGTCGTCTTTTACACTTGAAATGATATTTCCTATTTCCATTTTTTCAGTAACTTATTAATTTGTGGGCTTAACAGGAGCGTGCCCTGTGCCATGTGTCTCAATTGCATCGCATAAATATTTAACACTGCTGGAAAACAATAATTTTCTAACCCAAAAAACAGCATTACAGAAATTAAACAATTGCTAAGTGACCACGGTGTTTTTTCCTGAATCCCATCTACTTTATTAACCCGAGATAAGCCGAGGGAGCCAATTACAGTGCACTAAACTGTGCCATCAGCTGCCTGGGAAAGGCCATTATATTTTCAGCTTCTGTGTAGTTCAATGAGAATTAGAGTTAAATGTGTATTTTGAATGCAATGGGTTATTACTACGAAGTTAATCATACCATTACTTTTTATTGTGGGGCTGTAGAAGTTTAAGGGGACCCTGAGAGGGCGCAGCGAGAGCAGCCCCTGCTGCTGCCCAGGCCAGCGGGGTCGGCACCGGGCTCACGGCACCCTCCGAAGTCTCCCCAAACCGTGTCACTTGTAGGATTTGCACTTGACTTTTGCAAACATTAAATGTTCGTGTCACCGAGAACTAATTAAGAAACCTGGGCCACTATTGCCGAGCTAATTCTGTTCGGGTTGACTGCATGTTCAAATCTGACTCTGGATGCTCATCTAATGTGTACTGTGACCGGCTATTGCGGCTGGATTAAGGTAATTACCTAGCT
Organism: Oriolus oriolus; assembly: GCA_013400235.1. Taxonomy (NCBI): domain Eukaryota; kingdom Metazoa; phylum Chordata; class Aves; order Passeriformes; family Corvidae; genus Oriolus; species Oriolus oriolus. The sequence continues at coordinate 83,230 of VXBT01012251.1, read as the reverse complement.
CAACACTTTTCTGAAACATTTTACTGTAATGGAATCCGAAGCTTTTATGTGCTTCTCCATCTTCACTTCAGAGGATTGGGAGTGTGAAGCTGTGCTTGAGGACGGAAAAGCCAAAGCCCAGCTTATCACCAGCCTTTGTGGGGCTCAGCTGGGCTCAGGCTCCTGATTCCAACGGGGCACTGCAGTAAAAGGCTCTGGAAAGGAGGGGGCAGCCGGGGGTCGGGCTCTGCTCCCAGGGAACAGGGACAGGAGGAGAGGGAACGGCCTCAGGCTGGGCCAGGGGAGGGGCAGGGTGGACACCAGCAGGAATTTCCCCACGGAGAGGGAGGTCAGGCCTTGGCAGGGGCTGCCCAGGGAGGTTTGGAGCCCCCATCCCTGGAGGTGCCCAAGGAACTCCTGGAGGTGGCACTCAGTGCTCTGGGCTGGGGACAAGGTGGGGATTTGGCACAGCTGGGACTGGATGGGCTGGGAGGGCTTTTCCAAACGAAATCATTCTGTGGATTTCACAGACCTCGGGAAGAGCCTCAGCACTGGCGAGAGAGAGGCAGCCTGCTCTGGGTCTGGAAACCAGCGACTGTGGGACTGAGCATTATTTTCTGGGAAAACTGCAGAATGGGAATGCCCTGTGAAAACTGCCGAAGAAAGGCAAGTCACCAGAAGCAAGAACGCAAATGCAAACAGAGGCAGTGACAGAGGAACACAACAGATCTCTCCCGGGAAGAGAAGACCTTTGGTGTGTTCAGAGAGATGGAAGGACAGCCACAGAGCTCTCCATGCCCCACAGCCAACACACTGCATCAGCGGAGCCTGGGCGGCACCCCCGGGCCCTCGCCCTCCCTGTGCAGCACTAACAGGGGCCGTTCGTGGTGGTTCCCTCCAGGATGGGGCTGCTCTGCCTCGGGAAACTGGATTGCACTTATTCCTCATTCGCCACAAACTGGGCAGTCACTTCCAGGCACTACCCCCGAGCTGTACTCGAGGCAGCCACCTCGAACAGAAAGGGCCTCAAGCCCACCACCAGTGTCCTGAAACATCCCATCTCCGACTGGCCTGGGCACGGGAGGCACAGGAGTGCCAGTGTTCCTCAGGTGCTCCCACCACTCCCCGATGGATCGCGGCCGAGCCGAGCCCCGGCAGCGCAGCACAAAGCCAGGAACCTCAGCGAGGGTGGCGCTGATGTGTGCTGGATTCTGCCCCACAGAGCAGAACTTCCACTCAGGGTGCTCCTGCTCAGCACCTCCAGGCCCCCGGGAAGGATCTCGTGGTGGGGGTGTTGGGGTGTCCGTGCAGGGACAGGAGCTGATCTTGGTGACCCCTGTGGGTCCCTTCCAGCTCCGGGTACTCCCTGATCCTGCGATCCACCCCACGCTCTGAGGTCTCTGGTCCTGGCTGGCACACATGGGGTAGGCAGAGGCTCTGGGGCAGGAGGCAGCAGTGCTCACGTGAACATCACCAGGGGCGCTTCTCAGCCCACATCAGATGTCCCCATCAAACCTAATTTCGAAAGGATTTATGAAAAAATACAGACTGGCGCAGATTCCAAGAGAAACCCAACCACCCGCAGGGGAATGGGAGCCCTCAGCCGCTCCAGGATGAAAGGATGACCAATAATGAGCGGAACCAGGTGGGCTGGGCCCTGTTCCTTGCTCTTCATGCAGCCTTGACCAAGAGGAGGGATATCAGTGCCAGCCTGGATGGGGCTTGGAGCAACCTGGGATAGAGGAAGGTATCTGTGCCCATGGCAGGGGGGAGAACAGGATGAGCCTTAAGGTCCCTTTCAACCCAAACCAGTCTGGGGTTTTCTATGATCGTATAAATTCATCCATTTTTATTCAATTTCCTTTTATTCTCTCTGACATTCTGTGATCAGAGAGAGGGTACAACTACAATTTAGCCCTTTGGTAGAATTTACTTCAGTGATTAAAATAACTGCATGGAATTAGCGCAATTCTAACGTTGTTTTTTATCTTGAGTGGCAGAAAATCATTGCTCCTGGGATAATTCTTAACCTAACAGAGTGACCCCTATGAAATACATCCAAAAGTTTTATTATTTTCCCCCTTCATGCTAATTTAATGTAGCCCAATTGTTTAATCTTAAACTGAACACATTCCAAATAAAGTAATGCAGCTCACAACAAGACACTGCAGGAAATAATTAGGTTGCAAGTTGTGGAGGCTTTAATATGGTTGAAATTATATAACTATCTTTGCATTCCCTGTATGGTCCTATTAAATGCAGTCGGCACTGATGTCGGGAGCTGTCAGGAAGCAAAATGAAAAATAGTTTTAATAGCTGCTCTTTGACCTGTTTTATATTTTATGTCAATTATAACAGCACACAACCATGCATAATTATGAAGCATAGATGCATTAAAATGTACACATAATTTGTGTTCTTATGGCAACCGTTGCATGAGGATCTGGAAAACAAACGGATGACTTCCTATTGTGAAGCCGTCGGGACCTGGAAGCATTGGAGTTTTGTCTGTCTGCTCGCTCCAGGGGATTGAAACCAAACATTCCCAGGGACAAACAGCACCAGCAGGTCAGTGTCCATCTGCCACCTGGCCCCAGGCCCTGACCAAGGCCCAGCACTCACCTGGAGCACTGAATTGAAGGAAACAAGAAGGGGTTTTTCCTAAGTTCATTTCGAACGTTCCAGAACTCTCCATCCAAGTCCATTCACCACGAGGGTTAATTACAAACTGCGGT